>CM032669.1:52034279-52053704 GCA_019095985.1 Streblospio benedicti
GATCCCGCCCTACAGCTTAAGAGTGGATGGTTCATTGTGAGAAGATGATGTCAGCGGGGGACCTGGGCCAGAGCGCGTTCATTTTGTGGAGCGGCGTAGCGGTGAAAAGTCTGACATTAAATGTAAACAAGTCATAAAAAGCAAGTGTCATCTGTTGCTGCCACATGTGCACAAACGAAAGACCAGTTAGCTGAGAAATCCCGCACAGGAAAAAAAGGTGCCGCGTACAAACCAACCTACTCAGAAAGGGTCCTCAACAACACAGTGAGAGAATCAAAGACGACGATATATTTGCGTAACAATGGGCAGCGACGAGCGGCTACCCCTCTTTGACAGAGACCTCTGACGCATAACTATTCTCATTAAAAATTCTGACCAATCACGAGCTGTTAATCTATATTCATCACAGGATATGAATGAATATAAATGAGGTCGAGTGATCCATCCCAGCTAAGTATCAGATGGGTGTGGCGAGTTCAACCAATCAGGTTGCTGTATTTAAACATGTCACAAAAAGTGATAAATTATGTTAGTCGGCTCTCAGGCGAAACATTTCAGAGGTCAATTTGCTTGACATCTGATACTCAGAGTGTTATTGAATGGCTTGGTGCGACTATAAAATATACAAAATATGATATTGCTCATGTTTTAAGTTTGTTGAAGGGTAAGTCAATGTACATGTTTAATGGTTGTGATTGTATTGAATACCTACTATTACTACTGAATAGTACTGATAATACTTTTAGTTCAGAAGTAACGGAGAAAATCGCAAGTCCCTAGTTGCAGTAATAATCTATAATTTACATGTTACTAACCTCTTTTTTACATGGCGGTTCCATTGATAAGTCAACACTTTTAATCAAATATCTCTTATCTGAAGAAAAAAAGAATGTCAATATTTTAAATTGTTAGAGCACTGTAAAAATACTTCGTGTACATTGAACCAGGTGGGTATATCAAGAAAGGTAGAGAGGGCCTCATGTTCGGTTAAAGGACGTGTTAAGTAGTATTAATAATTCAAATATTTAAACATGTTTTGAAAATGTGTTTCATGATTCTATATCATTGACGTTCTCCAATAAAATAAAAATCAAGAATAGTCCCATATGTAAACCAGTAATATGTTAATATATTTTAATGTTGAGAAAGTATTGATGTCTGAAAAAACAGTAGACTCTAAAACATGGTAAATGTTCAATACTTAAGCTCCTCCCTGTTTGTATTTGATGTTTTTCACATCAATGATTATAATATGTACTTGCCGCGGTAATTTTCAATTAGCTCTATCACTTTGTAGTTCTGTAGGTTCTTAGCCAAATCCTTCGCACTGATCCTGACGTCAACCCCATTGGCGTCATTTACAGTAGCAGATACATTGGGGTCTGCACCAGCATCCAAGAGTTGCTTGGCAAGTTTGGTGTCATTATACAAGACAGCCAACCAGAACGGGTGCTGTTGATGTTTTTATCATAAACATTCGGGTTTGCACCCTTTTTTAGCAACAATTCTGCACATTTTGACTTTTTTTTGCTGATGGCCCACCAAAGCGCGGTTCGATTGTATTTATCCAGTATGTTAGGGTCAGCTTTGGCATCGAGGAGGCGTTCAATGCACTTGTCGTGGCCTTCTGTCGCTGCCCAGGTCAAGGCCGTCCGGCCGAAATCATCCTGGTAGTTGCAATCAGCACCTTAACAAAGATGGCATTAAACAGTATGTGACTAATAAGTGATTCTTGTTGATATTGAAAACAAAACAAAAACACACACACAAAAAAAAACAAAAATAGACGAGGCATATCATTAATAAATGTTAAGTCAATTACACCTCAATCCAAAAAATAGAATAAATCTAGATTTAATTTTACACCAGTACAGCAAGACATGGTCCTAACAAAACGTGGTTTCTTTTTTAGTGACTTTACTTCCGGCGTAAAATGTTATGACACATGTAAAACTTACTTGTTTTACAAACATGCACTTCTATTTGTTTTATTTTTTTTCAAAACACTTGATCTGATAAAAGGCAGAGTTTTTTTTATTAAAAAACGGATGTAATTATAATATAGTGAAGGGTTTTTAAAAGTCAAGTCCTGTGTTTACAAATGTAAAACTTGGTGTAATAATGACATAAAAGGAAAATGGCCTGTAGTATGAAATATGATGTTGATGGAGGTAATATGTGAGGACCTCCAGGCAAGATCAACACCACGTAGGAAGATCCAAATCGCCATCAATATCTTGATGTTTTAACACCTACTGATCTCTCAAGCCTTGTGTACATGTATGATTTTATGACAGTAATAAACAGTTTTTATAATTATGAATATTGAAAAAAAATGCTGTTTGTAAAAGGTTTGTGCAGCCAATCATCTTTATATTCAGAGGATGGCCATAAGGGTCGCAAATATTAATTTAAATGTAAAAAAACAAAAAGAAAAGTAATGTTGGTTCTGTCTACTAAAATTGTATTATCACTGAGAATATCTTTATAACAAACCTTTGTAAATCAACTCCTGTAGGCGCGTGTCATTTCCCTGTTTAGCAGCATGATGGAGTTCTGAAAAATATAATAACTATTTACTTCCACGGAGTAAGAAGTTATGAATTTGACACAAACTTACGATTTTAAAGGGACATGCATAGCTGGATTTTATTATGTCTACTATTCCTGTGTGTCCAGTTGATTTTTATTCTGTGGTATGAATCAGTGGGTCTCATAATTCAATTCCTGAAATATTTTACACGCTTTTCTTGCAAAATATAATTATTTTTGAAATAAGATCTTGTTAGAAGGTTCTTTTTCAAAGTACATAGAGCTTTATCATACAATGCACACACCATTTGAACCAGGCAAAAACCGGAAAAAATCAATCCTAAAATTTGATGAAAAATAAATCAAGCGATTACAGATGATTTTAAAAAAACACATTGCTAGATGTCAGAAAATAAGAAATAAAGCCTTCATCTTTAACAAAAATCACGGCAAAATTTTAAAACAAAAATATGAAAAAATTGCTTTGTCAGCAGTTTCTGGATCAGCTTTCTCAAGAACAACTCTCTGAGTAGAGTTTCTGGCAACAAGCACAGCACGTCTTGCAATGAGCTTGCCGTATTGTATGCTTCTCTGCTACCTCCAACTTTCCAAGCTTTTTAGAGTTTCTCTTTTCTTGCACTGCATTTTCTACATGTTCATTCCACCACCATGTTTCTTTTGTCCAGTGGTGTTTCTTCTATACACCACAGACATGTATAGCGGTTTTAAGCAAACTGTCTCTTAACGTCTTCCACTTTTCTTCAACGCCAATACTGTTTATGTCATGGACATCAACATTGAAGATGTCAGCGAACTTTGCATTTATATGCTTATATATATGTATTAGTTAAAAAGTAAATTATTACATACTCAAAAATAAATTGTCAGAATTGTATTTAATTGTATTTACTCTTAGTAGAAAATCTAATACATTAGAAAAAAATACTTCTCATGAAGATATTGTAAAAGAAATACACTTCAGTGGTTATTGCCTGCCCACACCCCGCTCTTCCCATAATCAAATGGTTGGTGCCTAACCTCTGAAGGGACTCAGACCTTGGACCAGTACCACTGTGACAACCATTCATCAGGTCTGTCGGGATAGCCGAGTGGTCTATGGCTAATGTGTCTGCCTTTAAATGCTTGATGAATAGTGGTCCAGGGTATCAAGTTCCGACAGAGGCTGTGTGGTATAGACATGGAGAAATTATACTCTAATATTAATATTCACACCCAAGTGGTATAGGTTTGGTGTCTTTCATACCTACCCTTCAAATAACCTCACATTACCCTACTACCAAACCACGTATGTGCCTAGCTTATCAGTATTTTCACATTATTCCTGTTTTTTGAAACTCTTGCATCTGTAATCAGTATGGATATCTTAAGGCTCACTTTATAAAAAAACGATGAAAAAAAAATAAACACAAACACAACAACAAACACATTGCCCCCGCCTGCATGGTGAAGACAAGCTCGCCCTTAGCATAAGGCCACCTACCATCGTCGGGATGGGGGATGGATTGGGGCATGTTTCTTCACAACGCCAGCGGCCAATAACCCTGTAAATATAGATGAATATACACTGGCAGATCCCGATTTATGGTAAAGGGAGAGGGGGTGCAATCACTGGATTTTGTGTGTTTCGTAAGCAAAAAATCGTGCAGCTACACACGATGATCATTGATCACCAGGTCATTGCCTTCTTGTCACACTATAGTATCTGTCTAAAGCCATTGGGAAGTACACACCAACTAATCTGTACCTCAGTGCACTGTGCTTATCACACTCATAGACAGGATGTGACGTTAATGGGTCGAATGAGGATTCTATCTTTCAAAACACGTCTGTAATGAGACAAGAATAGCATAGCAAACATATGTTGGAACATCACTATCCAAGTAAACCTGATTGCAAGGCTATTTAACGTATTATCTCTTTAATTAAACAGTATTATAACCCCATAATCTACACACAGTGTAAAAGTAGCTTGAAGCGTATCTTGATCATATACATGTAGGTTTCTGAATACAGACTGTAACACGTTGCCTTAAGTAGAAATATACATTGTTTTCTTTTAATCATGATCAAAAAATATTTTTCTTATGATGATTTATAAACAAATAACTTGCATTTCATCATCATCTCTGACAATATAAAATAACATATTTCTGTTGACTTCCCTCGTGCGTGTACTGTTGTTAGGTACCCTTAACCATTATGTATGGTAATGTGTATGGTATAGTGATTGTTTATTGTAGTAATAATCCCCTACCAGCTCTGATGATGTTAGTGCCCATGCGTGAGCCTCTCTTTCAGTTTATACGCATAGCATCCATCATACATTACCTGCTTATAAAACTGATCCACGTAAAACCTAAATTATAGATCTATACCGAGCATGAATTTTAACTTTTTAAAAACTATAGCATCATATGTCATAATATATAATTAGCAAAAAAGGTTGCAACATCGATACTTCATTACAACTTTGTCATTAGAAAGAACTGCCAAAAAATATCTTACCTACTATACGCTTGTTATTCCTTTTCACTGGCGTATGATTCAGTTGGTGTAAAATTAACGATATACTGATAAGGTACATGGATACAGTAGCACATCTAAATTAAGATGTTTCTGGGCACTGGCCTCAAGTGGTCTCTCAAATGAGAGGTGGTCTCTTTTTTTAGGTCGCACAGTGGTCGCTTCATGGAGGTTTGGGACCCTGAGATAGTGGCCTTTTATAGAGGTTATCTCTTTACAGAGGTGGTCCTAATTGGAGGTTATAGTGACAGCAAGTGCCAGCAGTGATCTATTTATTTATTTTTTATTTTATTTATTTATTTTTTAAATAATACATTTATACACAAATGTTTAACATGAAAGAATTATGAAAAAATAATTCAACATTTAAGATCTAGCTTGAATTGCACAACTCGAAACTTTCAAACAAAACATCATTTTTACACTGATTATATCTTGCATACAATATATTGAAATAAAAATAGGAAAATGGACAACTTTTTCAAATTACACATATCAACAAAATCACTTTTATGCACGCAAAAGCAAGTAGATAATGTGTTTTGACTGTATTCTTATGTATATAATTCATACATTGTGATTGATCTGTCCGAACAATTTTAAAAACATGAAAATGTCATTTGTTCACTTAGGCTGGTCCTTCAATCGTGCTGACTTTCAAGGTTCCATAATAGACGGATCACTGCTGCTGACTGCACTCGCTCCACCGGTTAAATCCTGATTTGGATAAACCGAATAATCTGGTGGTGAAGTCTGATTACCACTGATTAGAGGCGTTCTTTCACTCCTTCCACCTCTTATCACCACATCGTCTTCGTCAGACTTGTTTATTGTTCTTTATCAGCTACAAAATCATCTTAAAATGATAAATAATCACAAATATTTGCTTTGTTTTTGATTTCCTCAACCAGCAGTGATCTATTTATATGATGATCTTATCAGCGTTCGGACATCATAAAAACACAGTGAAATCGGTGATTGGTACATGAAGTGACGACAATACAATAGAACCTCTCTATTATGACCACCTGGCACGGCGGGTGGGTAATGGTGGGGTGGGTAAAGTGTCGACAGTCAGTGTAGAGGTGGTCCCTATAAGGAGGTTTGTATGTATTCATACGGCAAAAAGGATATTTTACAAGCAATGCCCTCGAACGCATTATAATTATTTGACTCCAAGTGAGATTAAGCAGATCCAGGTTTTTGGAAAAGGGGGGCGCACTTAATGAAAAGAGGGGGCGCACTTACGGTATTTCATGGAAAGCCCTATGAAAATGAAGTATTTTGGTGGGAAAAGGGGGGGGGGCGCCCCCGCCTCCCCCTGGATCTGCCTATGGTTTAAGGTATACTATAGTCCAGCGGATTCTAACCATAGTCCAAATATCAAAATCAAAGCATTAAAATCATAAAAACATGAAACAGAATGATAACGGGAGGAAACGTTTATAAGAGAGCCGGGTGTTGGAAGGGCGGAGGGGGGAGGGTGTGCTGGAGTCCAATGGATTTCAATTCCATAAAGTGAAATGTAAGACAAATGTATGGGATAAGGACACTGGTAATTAACATCAAATAGAGATGGGACGTGGAATTCTTGACTTTTTTTCCCCACCCCCACTCACCACGGCCCCTCAAGGTCCAGTTTTTCGTACTCCGACTAAAGTCTCTAAATAATAGCGATGTTTTACTGTATGTTTAGCATTTGTATAACATAATCGTGTTTAGACAATAAAACCTGGTGGGATGCAACGAACACCAATATCATTCATGATAAATGGATAGCATAATAAATTGCGCACGAAATGATCAGGTTTCGCCATGGCGTCAAAGTCCATATTTTATCACGTTTACAATCAATTTATCATCACTGCGGGATCAGCGCAACAGATTAATGTGTCAGCTGAAGAAAAAACAATCAACTGTCGTTCGTGTGACTGGGCGAGAGTGTTTACGTACACCAAATACCAACAGTGTTATTAAAGTTATAAACATTGAGCATGACTGTCTTAAAAGTACTGCCCTTGTCACTTATGTTGTGCTACTTGTGCATCAGCGGAGCTACGGTGGGCAGCTGGCGTAAAGGGGGGGGGGGGCGTAAAATTACAAGAGAAGTCCATAATTTATTATTTTGTGTGTATATATTAATCTATATGTATGATACTTGTTACAAGTTGTTAGACAAGACTTGGGAAACCCAGATAATGGTACTATAGTAACATTTAATTACAGCGTTAGAATATCTGGTGATGATTTTTATGATATTGACGTGAACTGTTTCTACTATGCTTATAATTGATAGTACAAGGCCATTTTTATGACATCAGTGTATATGTACTGTAACTGTTACAAAGGAATATCTACATATAATAAATCATGTTATTTAAATGATCTTTAATCTGTACACCAATATTCCTAATGTTGCTAAATTATATATCTTAGATCTGTTTCAATTTTTTAACGTATAAACAAAGTTTGTTTGTTTAATGATTTGTAGAGATCATTCAGTAAATTGTTTAAGATTCTTTAAGATTCTTGAAAATAAATTAGACAAATATTCTTGGCAAAATGTTTTGAATTCTTTTCCAGATATTCCAGATTATGTGAAAATGATTTTATTAGTCTCTTTACGCCATCTGCATCTGAGAGCACACATAATTTTGCTGATTGGAACATGTCCCTTTGAACCCAACATCCTCTGATGATACGTACATCAACCCCTGAAGACTAGCAGGAGGGCTCGATCAAATTGTCGATATAGAGGAGTGTTCTGCTATTGAATATTCACTCTACTCTCCAATTGTTGATTCTCATAACCAGGTGTTAACAAGCCATTTGAAGGGGATGTCCGTGTAGTTTTGTGATAAACAATAGTGTATATTTGTTTGCCACATGGGCTCATACACACTTGTTGTGTTGCTTCAGCAGCTGAAGCGAAAGCCTTGTGTTTCGTTCGTTTGTATGTATGTTTGTCTCCGGACAAGCTAGAGCTTTTATGCTTCGCCCTATTTTGTTCAAACTTTAAACAACTATTTGGTATGACACGATACTGAAATGATTCGATTTGAGGCACTTTGCCAATTTAAGTGTGCTTTCCATAGTGCCATTTTGGGTGCATTTTCAACATTTTCTGCAATAATTTTGTTGAATCTTGTGGGAAAGCAGTCAAACTTTGTACAATGCTTACATGCCTACTGAACATTAACTGTATTCAATTTTGGCACTATGCCAATTATAGTTTACTTTTAAGAGTGCCATTTTAATTATTTTTCTTTCTATTTTTCCACTACAGTTTCAATACTGTTCGAAACATGACCATCGAATTGGCTCAGTGGTTATATTGGAATAAAAGTGCTCAGAGAGCACAGCGTTACCATATTAATGTCGACTCATGGGTAATAGATATTTACTTTAGCCATATTTAGAAAGCACCTGCAATCCAATGCCAAGAACATAGATGTAGGATGAGTCACGCATCAAGTGAGACTTTTTTCTGCTTTAATTGCAAAGCGAACATCTTTATTGCTCATGGGTCAATGTTGCTCTGGCGACGCTGTAGTCTCTGAGCATTTTTGATCACGTTATTCATTGTTATTTTTTGCATTGATTATTGTTATTGGCCTTTAATAAATATAATTTTGAGTGAGATTATCATCAACCTTTCTGTGTATGTGTGATTGTTTATGATTTGTAATTAACTTGTAAACATATTTTATACTAAGCCTATATAATGTATACTAATATATACCAATATAGACCAATATATACCAATATATACAAAATATCTATCTACACTTTTGCATGTTTGTTGTTGTCCAGTTGTGATATAGTATATCTGTATATACCGTAAATATTAGACTTGAATTCAGGACATTTGTAATTCCAATTGATGTAATTGCTAAGAATAACATATTCACATACTTTTTATTGTAATTAATCTTTTTTCTTCAAATATATCATTGTAATTAAAATTGAAATTTGCCTTCAAGTGTAGTTTTTAATTTCTTATCATTTGCAATTGACTTGTAATTCACTTATATTGTACACCGGCATACGGCATGCTAAACATCTATGGAATTTATACTAAATTTTGACATCTGTAGACACGATACCCCGTTTGGGATCTTGTGGCCCTGGTCTCTCGTCAGAGATATGATTTCTATATGCGTGGCAACCACTTGTTACGGTTGTAACACTTGTCACACTTGTGTACAAATTCGTTTACAACTTTTGTTAACGATCATTCCCTGTTCGCAAGGCTGGTTAACCGGCTATTTTCTCCTCTCTATTCTCAAGAAAACCCTCACTTCCATTTCCTGTCTATACTGGTCTTTTTTGACAACAAACGCACGTGTGTCACTCACTCAGAACTACGCGGAATGCTTCGGAGCTCAACATATACATATTCCTACTCCTATCACATCCGAGGTTTGTTGTGCATGAGAACTATCATGTATTGTATACCTGTGCTCTGGCATTCTTTCTCTCCACGCACTGTGACGTCACGCGGCAGACGACCGTGGCGGTGCTGATGACGTAGACGATCACGCGCGCGGCCATGATGGAAGCAGGCGGTCCAATGGGCTGTACAGTACAACCTCCAATAAAGAGCAACTATATAAAGAGACAACCTCTACAATAAAGAACAGTTTCCATTGTCCCAAGCTTTCATAAAGCAGTGCTCGGCCACGGTAGAAGCACATAGTGACGTGGAAATGGATGATGCAGCCGTCGACGTTCCTCTAAAGAATCCTTGTTCAGATATAAGGCATCGACCATTTGATCTCAAGGGGGGGGGCTGCTATTTTCACCATATTATTTTTTTTTCATGAAATCTGACATCTAATTTTTTTTCTTAGATTACTGAACTTCAATTAATTTTTTAAGCTGTATAAAGCTGTTTAAAGGCATATTTGACAATTATTTTTTTTCTAGCCAAATGAAACCTTATTATTTTTTTTCACCAATTTTCAGCCTTGCGTTATTTTTTTCAATATTTTTGCTGCCCCCCCCTGAGATGAAATGGTCGATGCCTAATCGCTGTACATTATAACCTACTATATGAAAAGTGACCACCTCTATAAAAAAGAACAGTTTCCACTGCTCAAACCTATGAGACAGGTGACGGGAAAATGGATCCTGCTGCTACTGATGTTCACACCACATTCAATGCAGTAAAACCCCCATGTCAAGATCACACGGAGGCTGGTGTCAAATGGCCTCAATAGAGAGGTGGTCACTTTGTGGGTGTTTGCGTTGGCGTCTGTATGAAGCCCCTCGGTGGTCTCTTTGTGCATAATTGGGGATGTTCGTATTATAGAACTGGTCTCTTTAAAGAGTTTGTCTTAATTGAATATTCTATTGTACAGTAATCATGGTAGACGTCAGTGTAACATCAACGAATGTTTAAACCATTATTTCACTGGATATTATTCGGAAAACTTATTAAAGCTTTCAACCATTATTGTGGTTTTGTTCACTAGACATTCAATAAGACCGTCTCTGTAAGATAACCAGAGCGTTAGCACTGTTAGGACTTCATCATTTTCTAACACGCGTTATAGTTACATGAAACGCCATTGACACGGTTGCAGTACCAAGGCATAAAACTCTTGGAAATGTTCACGGTTTTGACAATGCACTTACCACAGCCATATTTTACTTTAAAGTTCAATTTAAAAGAGGGTTTAAAGTGAAATATTTGTAGGCCCCCATTGGAGGTTTGATTTGTAAGAGTGTGTGGGTTGCGGTGGGTTGAGTTGTGGTGAGGAGAGAGCTGCCATTTGGCATCTGTATTTTTGTCAGGAGGGGGCTGGGGTTATTTGACGTCTGGCGGGAAACAACAGAAAGTTAATGCTCATTCAATACGCAAACATGTTATGCGTGCGTGTGCGTGCTTATAGGTGTAGTGGAGCGGCCCAACATAGTGTCGGGTCGAACTCTCGAACCCTTATTGAGCACGGTCCTGTTTATAACTCTGTAGCATCATAATCTGCATGACCTTGGTATTACCACTGTATTGTTTCAACGGAATTTAAATGTGATTTTTGAATAACGTTTTGTGAAATATCTTTTCACCAGCTTTTATAATGTTTGCATGAACAGTTATTACGAAAGCACAACAGCATATAGGAAAGCATAATGCCATATTGCCATAAATCTGTGCATGAATTTTCCTTGCAAGCTTTAACTATTCGTGGATAGTGTCATGTCAATTGAGGTAGATGTTTTAAATTATATTAGTGCAAGTAATGGGAATGTAAAGGGCTACTATTTAATAGCGTACGTCCCGTGGGGTGCGGTTTGAAAAATTTAAACTATTATAGTCCCATAGCTCACATGGATTTATTTGTGTTTTGAGCTCCGAATACGCGACCGCATGTTTCTATAGAAGAAGTTACTCACGGATTCAAAAATCCATTTCTTACAAACGTAAGTGTAGTACAGAGTGTGTGGAAGAGCTTCAAAGTTATTTTTCGTTGATAAAAAATTGAAAATCAGTTGAATCACACTATGACTTGTTATAACACTTTATTACTGATTTATAATGCAAATGATGGCTCCTGTCTGTTCAGAATACATATCTCACAATGAACAATGGATAGAAATTGGTTTGATTTACCAGATGAATGACCAATTCAACTTATTGTACATATTTCAGGCGAAAATCGCTTTGAATTTGAAATGTATGCTAATTTTCAGGGCGCCTATCTTAAAAACTAACCACTCAATTTCGATGTAACTTTGCAAAAAGTGTTTGAATATAGTCTGCTCAAGACATCAAAAGTAAAACTTACAATAACTTTATTCACTTTCATGTAAGATACCAATAACGAAAAATGATTTTGCCCTACCCCTAAACGTTTTTTTTTTCCGGGATGTGGCAGGATGCTGTATTTGACCATAAAACACGAATGATATATCCTTTAATGACTTTTTGTATTAATGTTGAAATATACTGAACACTAATAAATATGAATACTTGTAAAATAATATTTTATTTTCAAAATACTTGCAAAATAACATTTATTTTGTACCGTGTAGTGGTGGGCTGTGCCACGTACTTCGTCCATCATCACTATCCTAAGATATCATGAGTCTTTACATTCATTCAATAATTGTACAGAGTACAAATTATTCATAATACATAGTTGAACATAAACATAAACTCAAATGTGTATCTGTCAGATAATCTATTCACCATAATCACCATCATCCACAGACTCAACTGATTCATCAGAATCACTTTCCTCAGAATACAGTTCATCGCTCTCATCATCAGCAGCAGCCGCTGCAGAAAAGTCAGCACTATCATCAATCACTTGAGCAACTTCGATTGGAAACTGGCTGCAACTGTATCAAACTACATTGCATGTTCCATTGGTTAAACACCACTCATAGTCATCAGGTTTCAATGCAGCAGTGGGATGTTTCATTGTGGCTTCCACACATATGCCACATAACACGTACGTAAGAGTTTCAATCTCAGTACATGTTGGCAAGGTGGCATGCTGCAAGGATTGATTCCTTTTATCTTTTCAAGAATTTTACTGTTTTTGGAAGGTGCATATTTTTGTTGGGAAAAAAGTATCCTACATTCATTTACTTCCTTAACTCTGGGCAAACCATACAAGGTGCAAACAAATTTTTCAACGCTTGCCATGTCTGCAGTTGTAACTTGTGAACTGTTTCCTATATTTCCAAATGTTTTCATATATGCAGGATTTTTCAAAATTATGTCTATGGTTTTTGCTTGCCTTTGTTCATGAATGATGCTGTGAAGTCACAACCAGTGAATACATCCAAGGCAGGCAATGCATCGCAAGCACCTTTAGGAAGGTGCTTTACAAGTTTTGTCTCGTCAATGCATCTTCTTGTATTGTTGCTACTTAAACCAGCATCCATCCACACAGAAGGTTTTTCTCTCATCTTGGAGATGTGATACAAAAGTAAAGTGAAGACATCAGTGTCATTACTCCTCACACATATCTTCTTGTACTCATTGTCTACAGCATGACCTAAATGGTAGATAATACGTGTGTGTCTGCCTCCTCACGAGTGCATTTAAGCCCAGTTTCATCTGCAAGTAAAATCTCTCCATTTTCACTAGTAAATTTGTAACATTCTTCTTCAAGGCCTATATAAAGAATGTGAGTACCCAGTTTAGGACTATAGGAGTCCTTTGTCCATTCTGTTACAAGAAATCTAAATAATGCCGTTTTAAATGATGGGGAACGGAATAACTTCAGAAAATCTTTTGGACAGCGTTGTTGTGGCCCTGTTATGCTTTACAAAGACTCATTAACACCACGTTTTTGATGCTCAGTATCTTTGAAGGATTGATGTAGGTATCACATACCAAGTCAATCCTTCTGGGGAACAAATCACAAAGCCTAGCAAGCAGCACTATTTGGTGCTCTTGTAAACATTTATGCAGTAAGTTGGTATCGGATATGGATCGGTGTGCACATCGTCGTGATGTATGAATTAGACAACGTCGCCGAGAGTAGAGTAAATCATGCAGACTTAAATGTAAATAAATGTAAATGTCTAGTTTATAGTCTTGATCCAAGTTTTGATCTCACGACTTTTACAATTTACACCAGGTCATTGGCACATTCTATGATCAGCAAATGATCATTTCTCATATGCTTGCATCGGCAGCACATTCAGCGCACAATGCTAATCACTCACACAATCACTCACTCACGCTTTCAACCTAATGACCTGTACCTAATTAACGTGTAGGTGCCACGGAGCAGTGTGCAACTGTTTAGGGGTGAGTTTGCTCAAGACCCACCACCAGACCCGACTGGGAATCGAACCCATGACCTTCTGGTCACGAGTCCAACTCCCTAACCACTCGGCCACGGAAGCACACTTTTATTGGTCAAACAGAAAATTGGTCCACAAAAGATGTCGCGGCAGAAATAATTTCATGGGCTGGGAATTAAACGTTTTCAAATGTTTTGGCACACACATCACGTCTGCTGGTATACATGAAATCAACTCTTTATTATTTATTATATTTCATTAATTACTGTAGTTCTACGGTGTCTGTATAATGAACACATTTTAACTTTGACTTTAGTTCAAGCCGACTGAAAGCCGGCTGGCTCAAATATTCAAGAAACCCCATCACGGGCGTACAAAAAATGCTGGCCATCGCAGAGCCCATAGCTAATATATACAGCTAAATTGTTTGAATATTGCTTGATATTTTCTTTTGTAGCATATCGTCAAAGCAAAAAACTATCTTATGTGTTGATATTTCTCTTTAAATAATTATAAATATTTGCATACAATTTGCGTTGATACAATTGACACTTTATTCAAATAAACAAATATATTTTTCTGGAAATTCAAACCTAGTCATAATGCAAACTAAGAGCTTTTTTAATACACAATTGTTTTATCCACGAGTAAAGGAGAAGAAGGAGAAGGATGGGAAGAAGGAGAAGGAGAAAAAGAAGGAGAAAAGGACCATTGTGATGATTTGGTTTGAAAAAGAAACCATTTTATTTAACTACTGTAATTATAGTCGTATGATGGAGGAAGACTTGGCACTTAGCACAAAAGTATTGGAAGACCGGGGGGGTATAAGGGTTGTAAATCTCCCATCTCCCATTTTTTCCTCATTCTCCCATCTCCCAAATTATTTCTTGCCTTTCTCCCATCTCCCACTTATTTCAGCCATCTCCCACTTTTAGTGCTATTTGTCGCACCGTCGCAGATTCAACACACACATTGCTATATTGACTTTTGTTGTCATCTCAAAAATATCAACCATGAAGACAAAACTTACAACGGCATAATTTAATCATTACTATAACTACATCAATCTTGATTGCCTGCTCCTTCCCCTTTTCTCGGAGACATGGCACCCTTGCAAAAGTTACAACCATCACTTGGTTTAAATCAGCACTATCCATTGCTTTTAGTGACCGTCATTAACATTAAAACATCAACGTGCACACCACAACTCAGTTTGAATAATCTTGTATTCTGAAGGGTGGTGTCTCTTTAAAAGCTTTATGAGACCTGGTGGTGGGATTTCAGAGTGGATGATGCTGTCAATGAGAAGAGCGCTTGATTCCAAACTTTCAAGGCCCTGATCAAAGCTGGCAAGTGAGATAAAACCAATATTGATATTCTGAAGCTAAGCATAAGGCATACCGAGGTGTTTGGGGTGCTAAGTTGGAAGCTGAGAAGGAAGTGTTCCG
This sequence comes from Streblospio benedicti, assembly GCA_019095985.1. Lineage (NCBI taxonomy): Eukaryota > Metazoa > Annelida > Polychaeta > Spionida > Spionidae > Streblospio > Streblospio benedicti. Next base: position 52,049,573 of record CM032669.1, read on the forward strand.
TGACATTTCTCTTAACGACACTAGAATGTTTAAGAGAACTCTCACTCAGTGATATGGAAAAGATGAAGGCATGGGTTGAGTTCGCTATGTGATCTGCTCCACGTGGTCCCCCACCCCCCAGTAATGGGCCCACCTTTTCCAGTTACTGTTGAACAAATTTCCAATGCTCTCAGGAAGATGAAATCTTGTAGAGCTGCTGGTCCTTTGGGCATCATGGCGGTAATGGTAAAAGCTACAAGGGAGGAGGGTGTGAGACTGATAAGGAGTTGGCTGAACCAATATTTTATGTTACGGCTCAATTCCTGGGGATTGAGAGGAAAGTTTCATCCTGAATCTCTACAAATGTAAGGAAGAAGTTCTTGATCATGGCAACTACCGTGGACTCAAGATCACTGACCTAGTATTGAAGTTGCTTGAGAGGGTGATGGACTCTTTCATCCGTTCTACAGTCGCCATTGATGCGATGCAGTTTGAATTTGTTCCGGATCAAAGCACGACTGATGCCATCTTCACAGTGTCCCAAGTACAAGAGAAGTACCTTGTTGCCAATAAACCACTCTATCTTGTGTTTGTCGATCTGGAGAAAGCTTTTGTCCTTGTGCTGTTACACTAATAGGGCTATTACCATATCATGTCATGCCATGCACATCAGGCAGAACAGATCTCATTTCACGGCAGCAATATATATATGGTGCCATGATACCTCATTTTTGCAGCGTGCTGGTCTGAGACTTGGAAGGAGGAGATCTGATAGCAAAATGGGTGCTGCAGAAAGAACAATTATCTGATAGTACATAACGACCTCATGTGGAAACATGCAGATCTCCGTGCAGGATCACCGATTGCTGAATTACCTGACCAGACATACTGTCATAGTAGACTAATGCATGACTCAGCATTTCTCCTGTTAGGCAGGGACTTGCTGCCCATGAGTCTACCAGACCTCAGCCTGCTCTTACTAGTCTGCTTAGCTAGACAAGCACTATGTATATAACCAATAACTGAATGTAACCAGACGGCCATAAATGAAGCAACTACCAACTACCTCTTCTTCCTCACACCTCATGCCAATCCACACATGACATAATGGTGGAGATGTCCCAAGGATTGAATTAGAATGACCTCCAACTCTTCAACTCCAAATTCATCACATTTTACTACCAAAGAAAATTATCCTACTGAATCACCAATCTGAGGCGCCTCAGCGTCTCACTTCTTCACTTCTACCACAGCTATAGTCAACAGCGGATTGTACACACCACAGCCTACACCTTCTTGGCTCCCTGTTTTGTCTCAGCCGTTCGCTAGCCCTGCTAGTCCCCTATCTACGTCATTAGACACCACAGTAGTCACTTTCAAACCCCAACCACCTCCTAAAATGTCTGCTGACGACCAGATCGCCGATCTCAAAGCAATGATTGCTACTCAAGCAGACATTCAAAAACAACTGTTAACGCGCTTATCAACGTTGGAAGACGAAAAACGCACAGCAGACGATAACATCACTCGCCCCACTTCAGCCCTGAATGACACCCAAGTTCGATTACAGGATATGTAACATGCATCTGGAGATACTCATGCAAACAAACCCGTACAACCTTCGGATGATATTAACAAACTTTGTGAGGTGGTCGAGCAACTGCTAAGCGTCGACACGTCCCAACCCACGTCGAGTACCGAACGTCGTCCTTCCACGCTTCGATGGCTCGCTGTATAGCAGCTTTGAAAAGTGGCTGACGGAGCTCGAAGAATATTTCAAATACCTCGATTGGCTGGAGGCAGACCCCAACGATCGGGCATTCTACCCACTATACTTGACGGATATGCTGAGGTAAAGTACTTTTCTTTATCAAAACCTACGTGTAGCTCTGATAGAGAAACCATGAGGCAAATGCAAGACATGTTCTCTATGCAAAGAAAACCTCTGTCGGCTACATAAATAGACGGCAAAAACACCATTAGTCAGGGAGGGAATTCAGTGCTAACATCATACAAACATTTGCGGAATGCCAACCACCGCTCTAGACCCAGATAGATGTCATTTGTAACAATCTGCTCCCTGACATATCAGCAGAAATCAGGTGCGATGACTACGATGCTATTCGTCAACTCGTAGCATGCGCAGAGACAGCAGAAAACCGCCTTCGCCTCAGAAAAGAGGCCGCTGCCTCCATCAACGCAATAAATGTCAAACATCATAGACATCAATCTCGGGGTAGGAGCCCAGATAGACGACGGTATAATCGTAGCCCGTCCAATGGACGTTACCAAGACCGATCCCAATCACGTAATTACCGCGGGAATGCATCCAACTCCCGTTATTACCGTGACAACAGGTCCAATTCCCGTAATTACCGTAACAACAGGTCACTGTCGAGAGGACGGCCTGACAACTCAGATTACTCGCGTACTAGGAATAGATCGCTATATAGATCTCAGTCAAAGCCGCGATATGAGTACAATAGTGATGGCAACAGCAAATACATAGACAAAATGCATCACCAATCCAACTCTGGGTACGTGAATGAAGTGCAATCAGACGAACCGGCACATTCAAACTAAATACCGCGGCGGCCTCATCAATACCAGATCGTCACCCTCTTCTCACCCGAAATCACCTTCACCACGCCCATCGTCACATGATCATCTCGCTTCATCTTCAGAGCCTCGACCATTCATCATTCCCTCATTGCAAGCCATTTCAAAAGAAAATACCATCAACATCAATTTTTTCACAGATTCAACTTTGCAAATATTTTTCAAATCAGTCAACACATAACACATAACAGCATTAGTGGACACGGGAGCCTAGGTGTCGTGCTGCTCGGTCTCCACATTAAATAAAGCAAACAACACCTACCTCCAAATCACCTCACACAGCCGACGGAGAAAAGTTTCTGCCAGAAGGTATTGTTACGTTACATTTCCTGTTAGCCGGCAAACAGTATTCAGAACTGTTCTACGTAATTAAGAAACTAAATTACGCATTAAATTTGGGGAGGCCTTTCTTAAGAGACAACAAAGCAGTGCTCAACTTTTCAACACAGAATATCTCACTACTAAAATCCTACAGGATCCATGCGATAGACATACTATCTATCGAACCAAATACATCGTGTCTAATCACTGGACAGATTACTGACAGATTTCAACGCATGGAATTTCCAACTGGCTTAACTGGCATGACATCACGCGATTCAGACGGCCTAGATTGCCTGCAAGAAACAGAGGTATCAGTATCACATAATAGAGAGCCTTTGTTACTGACAAATAACACATTGAATACAACATTTGTCAATCCGCGTCAACACGTGGACATGTTCATACCATTACATGAAGATTGTACAGAACAGGTCTGCGACATAACGTACCCCACATCCGGACAGTCATCAGATACACATGAACCATTCGACGTTTCATCAACAGACTGCAATGATGAACAAAAACAGCACCAACCGTCAGTATTAAACAAGAACAAATATGCGGTCATGGACAAGCAGAAGAACTTAGGTTTTAATTCTACAGTACAACATAAAATAATTATAAAACCAGGCGCAGAATATAAGGACGAAGTGAAGGTTTGAAGTGGGTTCATCTGTACCACACAGTCCAAAATCACCCGAGGACTTGTACAGAGTCACATATTATGAAGGTTTGGATCTGATTGTTCAATCCATCACTGATAGATTTAACCAAAAAGATTATGAGGTGTATATTCAGTCAGACGAACTTCTTTTGAAAGCAGCAAAGGGGGAAGATTACAGCGTCCATTTCGATGAAGTAATAAAATTTTACAGATCAGATTTCTCTCCATCATTACTGGACTCTCAGCTAATGACATTTCGTTCTAATTTTGAATCTCCTGTACAATCAGACAATTTAACACTGCACGATGTTGTTCATTACTTACAATCACTATCATATTATGGTCAGCAAACCCTTGTATCATCAGTTATAACATTAGCCAAATTAATCCTTGTGATGCCTGCAAACAATGCTAGCAGTGAACGGAGTTTTAGTAGCTTAAGATTGATCAAGAGTTACCTACGCTCCACTATAGTGACCGAAAGCAGATTGAAACATTTGATGATGATGAGGGGAAAAAAGGGGTTTTTGTTTTTAAATGGTTTTT
>CM032669.1:52053804-52075480 GCA_019095985.1 Streblospio benedicti
AAATTTTTAAAAAATTCCCTTTAAAAATAAATAACAAAAAAATTTATGTATATAAGAATCTATTTTAAATACTACGGTCAATTTAGTTGGAACCTGTGGGTTTGAAAGCCGGTTAACACTAAAAACATTTTGGATTACATTTGTCTAATTTTTATTTTTTTTTAAATTGCATGGTAAGACAAACTGAAGCTACATGTGTAAAGAGTGATATTGGTGAATGTTTTCGGTGCCTTCTCTCACAGGACGTATAAGTTCAATTATATTATGAGAATAGCAGAATTCAACATAATTGATGTATGTCTCATTCAGCTATTTGTTAAGGTGTTTGAAATAAGGTTCTTTACGTTTTATCAATTTTCATAACATAAATAATTTTAAGAGCTTCCATACAACCCACAAATTACACCAGCTGCATTGGCGGGTCTAATATAAAGAGGAAGTGGGAGTTCATTCATTTCCTTCAGATTATATGCTATTGTTATTTTTTTAAGAAAAAAGAAACAACAAACCCCTCATACAATGTAGGTTTGAAATTATTCCAGGCAGTTTTATATGAGATAGAATTTGGTGCTGAAAATTGCTCACTGTCAGAATGTACCTGATTACAGCTAATAATAAAATTAGAAAATTTTCTGTAAAAGCATGCCCATGCACCCTCCTAGCATGTTCATGCTGCGACATGCACAATTTAATTGATATGTAGAACCATTTGCTCTACATAAACAACTGTCATTTTTTATCAGATTTCCGGCGCAATTTAATGACATTACTTACCACATAGGCGGCTGTCCTCCGAGGTAATTGTGTGTATTGTGTGTGATTGGCTGATTAGTGCTGGTCAGATGAGACGTGATGGTCATTCAGTGCCCTTTAATCCTACTCTGGTCTGTCACCGATTCGCCTTGAGGGTTGAAAGCCATCGTATAGATGGATTATGTAGAACATGCAAGTACTGATGTATTCTGTTACTTATATTTGTTGCGTTCAGCTCAGCTGCTGAAGCAAAGCATTGTGTGGTTCTGTTTGTAACTAACTATGTTTGTTTGTTTGTGCTGTATGTATGTGTATGTATGTATGTATGTATGTATGTATGTATGTATGTATGTATGTATGTATGTATGTATGTATGTATGTATGTATGTATGTATGTATGTATGGTATGTATGTATGTATGTGGGCGTTCCCGGACAAGCTAGCGGGCTGTACTCAATGAACCGATTGCTCCTGCCCAAACTCTACAGAACTATGAGGTCTGAGGCGACACCGAAGTGATTCGATTTTGGGCGCTCTGCCAATTAAATTTTGCTTTCTAGAAGCGCTTTTATGACATTTTTGCGTTGCTTCAGCTCAGCTGCTGAAGCAAGCATTGTGTTTGGTTCGTTTGTATGTTTGTATGTATGTATGTATGTATGTATGTATGTATGTATGTATGTATGTATGTATGTATGTATGTATGTATGTATGTATGTATGTATGTATGTATGTATGTATGTATGTATGTATGTATGTCTCCGGACAAGCTAGCGGGCGTACCAATCAACCGATTTCGTTCAAACTTTAAACGACTATGAGGTATGAGGCGACACCGAAGTGATTCGATTTTGGGCGCTCTGCCAATTATATTTTGCTTTCTAGAAGCGTGTTTATGACATTTTTAATGATATTCAATGCACTTAGCCAGCAAGATATTGATTATCATCTTGTTATTCAGTAATATTGTATGGCAACACAAAAATCTTTTTGCTGGATATATTGATTGTGATTCATGCTGATGTTTTCTCCTCGAATTCATAAATTTCTTGATTGTAAAGTATACATTATTTCAGTATATATCTTAATTGCCCATAAGTCAACGTCGTTCTAGCGACGCAATGTTCTTTGAACACTTTTGATCTAGTTAATGATATTCAATGCACTTAGCTAGCAAGAAAAAAAAATCCATATTCCAACCAAGCAGCAACATTGATTATTGGATTTGAAAGTGATATTGATTATAATCTTGTACTATTGTATGGCAACACAAATATCTTTTTTGCTGGATATATTGACTTTGATTCATTCTGATGTTTTCTCCTCAAATTCATAAATTTCTTGATTGTACAGTATACATTATTTCAGAATATACCTTAATTGCCCATAAGTCAACGTTGTTCTAGCGACGCAGTGTTCTTTGAGCACATTTGATCTAGTTAGAGTTGCAACGGAGTATTTAACGTCCTATGCAATTTTGCCTGTTTCAAGTGGACACTTTTCAGAGACATAGGCAGATCCAGGTTTTTGGAAAATGGGGGGGTACGTAAGGAAAGGAAAAGCGGGGGGGGGGGTACACTTACGGGATTTCATGAAAAACCCTATGAAAATGAGGTATTTTGGTGGGAAAAGGGGGGGCGGCCCCCCTCACCCATGGATCTGCCTATGAGAGAAGTGAAAAATATTCATGTAAGACGGATTGCACTGCACGTGAAATATAGTATTTAGATTTTGAAAGGTAAAACCTACCATCGCTAATAATAACATATTTTATGTGTTACTCAAACGCGTTTCTCATAGACAAGCACAATTTCCAAGTTCATGATACGATGCAGTGTGTAGTGTGCGAACATCATGTAGACAGTGGCACATACTGTTTGCAAGGTAACTCTCCCCTATCTGAATTGAATTGAAAAATATGTTATTTATCTCAGATACATTACAAACAAAAGACAAACACATTATGCACTGCAATAAATAAGGAGCACTAAAAAGTTTATACATATATGCACATTTCCATAGTGGACCTTGAATTATAATGACAAGAAACAATATTGGCCACAAACATAAACATTAAATACATAAGTATAGCACATTTATAAATTTATCATATTTTTTATTTTATTTTCTATCCTTTTTGATCCATTGACTTAACAAGTGTGTGAAATATATTATTTATATTAAATTGAGTATCGACATAAATGGATGACAAAAGGAAGGCAAGGTTAATCATCGGGTACAGTCACTTTCTATTTCTCCTCCCACTATTGCGCTTTTCAGCATGTTCTTTCCGCGATGAAGACAGCCCTCCGAACTTATAGAGAGACTACCGCGTATATATAGAGGTGAAATTAATGCACTGAAATATGATAATTTCTTAATTTCTTACAGCTTCATTAGTCTTCATGGACTCTTCATAGTTAGTTAACAATTTGTGGAAAACATCATTTGTATATTGTCTTTACTAATTGGTTACGAATCAAGATACTACAAGGAAATATAATTGATTTTGCTTTAAATAGATTTATAACATAATGCAAACAGATAGTTAACGGAACACGAACGAATTTGACTTGTTCATGGGCACTCACGATAATAGGTCGCTTCATCAAAAAGTTTCTTTCATTTTCATGCCTACAATAAGAACTTCGTTTACAGTTCATGATTATTAAACGTGGCAATAGTTTGGACTATATTTTATTGTCTAAGTGTTGGTATATGATCCACTTAGCCACCATCCGGTCCTGTGTAATGACCCATTTTCATCCAGATGAATAAAACAGACATTGTTTTATAACAACAAACAGCGACTTACCGTGACAACCAAACTAAACTGACAGGATGAACGAATATTTGGCTATTGTCTTTCAATTTAATCCACTTTGGATCTATAGTGGTTAAGCCAAGACCCCCAAATGCCACCTATCGGTACCACCCAAAAGATTGGGTGCTCATTGTAATTTTTAGAAAGGGACGCATCTCTAGAGTTGGAAAACATGTGATAGCAAGCCAAACTTGGTAGCTTTCCTTATTTAAGGGCACCCTTTCTAACCGCACCCTTAATTTCTCACATTACGAAGTATGTTTAATACAGACTTTGTTTATTATAGTGTTAATACCAATATATATCGATGGTAAAATGCAAAAATGTGTTATAAATTGTTTTTTACCTACTTTTATGATTTCATGCAAAAATGTAATATGGCAATTTAACACACTTTTCACCAGGCATATTTTCAAAAATGGTAATGAATGTGATATGCATAAATATCTTATTTAATTTTACAACATTTTTGCACAGCAAGATTATTCCACTGCATTAATTCTCAATGTGCAAAAATGATGTATAAAAACATACAACACTTTTCAATAAATGGTTTTGGCACATATTGCAACAAATGTTTTGCGTTAAAATGTTGTATGATATTATACAACATTTTTGCACAAAAGAAGAGTCTACAAAAACATCTTAAAACATATGCAAAAATGTTCCATTAATCTGTACAACAATTGTGCATAACACCAGTTGGTCATTATCCACTTTGTAAAAAACAGCAAAATAGTTGTACAGCATCATACAACATTTTTGCGTACGCTTAAATGAACCCAGTAGGGGGCTTTTTTGTACAGTAAAAATTATGCATATTGACGACGTGCATCTTGACTGAAATGCATTTTGTTCACCTTTTCTAAATAGAAAGGAATACAATTTAAGAAGGAATCACTATTCATTGTTTTCGTTTGTATTTTTTTCTATATAAAAATGTTCTTTGAGTTTTGTGACAATTTTACATTTAATAGAGAAGTGTATTTTAAAATGTATTCGGTTGCTTGTAGATTAATTGCATAACTCGGTGATTTACCGGTAATTTCTACATATAAATAAAGTTTGAATTAATTAATTTTAAATAGTTGAGGACTTGAAAATCATTCTTTTCAATATTTGATCTATATTTGTAATAAATTTTGACAAGAAGGGTTATCTGTCTTTTGGCAGTATTTATCATAAACATTGAGAAAGCCTATTACCACCAAAACTATGTTTTTCATTATACTTATATAACTTTTTTTAAATGACAAAGACGGTAAATGAAACAATAACAACTAAATCTAATTTCTGTAAATTTACCAAAAAAGTCATTAGAACATCATCCATTACAATGAAACATATAAATACCGTAAAACTGGAATATTTCATGGCTATTAAAGTTTGCAACTTTCATTTGTAAATCATTTTGTGACTATTTATAGTCCATGGGCCCGCTAAAGTTGATTTGCACCCCCCCCCAGGACCCTCCGGGACACATACCAATTTGTTCATTGGGATGTCCCGGACATGACTATAACGTGTCACCATCGCAGAATTGGGAGCAACCCCTCCGTTTCAGCCATTTTCAAAATGGCCGCCATGAAATAGAGATAGTATTATAAAATCTGATCTAGTCCACCTAGAGCCATGATCTTGGTGTCTAAACCCATGGTTTTTAGCATGGCCAGTGTGATAGTGTACATGAAATTTGTCTCAGATATGGCGTCCATCATGAATTTTCAAAATGGCTGCCATGGAATGGAAATAGTGTCGTAAAATCTGTTCTAGTCCACCTAGTGCCATGATCTTGGTGTCTAAACCCATGTTTTTTAGCATGGCCAGTGTGATGGTGTACATGAAATTTGTCTCAGATATGGTGGTCATCTTGAATTTTCAAAATAGCTGCCATGAAATGGAAATAGTATAGTAAAATCTGTTCTAGTGCACCTAGAGCCATGATCTTGGTATCTAAACCCACGTTTTTGACCATGGCCAGTGTGTCTATGCACCCAGATTTCCACTCGGGACATGGCAGTCATGAATTTACCAAGTTACTGCTATTGAATAAAAACATTGCAGCAGAAAAAAATTCTTAACAACTTGTGTTTTTACATAACGTATTCAGTGTTTATGTGAACTGACAGATAATCAGATTGAAATATCGTGCTATTAGTACAATAATTATACCACAAGACTTGAATCAATATGACACTAAAGATAAAAATGTATTTATGAAAATGGCTACAATCTAAATGAAATCTATTTCTTTGTTAAACATGACTAGCTATTAGAGTTTACAGTCCTATGCTATAGGAAAGTTCAAATGATATGCATTTATGTAGTTGTCTACTCTAAGAGAAGGATAGTCGTTTCAACTAAGTTGTAAATCCTAGTATTCATCTTCACTCTCAGTGTCAGTTAGCATGTCATCCTCAACTGGATTATCCTCTTGCTCTTCATATTCATCAATATCATCTTCATTGTCTGTGTCAGAAGAGTCCACCTCAGTTGCAACAGTATCTGGGACTACAGGACTTTCAAACCAAATTGGCTTGATAACCCCATCTTTGAGTTTCCATCCATGACCTTCTGTTGGCTTTGGTGCATTCTGAATTGCAATGTGAGATCTCTTCCAAATGGCGACCTGGTAGTTTGCTCGGTGTATGTGTTGAACAAGGGACTTCTTGCAGGGAGGCAATAAGCTGAGATCAACGTTTCTGTTGATGTCAATCTTCCCAACTCGGCCACCACATTTTTCTCTCGGGATTGTGTATCTCGAATGGTCAACATACGATTTTTCTCCTAAGCTGCAGGAAAATGAATACTCTAATAAATACTCTCTGTTCACATTCATTGATAAATCAATGTCACAATACTTGTATGACATGAGCCATAATTGGCAATCCAATGAAAAATCATACAAGACAGTTTCAACTCCTAATTGATGCTCAAAGTTGCTGGGACTAGCTGTGCTCCAATGCTTACCTAAGTTAAACATTTGTTTTTGAATACACACTATTACAACAAAGTCAAATCATTATTTAGAAATTGAAGGTGTCTCGATCCAAAGTGTATGCAGAACAAAAACATAGGACAAAAACATTTAATGAAAAAATAACTTTATCTACAAAGCAATTCACATCCTCACAATTACTTAATTATCATTTATTCAACAACAAACACTCTTATGGTTAAAAAAACTATGCCTGAGTTTGACATAGTCCAAAAAAACCTCAGGCAATCAGAGCTCCTCAAATGTAGTGTCTTGCATACACACTATTACAGCAAAGTCTATTGAAAAAGAAAACAAATTTTGAAGGTGTCTTAATCCAAATTGTATGTAGAATAAAAAACATAGGACAAAAAACTATAATCAACAAATAACTTTATCTACAATGCAATTCACATCCTCACAATTACTTAATTACCATTTATCCAACAACAACAAAAACTCCGATGGTTAAAGAACTTTCACTAATGCTCAACTTTTTTCCACACAATACAGTAATCATTGACTCATCATTCAATGGTCAAAATATCTCTGCTTTTCTTCCCTTTTTCAACCACTTCATCTGCCATATGTCTGAGTTTGACATAGTCCAAAATAACCTCAGGCAATCCAAGCTCATCAAATGTAGTATCTAATAGTCTTATGTCCAAAAACATAGTACAAAAACCTTTAATCAACAAATAACTTTATCTACAATGCAATTCACATCCTCACAATTACTTAATTACCATTTATTCAACAACAACAAAACTCCTACGGTATAAAAAACTTTCACTGTCGCTCAACTTTTTTTCCACAGAATAGTCATCATTGACTCATCATTCAATGGTCAAAATGTCTCTGCTTTTCTTCCCTTTTTCAACCACTTCCTCTGCGATATGCCTGAGTTTGACATAGTCCAAAATAACCTCAGGCAATCTAAGCTCATCAAATGTAGCATCTAAAAAATTTGGCAAGCAGCCTCTAATCATTCGAACGGCTAAAATTTGGAGAAAAGCAGGAACGGATGAATCCGGTCGAAGTGTCGGAGGTAACAAATCCACCTCAGCACCCATCTGGATCAACACTGGAACAAGCTTCCACCGAGACTTGTTAACTACAAGATGAAGAGGTGTACATCCGTAAACGTCCAACAAATTTATGTTCTCTTTGGATATAAGGCTATTAACTAGCTCTTCTGGCGCGTCGTAAAACACGGCAGCATGCAGAGGGGAGTATTTGTACACTAGATCCTGCCCGTTAATATCGGGATCGAATTCTAACAGAACTGGGACGAGGTCCCAACGTTTCATGATTATCGCGAGGTGCAGTGCAGTGTTGTTGTCCATATCCTTGAGGCGGATATTCTCACTCGATATCAACACTCTGATGAGGTCTACCGGCACTTGGTTGCGGATCGAGATATGAAGTGGACAGTGTCTGTATCGTCCTTAAACATAAAACAGTCCATGAATAATTTAGTGTGCAAAAAGTCCACAAAACAAATTAAATTATGATAGAATTTTGTTGTTATATATTGCCATTCATCGAAATATAATTGGAAATGGAACAGGACATTCATTCATCAGTGAAATCCATAATAACCAATCCTTTATCCTGGACAAATCATTCGTCAATTTGTAATAATCATGTGTACATTACAGAGTTGTGCCTAAGTACATTCTACTGACTCCAAGTACTTTGCATATGTACACTTAAGTCCAAGTACAAGAACATTAATGATTTTTCCATTGTGGATGCACCATAAACAGTGTTACTATAAATCACATAACGTACACTGATGACGCATGTGTAATTGCCCCATCACCAAAATCCCTGCAAAAAATCCCAGCATTCCCCTCATGCTGTGTACTCTGGTGATACGGCTGCCAAACTTGTTCAATAAAAATTCATACTGTATGATAGTATCAACCAGGAGGTGCGTTTTCTCTATAAATCTGTTGTATTCAGTGCATGTAGTATCAGTAAATAAAAAAAGTTCCCAGTAGTGTGTCTGTCATATCTGTTAATTACTTTTTAAAAAGGGACAATCAACTGGAGAATCTGTTGACTATAGCATGGAAAGTAAAGTCTCTGTATTAAGTGCAGGTGACTGACAAGTCACTGTTTACAAATATGATATTTGGGTACATTTCATGAAAGCAGATTAGGGAAATGATTAATTATGAAGAAATGGAACACTGTGCTTGGATAAAAATTAAGATCTATAGGTCTATATTCATATTGCTCAGCAGGTGCTATTTATGTGGCATAAAAGGTTAATATGACATGAAATTTACCTGTGCATGTCTCATTCAAAGTTTAGTAGAAAAAGACATGTATGTTACATGTATATTGAATATATCCAGAAAAATAAAATTTTAAATAATTATGGTTTTTTAAAGCCAATCTGGGATAAATGAATCACATATGTATTTTGTCCTTCTTTTCTGCTTGAATTAATTTCCAAACTTGCGGTTATCTCTCCTACAATTACAGACAGAAAACTCCATACAAACATTTTCATTCATACGGAGGTTCGGAAGGGGTGTCCCGTGTAGAGGAGAGCCACACCTCTGCACGTAAAAGAACTCACCTAGTTTGAAAACTATATCTAGTGTGATCCCTCCACACCCCCGAGACTCAGTTGGCTACCTAGCCTGCCTCTGGAGGTCCATGTACCAGGACCACGTGGCCTCCCTCTGCTCTAATCATCAGATATTGATGGCTGCAGAGTACAAACTAGAACTAGAACTAGAACATACATACCCGGCAATTCATATATACCACGGATGTTGATGTCAGCACCGCCTTCAACAAGAACTGGCACCAGTTCCCACCTGCCGAGTGTAACTGCAAAATCCAGGGGAGTGTTTGCATACACCGCTTGCATGTTGATATTTTGCATAGTGATAAGTTGTTTGATGATATCCAGAGGAGCTTCGTGCGCAATGGCTAGGTACAACGGACTGCATCCACCGAGAACGTACATATTCTTGTTAGCTCCAAGTTCTAGCAGGCGTGGAACAAACTCCCATTTTCTACTACACAATGTGAAGTACAGAGCCGTTTCGCCGAGACGGTACATACGATTGGTATTTTCTATCATGTAGCCGCCTTGTAAGATCCTCTCGAATTCATCCCAGTTTTTAGACTTTGCTGCCTCTAACAAACTCATCTCACGTTTGTAAATTATTGTAGATCTAGCCATACATTTTCATAATTATCAGCAAGTATTTTTACAGCAAGTTTGACTACGCTCGGAAAAGTATGTATCAATTAAATGAGAAGAAAAAATTTCATAATGTTATTTTTTATCAACATAACTCCTATTAATGTTTTGATTGTTTTGTAAGCTAAATGATTTATCTCAAAGAACAACTTTATTGGTATATTTTTGTAAATATTGTCTATATAAAACATTGAAAATGATGCACTTTTAAAAGACTTAAAATAAATATTGAATGTTTACAGAATGCACTCAATTCTATTGTGTGTAGTATTTTTTGTTGAGGAACCGTCAGACCCAATTAGGGTTTTTCCATATTTCTGAGTTACATAAACAACACACATCTTGCACATTTCATTTTATTTCTATCCACTTTGCCACAGTAGACAATGGAGCAAAGCACCACCATTACATCTAATATATGCTTCACATCAGTGGGGTCAATGGATTTTTGTTGATATTGCACACATGTCCAGAGGGCATCTCATTATCTGCAAGCACTGGTTTTCTTGCTTCCCTAAGTAGACCAGAAGAGTCGAATAGTGCTGGTAAACTAAATAATACATTCTTAAACAATAGTGATGGATCTTCTTTGTTTTGAGCAACAACAACCAACCATTGAAACAAAGGCTGGGCATCTGTCTTAGCCTTGCTTTTCCTAAGTCCTTATGTCTCTCACTTGTTTGGTAGCTTATACCAGTAAACTCATGCATACACAATTGAATTGTGTACAGTTGCATCCCCGAAGAATGCCACTTGGAAATTTAATTTTCCAGTGATAATTCTGGGTCGGCACATTCATTTCAAGGCTACTATGCCATTTGGCATAGTAGGTTGACTAGTGTTACACTCGGCAGGGTTTGCACCTTAGCACTAATCATACATATTTCCTGAATTTGATTCCCGAATCATCTGCCAGTACATGTGATAAATAGTAATCTTCGAAGGTAATCACCTAAAATTTTGGTAAACGATCTGATTCTTGCAAAATGGCACTTGTTTTAGCGGGAATGCCAAACCGTCACACGATGAATTATAACGATTTTCAAAGAATGAATAATAGTCGGATTTTCCAGAAACAAGGAATGTATTACTTGTGTATTAGAAAGGACTATATAAATTTATTCTGGGTCCATTTTATTCACCCATATTCCAGATTGTCAACTAAAATAGCATTTTGTTTGTGTTGAACATTTTATTGCAATTTTAGTAGTGTGTGGGAAGACTTAAACTACATGTACATGTGTTCATTTTAATATCTGTTTGTTCTAGGTATATGCTCTTTGTTATGTTTTTAAAATCTCAAGTATCAGGAAATCCAACCATTTAGTACTGCATTTTCAAAAAGACTTTGCATAGGAGAGGGCACTCCGCCCCCTCCTTATAACCTCCCCCCGCTTGGTCAATATACGCTCCCTCGCAAATGTGAACCCCCCTATCTTACAAAAAGCTGCTTACGCCCTTGCTGACATGGCTGCGTTATTAGAGTTATGGTGACTACCCTCAAGTTGAGAGTGAACAGGTCATAATAAAAAGAGGTAAATAGTTCTGGGCAGCTGGTAAACAATGACGCATTCCATTAAATCTTGTGATACATAATATTATTAAAGTTGGATGGCAAAACCTATAGTCTTCAAGGGTGATCAAGTTATCGAATGTACCATCACTACATGATTGCCGGTCAAATACGATGTATAGCTACTTGCTGCTTTGAGGGATAAGTTTGCTCAACGCCAATCACCAGGCCCGACTTGGGATGGAATCCACGACCTTCTGGTCATGAGTCCAACTCCCTATCCACTCGGCCACGGAAGCACACCATATAACAAATTTACCAGTTTTGTGACGTGTGACGATAGGCTTGTAAAGTTTGAAAGGCCGTTCATACCAGACCAGTCTACATGTATGGATGCAGCTGTGCTACCATTGCACCAACCTTTCCTATGAGATATTGAAGTGTTCACACTTCGTCTATATCATATTGCGCAATCGACGCATATGATACTATATATAGCCTAGTAGTCTCGTCAGTCTTAACTTATATACACCACTGAATTCGCATCGTTCACATTGTACCTAGGGGGATCCATTGTGTGTCCATGGCCCACTTTCTTTACAGTTTGACTTGATTCCCGCACCCCCATCATATGGTGTCATTTATATTGATCAATGCCAATGTCGAAGTCCAACAGGCTACTGATGCCTGCAACCAATCAGAGCAGCTCATTTGCATACATATACCTCAACATAAACTTACCTCTGGTTGGATGGATTCCTATTATATCAAAGAGACCT
This sequence comes from Streblospio benedicti, assembly GCA_019095985.1. NCBI lineage: Eukaryota > Metazoa > Annelida > Polychaeta > Spionida > Spionidae > Streblospio > Streblospio benedicti. Next base: position 52,065,877 of record CM032669.1, read on the forward strand.
GATGCCTCGGGGGGGGGGGGGGGGGGGGGGGGTCTGGTCAGAAAATGGGTATGGACGTGCCACGGACAGGTTGAAAGTTGAAAATGAATTCGAAATACTCATTTTTCATAAAAAGTGACCCACAATATACCAATATCTGAGAAACATGTGACCCATCAATATACAAATTTCTGCTAGAAAAAAATGCTTGTAGCTGTTCAGACGATCAATGGTGGCAGAAATTCCACGTAGAACGAGGTCTGTTGCCACTTACACGATCATGTAATGTGCAGGAGTTTACCATATTCACGGTCTCATAGTTCAGTTCACATGATGTCATGCGACAGGAGGTTACCACATTATACTTGAAGCTGAGAAAGACATGGAACGACTCAAAGTTGAAGCTGGTAACAGTTTATATAAACCAAGCCATTAGATGGAATCACAGTTATGGTCTTATAGTTAAAATCGATCATGTTGTTATAGGGTGGCCTAACATTTTCAAACACATTCAGGCTGGGAACTTGAAAATCATGCCACAATCGTTCCATATTTTCATACTAGGTTATACCCACTCTGACCCATAATAAAATCTATGGTTTCCACATTGAGACATTGACACTTGACAGTCTTGTCATTGACTTGCACTGATCGTTTTGTTTAATGTATGTAATAATCTATCATACAGATTACAGAATTGACACAATTTGAGGTTCGACCAAATCCACTCCGCATTGATATCTATGAGGCTGCACCATTATACAAACAGTCACCGTGTCAGTCAATATCGAGCATGTTCATATCTCTTATCAGCAATGTACTTACATGTTATTTACAGTGTGAAGCATGTATTGTAATGTTAGTGCAAATGATTAATATCAAGTGTCTGTATACAATAAAGCTTTGATCAGGAAAATTCAGATCGACACAGCATTGATTTCTGTGAGGCTGCACAAACTCACACGGACTAAGTCAATATGGATCATGTTGTTCGCTGCCTGCAGAGTACTAACATGTTATTTACACAGTATAGCTTGGATCAGATGAACCTTTAGAAATTTGGATAAACATTTTATTATACTAATGTCAGGATTTAGACAATGGTGCTATACACTTGTGTTCTTGTTAACTGAATGCGGAGTTTAACAAATACATGGAACTATTACAGAAATTTGAATAAAAATGTCATTACAATAATGTCAGGAGTAGACAATTGTGCTATACACTTGTATTCATGATTAATGAATGCAGTATTTCAAAAATGGACAGAACTCTAAGGGAAATTGGTATATATACACATTTAGAAATAACACTGCTCGGAAGTACATTACAATATTACAGGAAGTAGACAAGGATACTGTTGAAATAATTCTTACACTTTCATATCTAAAAGCGATTCTCATGTCCATTATATATTCCTTGTCTGAAATAGCAAGGAAGGTGTGTTCTGCCTGGTCAAGTGGATGCTTATGGAATGTACCTGGAATACTGTACGTGTACTATAATATCCATTTTAACTCTGTTATATTATTATGTTTTCTATTCATCTGCATAGTTAAACTCTCATATTGGATGGAATATGGTGAAGCGTTTGTTTGAAATAGAAATATGATGTTTATAATATGTAAAATTTAAGTTCATAACAAACACTGGCAATACAACCAAGCCTCTGTTAAGGATTTGATTAATGCAGATTTAAGTTAAACAAAATTAGATAATTAACAAATTTACTGATCAATTTATAACAAGTTTAAGATACAAACAAATACGGACACCGTGGCTACAAAACATCATGGAATACATTTTCAGCAGAATCATTTTAACATTAACAGTATGTGTTTCCCTTCATTATATATTTAACCACATTTCAAAAAAATGGAATAGAACAAAAACACAAGTACGAACATTAGGAAAGAAATCAGTTCAGCAGAAACTAGGGAGTTCTATTGAAAAAGGAAACTGGGAAGAAGTCAGAGAGACGTTGGAGGAGGCAGAATCCAGCGACACACTACAGGAAATCCTCAGTGAAGACAAACCGGTCCTCCTGACGGCAGTTTCCAACAATGCACCAATAGACGTTATCACCAGTTTGATCTCACCAAGTAACATCAATATGCAGAATAGAGTTAAGAACACAGTGCTCATTGTGGCGGTGAAAAAACACAGATGGGAGCTGGTACCAGTTCTACTGCAGCACGGGGCTGATGTCAGCCTGGGTAATGGCTGGAATCGAACGGCATTACATTGGGCTGCACATCATGGTGCCCCAGCAGACATCATCACCCGGCTGATTTCCCCTCACAACATCAACATGCAGGAAAAACATGGTGACACGGCGCTCCATGAGGTGGTGAGAAAGGAAAGATGGGAGCAGGTGCTAGTTCTACTGCAGCACGGGGCTGATGTCAACGTGCGTGGTTTTAGGAATCAAATCCCATTACATTGGGCTACACGTTATAGTTCCCCAGCAGACATAATCACACAGCTGATTTCTCCACAAAACATCAACATGCAGAATATAGATGGAGACACAGCGCTCCATGTGGCAGTGAGTAAGAAAAGATGGGAGCTGGTGCCAGTTCTACTGCAGCATGGGGCTAACCCCTTCATACCCGGTATCCTCGCAGAACCACCACGGCCACGTTCTCTCAAATCTCTGTGCATCGCGACCATCAGGAGCCAGATGCCGGTCAAGTCTGATGAGGCATATGAAAGACTCGGACTTCCCCAGAGACTTCTTCCTCAACTCAAACTAAAACCAATGGCTACTGAGATTGTTGCTGTAAAACAGCTGGAAGAACTGGAATGACTTTCTCTAAATTTCTACAGAGTATTTTCACTTGTTTGATTATCATAATGATGTAAGAAAATAGCTTAAGCTGGTTAAACATGTGTTTATAGGAAAGCCACCAACAAATTTCTGTAGTTATCTTTTGTTCATCACATGTAGAAAGGTATGAAAAATGATTTTCTCATACCATTTTTGCTGTCTAAATTCCTAGTATTTCACCTGTTTGATTATCATATTGATATGACAAGTAAATTATCATATCTCTGACACGGCTGCGTTATTAGAGCTATGGTGACTGTCCTGAAGTTAAGAGTGAACAGGACACAATAAAAAGAGCAGTTGGTGAACAATGATGCATTCCATGAAATCTGCGTTATTAAAGTTGATGGCAAAACTTATAGTCTTCAAAGATGATCTAGTTATCAAATATATGATCTGATTGCAGACTAAATTAATAGAGTGGTGGTCGTAGGACACAATAAAAAATGTATAGCTACTTACTGTTGGGTTTGCTCAGAACAATGATGCAAGCAAACCCATGAAATCTTGTGATGCATAATATTAGCCATTAAAGTTGGATGGCAAAATCATATGTCATTTATATTCAAGGATCCAAAAGGATCTAGTTATGCCTGCAAAATCATATCATCACTAATATGATTGCAACTAAATACCATAGAGTGGTGGTCCTCATAGGTTCGTGTATGATGCAACGGAGGGGGGGGGGCTACTTACTGGTCAGAAATGGGTTTGCTCGTGCCCATCGGACAGGTTGAAAAGGGCACCAATCAAAATACTCATTTTTGAGAAGGAGAAAAAGGTGACCCACAATATACCAATATCTGAGAAACATCTGACCCATCATCATACAAATTTCTGTTAGAAAAAATGACACGGCACTATATCATACTCAAATACGAGTAGACGTGTAGATATCAAGAATGAATATAATGAATATTTTTATATTAGAGTCATAAATATACTAAAGATGTGACAAATATGTCCAGAAATATACCAAAAATATGAAAAGGACACCCAGAATATACCAAAAATGTAAAAAAAGAAAAAAAAAGGCAGACAGCAATAGACCGAAAATATGAAAAAAGCCACTTAGTTTGTGAGACCCCCATTCCCCCATCCACCCTCATGTCTGCCCTCTGCCCGCAAAAAAGATCCCCAGAATATACCAAAATGTGAAGAAAAATAGATAAAAATAAAGAGGAGAAGAAGATGTTTTGGTGTTTTTAACTGCATGTAACTGCATAGACAATATCCTGACCAAAATATTGGATAAGGGTGTATACCCTTTGGGATATGGATGGGTTATCAGGATCCCAACCCAAAAGTCCAACCAATAATCTTTGCAGATTAGCAGGCATGATAAAGGATTCTTTCATGGCATCTGATGGGTGAATTGGCCATGGGGTTGTCTTTATGCCTAATTTAAACATATTAAACATTAAATTTAAACTTTAAAGGGTTTTTTACTAATTGCCCGTACAAACCCATTAAATCCCTTGATTGCACGCCCCCCCCCCCTCTTCCAAAAACCTGGATCTGCCATTCTTTAATGTATGATAATCGCCCCCTCCATCGCCGCCCGCGCTTTCCCTTATCGTTACGTCAAACGCACCGAGACCTGATCGGCGTTCGATTGATTGTGGTCACTAATTAATGACAACACATCCTGCAGGCGTTAATTGCTTCCTTAATGAGGGCTTGTTGGCCTGAAATGGGCCGGTGTGCGAGTGGTCGTTAGCGCCATTGACGTTATGTATTGTCCGGCCAACTCCACTACAGTAACACTATTAGATTTGTTTATGAAAAAAAAAGGAAAAAAAGCTAATTACAGTGTAACCAATACTAGTTTAGTTTTCTCAATGACTACTATAACAAGGCGTTGGCTATTATTGTTATGCAGTCCTTGGGAATCTTCAATATTGAGCTTACCTATCATCTGTAGTGTTAAAATCAGGATAAAGTTTGTCGGCCAATTTGGTGGGAAAAAAAGTTTGGTCATCATTCTGTTGAAAAAAAGTTTGTTGCCAAATGTGTTGAAAAAAATGTTTTAAAAAGGGTCAATATTTACGCACTTTTGGCACGATTCTTACCACAAAGTCATGTATGCGCGTAGCTCACATTATCAAGAATAACTTTTTTCTAAAAGTGTTTAAGACCCCCATTTCACATGGCCTATCCTAGCTCCAGATCCTCCAAAAGACAACCGATTTGTCATTTCTGGGTGGATCGTGCGTGATCTGGCCTCAAATGTGGAGTGATTTGGTTGGTTCGGCAGGGAATGGGCCACTTTTGGTCGGTTCTGGGCTGACTTTTCTTTTTTCGTTTTGTGTGCTCCATCGCCAAGCTTTTCGGGGCTGTCTGGGGGGTTTCTCTAGCATTTGCAACATCCTAAGGTCTCTTTGCTTAACCCCCATTTCACATGGCCGAACCTAGCTCCAGATCCTCCAAAAGACGCCCGATTTGTCATTTCGGGGTGGATCGGCTGAGATGCATTAATATTTATTACGTCTGAAGACGAAGCCTGCCGAAGTCACCGAGCCGCACAAGCCGTCAGAGACGTTGTGGGTGACGGGAAATGGCCGAGGCAGACGATGCAGGACAAAGCGATGTAACTGATCGGCTGCAAAAAATATTGGCGCCGCTCCTCCTCGTGGCTATTAACCCGTGAAATCCCACTATCTTCGGTCTTTCAGCACATGTTTCTATTCGAAACAGCAGCAGCATGACTGACCCAGGGCCCTACCCAAAGTCTCTTCTGATTATATGGTCGTCTCTGCTGGCCAGCAGCAACTTGAACATCTTCAAGGTCGCTTTCTGAAGCTTTATCATATTTCTCTTCTTGGCATTATTGCTGAGCTGCAACAAGATTAAGTGCAACGGCTGCCAATTTTGCAATTATTCGTTACCTAATCACCGTGATTACGTGTTTGAGTATAATCCTTCTGAGACACAAACAACAATGAAACACCCCAACATATGCAGCCTTTTTATATTGCCTCATTGCATATTCTGTAGCTAAAACTTACAGGATCGTCTGCAATTACGGTCTGTTACCTTTCAGATGAACTGGACCAAAAGGCAAGCTAATGTGACCATTTGTAACTAGTACAACATAAAACGGGAACATCTTTATGAAAATTGTCATCAAACCCACTGGTAGTAGAGAAACCTTACGATCATCAAGTTACTTCTCCAGACGAAGCAGAAAATCAAAACGTTGATACAGATCAACAACTCAATAATCCAAAACGGGAGTCCACAGGCCGAAAAAAGTCAAAATCACTTCTCCAGAGAAGTGAAAACACTTTTTGCGCCCGAAACTGGCAGAAGTGAGTCATTTTTTCCAGGTATACAACACTAATATTGGAGCATCGTGCTGTTGAAAAAATGCTTCTGTTCCATGCTTCTATTGCTTCCGATTATAACGGTAGTGGCGGCACTTACGGTTTCATCTGTCGCCATACATCTTCCCAATGCAGCGGACGAGGCCGCAGTTCAGCAAAAAGACCTAAGGATGGTCCAAATAGCAAAGAAAGCCCTCCAGACAGTCCCGAAAAGCATGGCGGTGGTGTGGTTGGGAGCACACAAGCCGAAACAAGAAAAATCGGCCCCGAACCCGCCAAAAACGGCCCATTCCCTGCCGAACCAGCCAAATCACTCCACATTTGAGGCCAGATCACGCACAATCCACCCCAAAATGACAAAACGGGCGTGTTTTGGAGGATCTGGAGCTAGGATCGGCCATGTGAAATGGGGGCCTTAACTGTGGCCTCTCTTCTGCTTTGAGAAGATGTATTGTGACTGATGAAACCGTAGGTGCTGCCGCTATCATTACAATCTGAAGCAATGGAAGCATAAAACGGAAGCATCTTTTTCAATAGCACGATGCTCCAATACAAATGGTGTCCACCTGGGGAAAATGACACATTTCTGCCGGGTTCTGGTCCAAAAGGTGTTATGACTTCTCTGGGGAAGGGATTTTCACTTTTTTCGGCCTGTGGGCTCCCGTTATAGGATTATTGAGATGTTGATCTGGATCAACGTTTTGGTTTTCTGGTTCGTCTGGAAGACTAACTTGTTCATCGTTAGGTCTCTCTGCTAACGGTAGGTTTGCTGACAATGTCCACAAAGATGTTCCCGTTTTATGGTGTACTAGTTCTGAATGGTCCCATTAGCTTGCCTTGTCCTCCAGTCCATCACGGAGGAGGATCATTGTTTATTGTGTCTTTGAAGGTTAAACTCAAAGACGTATTTACAATGATTAGGCAACGAATAATTGTAACAATGACAGCCGTTGCACTTAATCGTGTTGTAGCTCAACCTCTGAGACCATACCCAGACTATATTGCACTCCAAAAATACATCAGAAAGATGTTCCTTTAAGACCATAATAGTAAATTATACAGGATCAATCATGTATAAAATTTATCCAGAAGCCTTGCTGACATTTTGGCCCCTTTGGTAGGAAAAACAGAACATCATGTGGACAACTCAAAAGATTTGTTGAAGAGTCTCCAATCTTTGACGGTAAATGGAGATGAAACGTCTTTTGATGTAGTCTCACTTTTCACCAACACTCCCATTGACAGGACCCTTGAGATCATCAAAGATCGTCTCCTTAATGATAACAAGTTGAGACTAAGAACGTTACTCACAGCAGCGGACATCATGGAATTGCTAAGCATGGTGTTGACTACAACTTACTTCAGATTTGATGACCAATTATACCAACAGAAGTTTGGTACAGCGATGGGCAGCCCAGTGTCTCCAATAGTGGCAAACTCATTTATGGAAAACCTCGAACAAACAGCTATAGCCACAGCGAATGAGGACATCAAACCAATGTGGTGGAAGAGGTATGTGGATGACGTGGTAACGAAGAATAAGTGCGGCACTGTGGAACGTCTCAATGATCATCTCAACCAAGTAGATACGACTCGCAGTATAGTGTTTACTCATGGAACTATGGTAGAGAATAAGATTCCTTTTCTTGACAGGACACCTGACTGTGAGGGAAACGGGGATGAAACCAACTGCATGAGTGAGTGACGTTCTCGAAGCTTCAAAAAGCAAGATACATATCTTGCAATGTTACATTGTCATATCTCACGACTATATACGCAACATATACAATTAAATGATGTAGCATGAACATGCACAGGCAGTGTGAATAATAAACCGACGATGGTTTTGTTGATCAATATCGTTTTGAAGTTTTGACGCTCTTGATCAATTTGAATGTCTTGTATAAAATTTCATTCGGGGCATTGAGACCATATCAACAAAAGAGATCACCTAGTCTATAAAGAGATGTGGTGCTAAGTGTGCCCCATAACCTTTATAGAGAGAGCACGACGAACGGCATTCTGTGTATATTTGGGACCGTTGGAGGCCAGCTCTCTGTGTGTTAGATAGCCACATCGAGACTTGAGGGATTAATAATCCAGAAATTGACAGAAATTATATGAACTGCTCAGCACCAAAATATGCCTTGTTTGATGCATGCTCCAATGATATTACATAACACAGTCTATTCATTGTATTTACTTCATTCATTTTGCTCGTGAAGGTATAGGACTAATCAGTTGGTGGACTGGCATTAAATTACTCAAATTATCCCCACTACCAGTACTTTTTTTAACAAACTGATTTGGGTTAGGGATTCTGCTCTGGGGAAAGACTCCAAATGATTAGTCATCTTACCTTACGTAAAAGGGGTAACAGAGGGTATTTCACGTATCCTCAATAAGCACCAAGTGTCTACAGCGGTGAAGCCCCTACAGACCAAAAGGAACATCCTCGTTCACCCTAAGGACAAACAGGATAAGCTAGAGAAATGTGAAGTTGTGTACAAAATTCCCTGTAAGTCTTGCAAGAGTGTGTATGTTGGGGAAACTGGCAGAAACTGGGCACCCGTGTAAGAACACATGAAGGATGTGGAGCAGAACAGTGAGGGATCTTTCACCAGAGCAGCGAGGAAAGAATTCCTAACCCAAATCAGCAAGAGTGTGATCACAGACCGTGTAAAACAGAACAATCATGAGATAGACTGGGAGTAAGTGAGTGTACTGGATAGGGAGGGGGATTGGAGAACAAGAACCATCAGGGAGGCGATAAAGATACGAGGACAGAAGCAGGTCATGAACCGAGACGAGGGGGCCTTTCATCTCTCTCACGTGTACGACCCGATTTTCGGCATCGGAAGTCGTGCTGAGTGACCTTGACATGCGCAGAGATGTTTTGAAAATGGCAACAGTAGTTGCCGAAACTGTCAACGGTAAATTGTGTTTGTGTTGTGTTAAGATGAACTAAGTAATGTATACATTTATCAGCAATTCTTTATTATATGTGGACCTGAATCAAATATTTTCTATGGGAAGTCCTAATATTTAACCAAATCAAATAATCTTCAGTCTTGATAAAGGCAAGATATAGGGTGATAACTGCCAAATAGAAGAAGAAAAACCACCAAGGGAATAAAAATATATCACAAAAAGTATACCCCTGGGGTCCGGACGGACCGATAATGTACTAATTAGGGTTAATTCTTTGATGCATAAATGAACATTTGTGTGGCTATGTGCAAGTATAGAGGACTATCAAATTACAATATAAAATTAGTGTATATTACCTTTAGATTTGCTTTGGCAATGAATTTTTAAAAATGTTCCTTTCAACATCAATTTCAATATCAATACAATATGAACATAGTTAAAGTGTTTTTTCTTCAAAATTTATAAAAATATCAACATATTTAGGAGAAAACTCATCCAAAGTAGTTGAGGACCAAAATGCAGCATGTTGGTCCATTAA
>CM032669.1:52075580-52106688 GCA_019095985.1 Streblospio benedicti
GGTGTCTTGTGGTCAAACATGGTGTGAGCATATGTGGTCTGCAATATGATGAGACACACGAATATCTGTAGCCCTAATTGAGCTTAGTATATAAGAACTGTAACACCTGTTTATCCAGCCATGGTATCCAAAGCGGCACCATCCTGGCCTTGAGTTTGTCCGCTCTCCATCCATTATTTGTATTTCCACTTATGATAGTACGTGGTTTCTGTATATGTATGTGTATCAAGATCTCATTTACCGTCTGTTTTATAGTAGATTCTAAAAGAAGATACATATCTGGTTAGTTTTTTGTACACGAGATCTTAGTAATCTATTCGACAATTGGTTCAACCCACAGACTGTGCCCCCAGATTACTGCTGGTAAAAGAAGGTACATATTCATTTTTTTTTTTGTACACGAGATCTTAGGTCTGTCTCAATTGGTTCAACTGTCGTCCATGGGCCCAGTAAAGTTGATTTGCAGCCCCCCCCCCCAGGACCCTCCGCGACACATACCAATTTGTTCATTGGGATGTCCTGGACATGACTATAACGTGCCACCATCGCAGAATTGGGACCAACCCCTCCGTTTCAGCCATTTTCAAAATGGCCGCCATGAAATAGAGATAGTATTATAAAATCTGATCTAGTCCACCTAGAGCCATGATCTTGGTGTCTAAACCCATGTTTTTGAGCATGGCCAGTGTGATGGTGTACATGAAATTTATCTCAGATATAGCGGCTATCTTGAATTTTCAAAATGGCTGCCATGGAATGAAAATAGTGCCTTAAAATGGAAAGAGCCATGATCTTGGTATCTAAACCCATGTTTTTTGAAGCATGGCCAGTGTGATGGTGTACATGAAATTTATCTCAGATATCCTTTGAATTTTTAAAATGGCCCTACACGAACGAGCTCAGTATGTTAATGCAACCAAAGATTGGCAGACCTGACTTCAGATTCTGAAGAAACACAAAGACATGAGGAAAGCTTTTTGAGCAGATACAAAAGGCCATGTCAACTTTCAACAGTAAACCCGTTTACAGTAGCAGATCACAACAAACTTCACTGCATTTCATCTGGTGCCGCAAGAAAAGTTCATTGAAGACAGACTTGCCAAGCAGGATCATTTCTTTGAACCTGTAAAGAAATCAAAGTTGAAGACCTTTGAATCACATCAGAAGAAAGTAAAGCTCAAGACTAAGGACAACAGAATGATAACATACAGACAGCATAGCAGTGTGGCCTTACAATTGCTAGTAAATGGGAGAGAACCAGACACCATTGAAGAGTTAATGCAGTATCCTCTGAGCCATGTGCCTTGCAGCATTGCAACGGCTGATGGATTCTTGGCAAGAACGGATAAGTCCAAGGGATTCCATTACATTGTGAAGGAACTGGATGACACACCTAATACTTCTGAAGATGGATCCACCATTCTCGTCCAAGATGGCAATGCATTGTTTCATTCAATGACAAACATACCAGCCAACTTCAGGCTCATTGCAGACAATATCTTTGGTGCGATGCCCCAAGGTGACTTCATATTTAGCACTGATAGGTACCATGAAGATTCAGTCAAGCAAATGGAGCGGGAAATGCGTGGTGCTTAAAGTTCAGAAAAACTCATCATAAGTGGACATATGACAAAAAAGCCAGTAGACTGGAAAGCGTTTTTGACAAATGCAGAAAACAAGAAACAACTGGTGGGGGTGATCAGCAGTGTATGGTCCTCTTCAACCTTTGCCATCAAGTTGGTGAACCGAAAGGTAATACTCATATAAGAAGGACAGGGTTACTTACTTCAAAGTAGAGATGGAGAGATCGTTGAAAAAGAGCTCCTGCACAATCTGACCTCTGACCAAGAAGAAACAGACACAAGAATTATTCTATACTGTATACATGCTCAGGTTCTAGGATATGCCACAGTCAGAATACGTTCACCTGACACAGACGTTTTCTTCATTGCATTGCATTATGCATTGACGTTGGACATTAAAATTCTCTTTGACACTGGCTCTGGAAACCATAGGCGCCTTTTGAATGTATCTGAGCTGGCCAGTGAACTGGGACAACAGATGTGCACAGCACTGCTTGGACTCCATGCCTTTACACATTGTGATTCTACCAGTGCTTTCAAAGGCAAAGGCAAAGTGCGACAAATAAAACTACTTGAGAAAACAGAGAAATACCAGAAGATTCTAGGTGCCCTAGGTGACCACTGGGATGTTTCTGAAACTCTTGAAAAGGAACTTGAGGCATTCACATGTGCAATGTATGGCAGAAAAAAATGACACCAATGTTGACCATTTGAGATACACAATCCTGAGAGAAAAATGTGGTGGCCGAGATGGGAAGATTGACATCAACAGAAACGTTGATCTCAGCTTATTGCCTCCCTGCAAGAAGTCCCTTGTTCAACACATACACCGAGCAAACTACCAGGTCGCCATTTGGAAGAGATCTCACATTGCAATTCAGAATGCACCAAAGCCAACAGAAGGTCATGGATGGAAACTCGAAGATGGGGTTATCAAGCCACTTTGGTTTGAAGGTCCTGTAGTCCCAGATACTGTTGCAACTGAGGTGGACGCTTCCGACACAGACAATGAAGATGATATTGATGAAGATGAAGAGCAAGAGGATAATCCAGTTGAGGATGACATGCTAACTGACACTGAGAGTAAAGATGAATAGTAGGATTTACTACTTAGTTGAAACGACTATCCTTCTCTTAGACTTAGAGTAGACTACTACATAAATGCATATCATTTGAACTTTCCTATAGCATAGGACTGTAAACTCTAATAGCTAGTCATGTTTAACGTGCTTAAACTTACAACGAAATAGATTTCATTTAGATTGTAGCCATTTTCATAAATACATTTTTATCTTTAGTGTCATATTGATTCAAGTCTTATTATTGTACTAATAACGCGATATTTCAATCTGATTATCTGTCAGTTCACATAAACACTGAATATGTTATGTAAAAACACAAGTTGTTAAGCATTTTTTTTTCTGCTGCAATGTTTTATTCAACAGCAGTGACTTGGTAAATTCATGATCGCTATGTCCCGAGATCATGGACAGTAATTTCTGCATAGCAGATGGAGACGGGGGCAATAACACAGCATCATCCGCATAAAACAGGTGATTAACTTGACAATCATTTAAAACACACCCATCTCTTATTCTATTAAGATTTACACTGATACTATAGATTTTACATTTGATCAATTTATTTAAGAACATTGGATCATCTAGCAGTTATATAGTTTATTGTTGAATGGTACTTTATTTGTGTTTGTTTGAATGGTAACTATCCATTGGTGTTAACAGTGAACCTAGGAAACAAGTTGTAACCAAATACATTGAATTATGCGTACAACTTCATTTTTTTCACATCTTGCTCAGGTAGACACTCTTGCTGTATTTTATATTATACAATGTTAACTGCAAAGCCTTATACAAAATAAGTATCAGTATGGATACAGCTCAAGTTGTAAAGTCAACAAATGAGGAAACATTGGGAACAGCAATGTTTAACGAATTTTTTTAATCAAAATGTTCATAGAGCACAGCGTTGCAAGAACAACGTTGACTCGTGGGTAATAAAGACGTTTACGTTTGCAGCCATGTTTACTTTAAACATTAAAGCAGAAAAACGTCTTCTTACATTGTCACAAAGTGTGATCTTAATCAATTTTGGACCTGCGTCAAAAAAGACGTGCTTAGAAATTAGTGTACGTCAAAAAGACGTGCTTAGAAATTAGTGCGTCAAAAGTACGTGCTGTAGTTGACGTTTAACGTGATTTCTATCACGTTTGACGCGTTTGACGTCATATGTGACGACATGTTATGATTCAAATCAGTTGCACACTGGATTTTGATCTGTCAAGACGTGTTTTGAAATAATTCCAACATGCCAGCCCTGTGTAAGCGCAAGAGGTCAGCAAGTAGACCCAGAAGGAGCGTAACTAAAAGGGCATGCAAGTCAAAAAGCAGATCAAAGCGCAGAGGTGCTTCTCGATCAAGAAGCCGCTCCAAAAAGTCCAGAAAAGTATGCGGAAAGTCCAAGTCTAGAAGCAGGTAAAAAATGTTCTTGTATTTTAATGCATTTTCGTTTCTTTTGTTCTTGTTATCTGTTCTGTTTTGATATCATATGGTTTACTTTAAATAAATGTGATTAAATAATGTGGTTTAAATAGACTTTCGTAGAGCACTGCACACCCAGTTCGTGCATTTTAATGTTAAACAATCGTAACACAGCTATTAACTAGAAACGTACTCATTGGAGTACAAAATTAGTCCCAGCACCTTTGAACATTTGATAGTTTATGTTTTTTATTGTATCACATTATTGAGGGACAGGAACACTACATAGGATAATAATAAACATTGGTCGGCATGGATTGTTTACATGTATTTGTTTTGATTTCGTTCGTAAGACGTGTGGCGTAATTACTATCAAGTGGGTTAGCGTTTGACACGTTTTACGTCATTCTGTAGGTTTACTCTCTGACGCTCGACGTACCATGACGTACACTTCAACTTTAACAAATAAACAGTCAAAAGTATTTACTTATGTTGTCGCATGATAAACACAATTATTATGATTCATTAAAATTATATGATCTATGGTGCATTTTATGGTGCAAAATGATAATCGGGGATTTGAACATGTTTATTTACATTAGATCTTAGTAGAAATTTTATTTTTTCACTTTGGCACCGGGAAAGCAATAATTTTTAAAGTAGTAATATTGTGTGCTAATTGTTTGGAGCATCACAATTTTATCTAAATAACACACGAACTGGGTGTGCACACGAACTGGGTGTGCAGTGCTCTGCGGTTTGCTTTAAATAAATGTGATTAAATAATGTGATTTAAATAAACTTTCGTACATTTTTAATTTTCTAATCTGTTCTGTTCAAGGTCGAGGTCAAGGTCAAAGTCTAGGAGGAGAAAAAGCAGCAAAGCTAAAAAAGGATGCACGCCCAACACTAGCATTCACGACTGCAAAAAATTATCTCCCACTCTCTGCGCCGTTGTGGGCATGGAAAAAGCTACACGGGCTCAAGTGGTAAAAAAGATGTGTAAGATAATAAAGAAAAACAAATTGCAAGACAAATGCGACAAACGATACTTCAAGACCACAGGATGCCCCAAGCTGAAGAAGCTCTTTGGCTGCCGTGACCGGGTCAAAGGCTTCACCATGATGAAGTATTTGAAGAAACATATGTGTTAAGTGGACCCCATGGATTTGACTGGACTTTTCTCATAACTTTTGGACTTCTGATATTGCAGTGTAACCAATAGTATTTGAGATATAAATATATAATACATTCATTATGCTAATAGATAAAAACATTGTCATTGAAAGTAAAATAGTATAGTATATATTTATTTGGCAACTTATTCTATTTATTTTTATTTTATTGCAGTGTAACCAATAGCTTTATTTGAAATATAATTATATAATACATTCATTATGCTAATAAATGAAAACATTGTCATTGAAAGTCAATAAACAGTACAATTAAATTTTGGTTTGGTTTACTGTATTTTGTTTACATCGGGACGTCACAATTATGACAATGACCCTTTCCAAAAATATTTATTTGGCTACTTATTCTATTTATTTTCATTTTTCATTTTATTGCAGTGTAACCAATAGTCTTATTTGAAATATAAACATATAATAAATTCATATATACATTACATATTTCTAACTTCATAAACTAAATAAATACGTATAATAATGTTCATTGATATCTATGAGCGCACCCCTTTACATTCTTGACCAAGCGGAGTTATGCGGATCAATACGTTTACGCAGCGGCACACACTAAAACCAACGTCGCCACAAGCCGTTTCATTCCCTTTGTGGTAGAAAGAAAAGCAAGGCAAGATCCAGATCCAGACGCAGAAGCCAATCTCGTTCCAGAAGATCCAGCAGAAAATGTGGAAAATCCAAGTCTAGAAGCAGGTCTAGGTCTAGGCTGAGCAAAAACAAGGGGAAGTCAAAGAACGGTTGCACACCCAACACGAGCAGTGTGCTGTTTTAGTTCCATGTTCGACATTTTTATTGATAGTATCAATGCCTTTGAAGACAAAAGATTCAAACTTCTTTCACTGTTTACATTCATCGAGGCCATCATGAGTTTTCAATTTTGGATATTTACCAAGAAAAGTATAGGTTCCAGGGAGCAATTTGAAGTTTTTTCTTTAAAGATTTCATTATTTCTGAATTTCTGCATAAACTACAACCTTCATGCTTATGCAATATCTTAATCGCTCACATGTCAATGTCGTTCTAGCGACGCTGTGTTCTTTGAACACTTTTGCTCTAGTTTCATATAGGCATATACATTGTGTGTAAATTTGGAGAAAATCGAATGAAAAAGAAACTAGCTATGGTTTATACTAATGAATTTTGATGGACCTCGGGGGCATGATTCAACTATGGAATGGTGATCATATAGACAAATACGCCATGTATAAATTTTGTGAAAATTGAAAAAAAAATGATCCAGCTACGGTTTATACTAAAAAGTTTGATGGACTCCGGGGGCGAGGTCAAAATTGAATGAAAAATAAAGAAACTATTGTGAAATTAATTGTGGACATACGGCTGAACGAGTGGACGGCCAACAGGTGATCTGACAGATGAGGTAAAAAATGTATTTGGTTCTTTGAAGCTTCAAATGTGAATAGCGTTAATTTACTTCCATTCATTTTCAACATTGCAAAAAAAATGTTGACATTTAAGTACTGATTGAAAAAAATGTTTGTCAGCGTGATCGTGTGATAAAAATTGTTTGCATAATATAGCCATGTGAAAAAAAATTGCTTGTTCGAAAAAAAATTGGATATGAAGAATTTTTCTTGTGTCAAAATGGGACACAAGTTCAAATAATGTATATTCATTCATACCTAAGCCCATCAGTCGTGAGTCCAACACTAGAGACAGACAGATCCGGGAAGCGATCGCTATAAGGAAAACGAAAAAGACAATGAACCGAGGTGAGGGTGCATACACCTTATCGCATGCATATGACACTCTACTGAAACCATGGGCGGCTCGCAGGGACAGCCCCCCCCCCCCGGACACTGACCTACTTCCGGACGTCACATCCTGTCATCCTGTGTGACGTCAGCTTGAAAAAGACTGTCTGACAGACAAGGTCGAAAATATTTGCTAAGGTATAAAATGTGTGGTTTTTCAAAAAAAGTATGTGAAAATGTTAATTGTTGTAGTAACTCATGTAATATTCTTAGTAGGAGTAACAAAAGCATTTAAGAGAAAGAGGAGGAATGAAAAAGAAATGGAAACAAAATGAATTCACTGCATTGAGAACGTTATTGAAGATTGGTTGTCTACCTATATCAATTCATCAGACTAACTTTTCCATTCAGAACACAGTCCAAGAGCTTTCAAGTTGAACCTTGATCACTTTATGGGGCAGATATTTATGCAAGCTGCTATTTTCATTGTTATTTCAATCATGCTCATATTCCTTGACAAAGGGCCTATAAGTCAGTATGGACGCCACCATAGCATACCTTGTCCTCTGCACAGCCGGTCTCTTCACTGTAGTTGTTCAAGCATTCCCACGTTATATGGTGGTTCTGGTCAACGTACAGATACTTGATATACGCTGTAAGGAAAAATTCATATATGCTAGGATTTTTTTTCAGAACAGTGCTGCTATTCAATTATTTAATAATACTATGTATAGTCAAGGCACAATTTTACTCTAGTTTTAAGTACTAGTACGTACACATGTACTGCCATTCTTCAAATTTTAGCAGCCTTTAAATTTCATATATACGTTCATTATTGCTAACTTTAAAAAGTCATAAAATTGAATTGAACTTGAATTTTGTTAGATTCACAAATTTAACTGCAAAAATAAATAACATCACCACCCCTGTAATAGGAACATTCTGTCCTGCTCCCACACTATTGACGATCTGATATGCACCACGGTGGTTCGGGAATCACATCGACTGGAAGTTCATATACACTGGTACGTGTATATGTTACAGTAAGTCTGTGAAATCAGGGATTTTGTGAAATCCCTAAAAATTTTCAGGGAATTCGTGAAATCACTGTTTCACTTAGGGTTTTCATGAATTCTCTAAAATACCTATGGATTTCATGTAATTACTGAATTAACCAGAGTTTTGTTTCACAACATTACTTGACACATTTTAGGAAGACTGTGAAGCCTTTCTTCAATAAGCTGTTGTTATTGTTGCAATGTTACATGTTGCAATGCTTGTGCAGACTATAATGTAATGCATATCAAGTATTCTTGTGTAAGTGTATGTGTGTAAGTCATGCTAAACCAGTTCATTCTTGCATATCAGTCAAGATGGCACAACCTTGCTTTGATACAGAATTCAGGAATAAATTATATGAGAAATACTCAGTGTCAAAAGCATCTTATCCCCAAAGAGGTGTACTACAAGACCATAGAAGACCTGAAAACAGTTACAGAAGTTTCCACTACCAAGTCCCGTCACCAGTACTACATCCTCAATAAATATGAAGTTCTTACATGTGGTGATGTGGAGAAGCTCAGCAAAAAGAGAAAGTCTGCAGAGGATGAGTGACAACAACACCCAGGACTGGACAGTGGGACTCAAATTTGTTCAGCAACAGAAGAACTGTACTCATCATGCTGGCATAAACCAATCATCCTACAAAGCCATTTTTGGAGAGGACTCTAAAGTTGGATTAACATCATCTAGTCTTCCACTGAAATTCTTGAAAGACTTCAATCTGAAGACGATCTTCGTACACTTCATCAACCACCACCCCTGCATCCTGCCACCAATGAGCCGCCACCACTTCCAGCTGACGAGCCATCATCACCTTCGTAAAAGCTACCAAAATGAACCTCTGCATAGAGACCACTTCTCTATTGAGAGCACCTAACACTAGTCCCAAAGTTAGTCCTAATAGAGACTGTATTGTAGTCATCAAAACCTCCAAACATAAAAATCTTTTAATTTCATTTAAATTCCAAGCCCATAGACTCCCCGTCAAAACTAAAACGAAATATAATAAGTCAAAAATGTCCAGTTTATATCATCTGCTTCAACCACTAAACCATCTCAAAAACATCTCCATTTCAACATCTTTAAATTTACGTTTAAAATGGAGATATTTGTAAGATGGTTGTTTTGATAAATATACATGTAGCGGTGACTATACACATACTATGAGCTCCCATGCTACATACCTAATGAACAGACCTTAAGTTCGTACAGACACATTCCTGTATAATTGGTGTAATAGCAGTTAATTCATTTCTATGACAAGAACACCGAGTTTTTAACGTGAACAGCGTAATATAAATGATGCATGTCGAAAAGTGTGTCAAAGTCCAGGTGCTGATAGACAGAAGGAAGGAAGGGTGAAAGGTGCTATATTTCTGTTGGGAATATTGACTGCTTTTTGCATTCTACATACTCAACATCTATGTTTTTTATTACAGATTTTTGTTCGCATCGTTGCCAAATCACAAACTATAAACCCATGGTAGGTTAGTACATAATCAAATGTTAATAATATCAATCGTCCACATTGATTTTTAAACCTTCATATAAAAGAAATATTCTCAGTTCCTAGATTTCCCTCGTATTTCTTATTCAACAAGCTTCAACATTCTATTCCCATAAATATAGCACATTTCACCGCTTCTTCCTTCTGTCTATCAGCACTGTGACGCACTTTGGAGTGACATTGTAACTTCCGTGTTTTCTACTAGAGGGCGCCGCTGTAGGCTGTAAAAAGAGATATAATGATTA
The DNA here is from genome assembly GCA_019095985.1 of Streblospio benedicti. Classification (NCBI taxonomy): domain Eukaryota; kingdom Metazoa; phylum Annelida; class Polychaeta; order Spionida; family Spionidae; genus Streblospio; species Streblospio benedicti. Next base: position 52,085,390 of record CM032669.1, read on the forward strand.
CAACTGTTGCCGGCCTAGATGTGATAGATCTAATCTAGACGTTTTAGAGACCACCTCTCATTCAAACCAACTAACACAAGCCACTGAGTGATCTCAATAGATAGATATTTTTCTGCATTTGTAGCAAAATGTAAAACGAGTTTTGTAGCCAAATTGATGTGGCAATACAGTGGCAGATCCGGGATTTAGTTTGACCGACTGCACAGCCCCCAGACATGTGTGTGTAAAGAACCTCTCTATGTCAACCACCCGAGTAACTGACCTTAAGGGGTCTTAATAGAGAGGTGGTTTGTTTACACAGGCTGCTGATGGTTTAATTATGGCACCATGAGAGATAGTCTTATCATTATTCCTGACCTCGGGACATGCTTTTTGGGGAGTTTTATTATTGGTTTTCACGGAGATAATGTTAATTCCAACCAGTTTAAGCTTGTGTCAGACAGTGCCGAATATTGGAGCCAAATCAGTCGTGTTCAATGGCAGATCCAAGTTTTTGGAAAAGGGGGGCGCACTTAAGGGATTTCATGAAAAACACTATGAATATAAAAAAGGGGGGGGGGCCTGCGCCCCCTGGATCTGCCTATGGTGTTATTGTAGCCATTGTATAATTGGCACATTGTCTCGTCAGATGTGATTTTGGAATGTAAAATCATCTTTTGCTCCATGAATTTAACATCTAAAAACACAGAAAATATTTTGAAATGTACTTTCCGGACTGTCTGACTGGGGCTTTTGGGAATCAGTTGAGGGGAAAATCGTCATTCAAAGAAAAACACGTGAAAAACTTCTAGGTGTAAAATAGACTATTTCAGAATAGGAGACAATACAAAACTATGAACAGTCTATAAAGATCTATATAAACCACCAACTCCATGAATTTAACATTTGAAAACACAGTAAAGATTTTGAAATGCACATTTCGAGACTGTCTGACTGGGGCTTTGGCAATCAGTTGAGGAAAAATGGTCACTCTAAATAAAAATGTGAAAAGCTTCTGGGTGCAAATAGACTATTATAGGCATTAAATAAGAGACAAGACAAAACTTTGAGCAGCCTATGAAGATCTATATAAACCACCAACTGTATGATTTTTATTTGACGCTATATTTAGTAAAAAAGTGTGTGTCCGTGGCCGAGTGGTTAGGGAGTTGGACTCGTGACCAGAAGGTCGTGAGTTCGATTCCTGGTCTGGTCTGGTGGTAAGTGTTGAGCCAACTTACCTCTAACAGGGTGCACACTGCTCCGTGGCACCTACACGTTAAATAGGTACAGGTCAGGCGAGTGAACGCAAATGTGAATGACTAGCATGTCTGCGCTACGGTAGCGATATGCTGTATGCTCCCCGTGGAGTTGAGAATTGATGGTTTCGCTTTATTGTTAAACAATAAACAAACTTCAACTATGTAAATTTTTATTACTTAAAAATAGGCAAATGACACTTATTTACTTAACATTCTAGATTAACTACACACATAAGATCAACTGCAGATTTAACTGCAACTACACAAATTACAGTTATTTTAAATATTTTTCAATAATGTTATATTTTACACAAAAAGACTTTAAACAGAGAAACAACAACAATTTTACAAATATTTTCACTTCATGACACATAATATTTCAACAGTTTGACAAAACACATTTTTGTAGGTCTCCAGTATGCGGGTTCATTGCAGAATATCAACAGGATGTAAAAGTGGTCTATGAAATGGTTACCATGAATTTACATAAATAGAAAAATGAACACTTTGAATTAAACAAGGTATTAATTGTTATTAGATAAACAAGGAAGAATACATTTTCTATTCTATTGGCTTCACTCTCACTTTATTACATATTTAGTATCTATATTCTACAATCATCATTTTCTACATTATATTTCTCCAGTACATTTATCATACATTTGAGTCTCACGTTTTACTCATTCTCGTAGACACAATATTCATATATTTTCAAGAAGATTCATGTCATGCGCATACTAAAATACAACTATTCTACAGAATACTAGTCATAGCACACAGTGAGATACATTGGGTATCACTATTAGAATGGTCCATAGCTATGTACAAAAGATGATATTAGGTAATCAGAGTTCACATCTTGGCATGCACTATCATATGGTGTTTTTTCAAGTTGCTTCCTTGTATAAATGATTTGTGACAGATATGGCAGTAAAATGGCTTCTCACCAGTGTGTGTGAGCTTGTGTCTCTTCAGATCAGAACTTTTAGCAAAACATTTCCCACACTGATCACACTTTGAATGGTTTTCGCCCGTGTGAGTGCGCATATGACTAACAACATTAGACCTGTGAGAGAAACTTTTATCACAAACTCCACAACCATAAGGTTTCTTGCCAGTGTGAGATCTCATATGTATTTTCAGATTTCCACTTTGCCTAAATGATTTCTCACACACTGTACACTGATATTCTTTCTCTCCGGTGTGGATTTTCCTGTGTCTGTTTAAGTTGCGACTGTCCCTAAAACACTTGCCACATTGAGTACACTCATAAGGTTTCTCGCCGGTGTGAGTTCTCATATGTATTATCAGATGTCCACTTCCCCTGAATGATTTCTCACACACTGTACATTGATGTTCTTTCTCACCAGTGTGGATTTTCATGTGGCTTTTCATGTTGCCAGTGTCACTAAAACACTTGCCACATTGACTACACTCATAAGGTTTTTCACCAGTGTGTGTTCTCGTGTGCTTTGTCAGATTTCCACTTTGACTGAATGATTTCTCACACACTGAACACTGATGTTCTTTCTCCCCTGTGTGGATTCTCATGTGGTTGGTCAAGGTACTACTAACACTAAAACACTTGCCACACTGACTACATTTATAAGGTTTCTCCCCAGTGTGGATTCTCATATGCCTGCTCAGATGTCCACTTTGACTGAATGATTTCCCACACACTGTACACTCATGTTCTTTCTCTCCAGTGTGGATTCTCATGTGTTGGATCAAGTTGCTTCTCTTATTAAAACACTTGTCACATTCACTGCACTTGAATGGTTTCTCACCAGTGTGGATTCTCATATGATCTGTCAGATTTCCACTTTGACTGAATGCTTTCTCACACACTGTACACTGATGTTCTTTCTCCCCAGTGTGGATTTTCCTGTGTCTGTTTAAGTTGCGACTGTCACTAAAACACTTGCCACATTGACTACACTCTAATGGCATCTCGTAACTAGGTATTCCTTTTTGCGATTTTAGATAATCAATTTGACTGAATGATTTCTCTCTTGATGTAGATTTTAATGTTTAATGTTATATCCTTGAAGTTTTTTTTTCCAATGTAACTTTTCACATAACATCACAATATATTTTGTAAGACGAAAATAACATACAGCTATTTATAATTTTCTTCTAATTTTACTACTTTGTTGAAAAACAAAACTCTAGGAGAAAATGATGAAAATGATTTTATTTACAAAATAAAATTCATTGTTTTACTATAATGTTTCTTTATCAAAATCTACTTGACCTTTTAAGTTAGCAGCAAAAGTTGACATTTACAATTTCTAATCACAACGCACCGCCTTCCATTTCTACACACAAAATGCTGCTACGTCACACATTCAATTCCTTGTGTGGTAAAGTGCCTTCAGTATCACAATAACGTGATCAGTAAAAAAGCATATACATGAAATGGACTCATAGCAAAAGCCTGTTGATGGTCAAACATTTGTATAATTTAGATGGTGGACGTAGTTAAGTCAGACAGTGAAAACACAAACATTTGTGAGAACAAATGAATGAGGCTATTAGCACAGGCGAATTCACTTGACATCATATCATTTGAATTATGCAGCCGTTTATTATTTGAAAATAATCCGTTTGTCAACAGTTATGTTATATATTTTTTTATTATTTATTTAATAGAATTCATTTAACGTCAATTACACACATTAAAAATTTGAGGTGTTCTTGACATTCACAGAAGCTCATGAAACGACATGCATTGTTGTGATGGTTAATGAGATGAATGTTAGTTATTTAAAATTAGATTCATTAATTAAACCTTTGGGTATCATTGATGAAGTTAAATATATGTTTGAACATAATTTTGTCAACTTCCTTATTCATGGGGTTTGAGTAGCCATGGGTATCTCTATGATGAGACTATCAAGCAATACCTGTGTTCGAGCTGCAAGGGCGGTACACTATAGAAAAAAGTGCATAATGTCCTCTTTAGCCAAATTGCATAGATCACACGTGTCATAATCAACAAAATTATGTTTCTTTCTTCGGCAATTTAAACCACTAAGACCCATTCTCATTCTACTATGGTTGGTTGCCCCTGTTCCTTCAAAATCAAGAAATAGAGGGTATGTAGGGATACAATAAATATATTTTAATCTTTTCTGACATATTGCAAGAGTAGCACTATTTCTTACATCTAACTGAGTATTGTTACACCTATTTATTGAAGAGGGTATAAATGATTTTAAGTAATATTTTTTGTCCGAAATTGTGGAATTAAACTAGGATACCTTAAATATAATTTTGACGGCCAAAATTAGATGGTATTATATCTACAATATAAGTTGGTAGAATATTACGTTGCGCTTTGTACATAAAAAGTATAATTTGCATATTCCTACGACTTTCTAAACATGGTGTACCAACTTCCTTATGAAGTTCCTTAATAGAAGTTTTTTATAAGCACATATAATAAATATAAGTGATTGCCTTTGAATAGCATCTAATAAGTTCAAATTTTCAAAGGAAATAATTCATGTTGATGCTCAGATGGGACAGAGCTGATTCACAATGGTAATGAGGCAGAAACACTGGCATCAGTATCAGAGATATGGTGATATGGGGGTCAATAGAGATGGCAAAATCGATGGTATCTTTAAATATTATCTTTTTTGGCAGATAGACAGGTCTGTGAGATAGAAAAGTTTATAATCTCATATCCGCGTCTTTGGTGTATTCCAAACAGAACCATTAGAAACGTTATCTGATAATGCAAGAAATGAATATCTGAGATTATATCCTCAATGCATGTACATATCATAACTTACTGATTACGTAGAATAAATTACCCAATCACATTAAATTAGTTCTATCCTTAAAATGGCACAAAACACGTAACCTAAAATCTGACCTGAACACCGTGCTGGCATCTCATGTGATCATTAGAATTTCTTCAAACCCTCGGCACCTTGCGGCTCTATGATGGATGACCCTCACCCTGAACCCTCAATAACCACTTGATGCCCTCATAGCAATCCTCAACATGCCCATACTGCTCACTCACTGAGCCAGAGTCAGTGGACCACTTTATCCTCCACTGCACTCCGTACAATAACCTGAGAGAGCGTCTTACACTGACCTTGAATGATACAAGAATAGAGACAGGTAACATGGCTGAGGATGAACTCGTTGCCACTATCCTTGACCCCTCTTTTGTTAGTGAAAACCAAGATGAGGTCCTATACCTTGAAAATGAGGCCAGAAAAATCATCTTCGCCATGCGACTACTGATGGTAGAAGCTCTATGTATAATTGGGCAGTGACAAGGGCACGGGGGTCCCCGGGACTAAGGGGGGGCGTTGGGAAAAGCAAGCAAAAACAAAAATTAAAACGTCACCTGGAACAGACCAGGGTTCTCCTGATAAAGAGGAGGAATTTACATCACAAAGAAAGAAAGAAAGAAAGACAGAAAGAAAGAAAGAAAGAAAGAAAGAAAGAAAGAAAGAAAGAAAGAAAGAAAGAAAGAAAGAAAGAAAGAGGGGAAGGAGTAAAACAATTGACAGGTCAAGTTCCTCTCTAATTTTGTGAGAGGATTTCACTGATTGGCTAGTTTTCTAGGTCACACTTGGGAATGCCTCAAGGGCTCAAAAGCAAGTTTTGAGCAATATAATGAACCCTTGATATTCTGGGTGGCTTTCAATAGTGTGTACCATGAAATTCTGTCGTGTGAAACACGTCACACGTCAAATTCATGTCTGTCCCCCTTTCTGAAAACCTGGATCTGCAAGCGGACGTTCTGCTTACTAATGCCGAATGCTGAATGATAGAAAAATGGTCAGTTGAACAAGTGGCCACTTTGGCGTGAGATTCTGTGACGGACGACTCCTGCATGACCTCTGTATACCCTTAGGGACTCAGTTGTTACTTTTCACACTCATCATTTTTCAATTGGGCAGTGAAAACTCTGTCTTTTGTCATGGTTGTACAAATAAACAAGATTCTTGCCCAATTGCTCACATTAGAGGTAGTCAATTTTGGAGGTTCTGTTTAACAGTCAAGATGCAGTGTGATAAATCACAAACAGTTGGTGCCTGATGAAGCAGCTTGTGTCTATAAGAGTGCTTTTGGTTTTAAAGTACAGAGCAAAGATTTTTTTCTAATTATCATACTTGCGATCTCTCCTGCATTATCATAGCATGCACATCGCGTAAGATAAGTTTGAAAAAAGCTAATGATTATGACATTCAAACGCCATATTAAAATTGGACTGGATGATAATGATGAGATATAAGGTGCTTTGAATGACCACTTTATCGTGACCTCCCCATGACCCCTCTCTGACCTCCCCGTGACCCCTCCCTGACCTCCCACATACCCCGGGGCGTCCAATCACTTTCCTCCCGAATCACCAAGTCACAGACACTCACTCAATATATCAGGGACTCCTGATTTGAAGACCACCTCTATAATAAGACCATTTATATTGAGAACACCTCTATAATGAGACCTATAATCTTTCAAAGTCCCAAACGTCTATGAAGCGACCACCATGAACCTCCATACAGAGACCACCTCTCTCTTGAGACCACTTTAGTTCACCTGCTCTGCTGTTTTAATTGACAGGGTTCTATATCCACCTAAGGGGCTAACCCAGGATTTTAATGAGAGGAGGGTTGAGAAGGGCAAACAATGGTGATAAATGTGCTATGGTAGGGGGGTCTGCGGGCATGATCGCCAAGGGAAATTTTGAAATTTTGTGGCTAACATGTGCACCATTTTCTGCATCATTTTTTATATAAAAAAGATGTTCGTAATTTCAAACATAGAGGTCTTTTCAAACATATTGAGGCTGGGTCTGAACCTTCAAAGCTTTATCCTAACACCAGCCCAGATCCTTTGTGAAAAGCCATTATAGATATGGATACTCTGAATGGAATAGTGTTGTCATTTAATGATGTAAATAAATGGATTACAGTAGTGGTCTAGAAATAGTAGTTTAGGCTGCTATAAATGTTCTACTGACTTAACAATTTCAAGTTCAAAATCATGATCATGATTTTAGGATCATGTTGCGGAAGTAGATTATGCTTGATTTACTTTCTTTCTCTGATTTTCCTAAAAAATCTAGTTTAAAAATGTTAGTGAAAGCAATAAATAAATCGTTGCAAACTAAATATTGTTGTCATGTGATCTCTTGTAATTATGTAAATGCGCTGAATATTAAAGTGTGGTAATCTAGGCTTCACATCACACTAGATCATTTAGAATCCATATCACAGCACAATTTCTTTCTCAACCACCTTATCAACAACTCGGACCTTAGATAACTGACCTTGTGCATCATTTATAATGCCCTACGCTACTCGTGGTCATGTGTTCTAATCCCGGTAGCACCTGCACGGTTACGTGTGTACTGCTCGAGGTGTACTGCATCTTGTCAGCAGTCGCCCAGATACAGGTCATTTGAAATTGATCCCGTGTTGACAATCATATGTACATTTGCAAGCATGTCTAATAATATATACCCCAATATGTGGTATCGTGTAATGTTCTGGTTGTAAGGGGAGAGGCCATGGATACCAATGATTACATATAAACATACGGTCATTGCACAACAATTATGGAGGGTTGCTGTGGCCTCAAGGTTTGAGTCTGTGAAAAATTATGTATGTCTACAAGCGATTTTACTGTGAGTTTCTTATGTAAACTTGATGTACAAAACGATTTAGCAATGCACAATTATGAAGCAAAGTATGTTTTTTTTCTACACATGCGTCTTTTTTATACTGCTGCCCCACCCACCCAATTTATTGTGCCATTATGTCCATTTGATATAAATGTCAGTTTCTAGTTGACTCTAAGTAGATTCATGATAATTTGAATATTGATCACCACATGTTCACTGCATTGAAAAATCACAACAAAAACTTGAATACATAATACATTTATTTCTATATATAAAAATAATATAAAAATATGCAAACATCACATTGATATTACATCACATGTTATCACATTGAACTATCAGACTGATTGCTCACATTTACAAAGTGTAAACAGCATTGGTGACACCACAACTATTTCTAAAAACAAATACATCAGAGGTTACCTAAATTGTCCAATTTATCACAGTACTAAGGCATTTATAAAAAAAAAGCCTAATGTATACTAATTGTTCAAAATTTGTTATTTGATGCTAAAAACTACAACACATAAAATTGCCTAAAAGTGGAAGAAAATTTTACAAAACCTGTGTTCTAATTTCCAACATCTATATGACGAATAGCACGCTCTTCTAAAAGAATAAACTAATGACCTTCTGCATAACAGCTTCTGCTTTTTCTTCCACCCGCTCAATCACATTCTCTCCTCCTCCTCTCTCCACTCTCTACACTCTCCTCACTCTCTTTTGCAGAAGAATTGTCTTTGTCTACTTTATTGTCTTTAGATTCTATGTTTTTACTAAATCCTTGGTCAGCTTGAACGTCATTTTCATCTGGAGCTTCTGAAAATGAAAATTTTTATATATTTAGATCCTCATTACATTCTTGTAAACTAAATTTGTTGCTTTCTTGTTAACAAGTTTTTAGTGTAAAGCTTACGCATATCTTAAGTGATGGCAGAGATTAGGATTTGAGAAGGCAATTTTTTTCATCTTGGATTACTACTGAAATAGTTTATCCATCAGATCAGTAGAAAATGAAATTCTAGAGCTCATAATAATCTTGAAAACTATTGAAAATATACCATAAAGCAAATATTCATAAAATTGTCCACCATGCTCATATATAACAAAGAAAATTATCAAATTGCATATTATTATCAATCAACTACATGTATGTGTGCTAGATAGAAAGCTGACACATTATACCAAGCAACACAGCAAAAGCAGTTCTGATTTTATGCTCAAAATAACAAACCTCAGTAGAATCAGTTGATTCTGAAGGATCATAGCTGCCACCTAGAAATAGAGTAAAGCAATAAGCAAATGTATTTTAACAATTTCAAGTACAGCAATATTTTACATACAAAATGTAAATGATAAAAATATCACTTATCAGAATGTTACACGCTATAGACAGCAATTTGAGAAGCAACAAACACATTTTTCTTTCATATTACTCAAAACACAATTCATAAATAGAGTTGAGAAGCCAACATCAGAAATTGCAAATTGAATACTTATTATTATATGTGTTATTAGCTATCAAATTATGAAATCTTGAATCTCATCATGTGAAGCAAATATTACGCTAGCTACTAAAATTAAAATTTTTAAACGACAAGTTTTCAAATTATGTAGACAAAATCCCTATGACAGTTTACTGATTGCAATAACAAAAACAGTTGAGTTTAACTAACTACTTGTTGTGTTGAAACATCTTGGAACCCACCACATCATAAACAGTTATTCTATGAATTTAATACATAACTGTCACTGAAATATGTAAACTTTCAAATATAAAGAATATAAACATACATCCCAAACATTCACATAAGACCTTATGTATAAGTAACCGTTCATCAAATATGAACATGGTCCATGGATAATTTTTGTATCAACAATTTTTCCACGAGCGAGCGCGTAATATTTATCATCTTGAAAAGGAAAATCATTTTTATTTTCATTTACATGCCCATGGGCTTGTAATGTATATGTTATGTTAAAAATAATGATGCTTTAAACATAATCTCAAACTGCAGGCTTTGATGTGAACGTTGAGGGGAAAATTTGAAAATGAAAGACTTTGAGAAAGCAAGCAATATACAATGTAGATGGTGAAATGTACATAAGTAACAACAAGAAATGACATTTAATTCTACCTTTGCAATCACAAGTTTTGCATCCATATTTGTCCTTTTGATACCCATAATAACTGTACTTTGGACATATGGGTAGAGAACAAACATGTGCATCTACTACTGGAGGATCTAAAGGAAGTATAGAAATATTATGTATAAAAGTTATTCTATGTACTATGTATGTGGCAGTAGGTCTCATTTCATTTCATGTATAATTGTCTTTTTCTACCACATTAGATTTCTAATATATAACATGTAAAATTTATTTTATTGCACAAAAAGCTTTTCGTCTCTTTAGAGACCTTTTCAATTTCTTTTTTACCATTTTTTTTTAAAATCATTCAATGAAATGATAGAAATATTAGAACAAGCTAAAATCATTTCAACATTTGCATACATTTAACATGGTGTCTAAGACAAAACAAACTGAAAAAATGGTATCTAGTAAAATTAAACATTTTAGAAATACTGTCTCACTGGTTACATAATGTAGCTTGTTGCATATAATGTGTTTAAATCACATTTCTGATCATGATGATTATAAAAGGTAACTTTAGCAATAATCATTCAAATGACAATGTTGGTAAGAACCAGATTTACATTTTTCTTAAGCATATTTTCATCACAATATTTTTTTTTTTCCAAATCAATTTCACTTTTTTCTAATTAAACTAGAACTTTTCACCATTGCAAAATTTTATCTTCTTGCATATTTCCTGTGGATTTGTATTCAACTATCAAAAATGACTGCATCATGTGTGTTAATATATAGAAAGACGGTACAAAAAATAAGTACACTAAATAATTATTTTCTAAAATATGATTACGATGGCCTCCTTCAATTGATTCACTACAGTCACCAGAAGTCTCCATCTAAATATTTGATTTTGAAACGAATTTTGACACCCATCACTTGATTGGCTGTGCCATCTTGGTTTTTGTCACCACATGCATAATTTGTGATAAGTGTGATTTGGTGAAAGTGACATCACAACTGTCTCACTACTGTTGTTCGGTTGTAAATAGGCATTACTATATGGTCACTGTAGTGACTACAGTTAGACAACTCAAACAGGCCATTATCAAGACTTGTAATAGCATGCACAGATATTTGAATCAGATTTGCATACCTTTGATTTAAGTAAAAAAAAAATTGTTTAGTACAGATAGAAATATTACATGTTACAATTAGTGGGTAACAAAACAAAGGTAGGTTTGGGCATTGACCAATAGGGTTATAATAAGCCCTCACCTCATACGACAATAGAATTCAATATTATATCCTGACAAAAATATGAATAAATGGTGTATACTGGTCCATACAATGAATAATTAATAAATATAATATATAATATATAATATAAATATAAAAAAATAATAACAAATAAAAATCAATATTATATCCTGTTTAATTTCTGACAAAAATAAGAATAAATGGTGTATACTGTTACATACAAAGTAAAAATAGAAAACTAGATCAAAAGTGTTCAAAGAACGCAGCGTCGCTAGAACAAAGTTGACATATGGGCGATTAAAATATTCCATAAGCATGAAGGATGTAGTTTAAGTGGAAATTCAGAAATAATGAAACCTTTGAAAAAATTGAAATGACTACCTGGAACATATACTTTACTTGGCAAATAGCCAAAATTGAAAACTCATGAATGTAAAATGTCTCGATGAATGTAAACAGTGAACCAAGTTTGAAGATTTTGTCTTCAAAGGCATTGATACTATTAATAGAAATGTTGAATACGGAACAAAAAACGCACACTTTGATTGGCAAAGTGCCAAAGATTCAGAGTTAACCGTTAATTATATACTGTAATAAGCTTATCAACGGCAAACATGCACAAACTGTCTTACGGTTCAAGTCCAATGAACTGATGGCAGTGCGTCTCAAATGCGAGTTCCACGAGATCGAAGACGTCGACACACAGCCTCTCTCTGATGCGGACCGGTACTCAGCCGACAGCTCCACACCGCGACTCAGCACCGTGAGCTGAGCACAAACACAATCAGGATACTCAGACATGCATGTTTCGGGTGTATTATTCAATTCATAAGTTTAATATTGAAAATAACAACTCATTAGGCCGTGAAAGGTGTAAAACACAAAAAAAACTAGAATTTGGAGCCCCTACATGTATGTTCATGAAAATAATCATCTTGAGATTTTAGCCAATCAGAGAATGGATAGAAGTTACTTTCAGTAACGGCAAACGTGTGCCCTTACATGTACATAGCCAAAATTTTAACTGATAGGAAGTCAGTCATTGTTTGTTGTGGGAGGGGTCACATGCTGCCACCTAGTGACAGAAAGAAGTCTTGGACGATGCACATAAAACGTCCAAAAATATTAAGACAGTAAGTTTAAAATGAATTTATCTCAAAATTAGTCAAGTATTTCAAATAAAAAAGAAATCCATTGAATCTATTTTCAAATCTAAACATAATATAAAATCCAAGATAGGCAACATCGCAGTAATGAGTTTCTACTGTATAAAACACATACTTGTTCTCCCTCTCTGTGGCAAGATCTGTCGTCATTGTGGCTGAAGCACGTGTACGTGACAGCCATGTGCTCGTAGTCCGTGTAGATCACTTTGAAGTCAACTGGAATCAGATCACGAGGACATAGTGTAAAATGCTGTTAAAATGCACCCTGCAATTATTGAATATCTGTAAAATGATCTGTTCATCACACCAGGGTGATTAAATAGGGCTGGGGTTTATAGAGCGGGAGTGGCTGCAGCTGGTTATTTGAACACACCTTAAAAACATTTACTTTGTTCTGATGCCACACTGAGACGACTCCAATTTGAAAATGGAGTTAAGATTTGTTTCTCTTTGTTTGTCTTTCAATTATTAGTAACTACCATAAACAGCTGGATCAATGGCAGTATTTGAATAAACACTTCGGGGCATGTTATTTATGGAAAATTTGAGCAAATAATGTTTTTGTGCTTTCACATTATTATTTACTTTCGTCACTGGATATCCTACTCAGATCTTGTATTGTGAAATTTTCAAAGCACCCTTTGATTGGGGTGACCGTGATGGCCAGGTCATGCCTCTCTTGGCGGTGGTTAAGGGTCGTTGGGTTGATCAGCTGCTCCACGAGGGCACGTGGAACAGGGGAGTCCCGGCTGCTGGAGTCCAGGGCTCATAACAGCGCAGTCTCCCCGCCTTGACTCACAATGTTGACCTTTGCTCCTTGGTTTATGAGCTCCCTGGCCACGGCCCATCTCCTCGCGTTGAGGGCAAGGGAGAGGGCCGTGACCCCGCCAAAACCAAAATTGAAGCTGAGACCTGGCATGTAGTCCGTTTGGACATTGAGGGTCTTGGGTGAGGTCAGGGCCAGCAGCTCTTTGTCGGTAAATCCCTCGGCACCGCTGTTGAGGGCAGCTATCAGCGGCGTGGGGCACGGACCCCCGTACCACACTGCCACCTCGGCCCCGTGCCTATTTTGCATTTAAAAATGAAATCCTTGTGTGGGCTGAGAGCCACCAGCCGGTGTTGGTGGCACTTCGGCTGGCTCGGTAGACCAGATAGACTGGGACGACAATGGACGCCAGAAACAGCAGCGCATCGACGGTCATCAAGAACGCCGATACCGGCAGCAGCACCGCTGTGTCGTCGTCACCTACAGCAAAGGGCAGACAGTCGACGAGTCATTCTGCGTCTTTCTTGTTTTTTTTTTTATTTATTTATTATTTTATTCATTCATTTTGCCATATGTACAAAAGATATTAATAATATAAATTTGGAAGGCCATGGACTTGAATTCACGATCTCCTGTTCACACCAGACCAGTCATACAATGTATGTGCGTAGACAGGCACCTTATTCCGTTATATTCCGCTAGGCTACTCCCTGCACGTTCAGAGACGTTTTCATACTTGGCCAGCTTCTAATCACCTGCTGACTAGGCTCTGCCATTTGTACGTTCTATTTCTGTCTCATTCCCTCTAAATGTATGTCAGCTGCGCGTGCAGCTTGAAGTCACCATGCCTTGGGCCACTTATGTGACAGTATTTCCTCTCTTCAAGTTTGGGGCAAAAGCGGGTCTAACTGGTTATGACACAAAGAAGCTGGCTTACACACGATGGTCCATGGATTTCTGTACGAGGCGCCGACCATGAACCTGGCGTCTGCGTTACCCTGGCCGTGTGGCCGCGCCATGGACGGCAGCCGCTGTGGCTGAAAATAGAACAAAACACTTTTTTCTATCCATCTGTTGTATTTTTTATTGTACATGTGCATGTTTTTCCTTACTGAGAGTAGACAATGCTTGAATCATGTTTACCAGTAGCAATACATATTCAGGTTTCAAGGCTTAACGCTAGCTAGTGCCCTGGTGTCCTGGGCACATAAAATCTGCGTCAAGGCACATCAAATCTTAGACTCCTGTGCCCTGATGGGCATATTCTAGTCAAAATCGACCATCATATCCACAATGTTGTACTCTCTACAGTAAAATATGCAATGTATAAATGAAGTTTTAATGTTGATCTGATATTTGAACTATTTTTTGTTTTAATTTATATTCATTTTGGTGTCTGCGGTTTAGCTTTAAAAAAATCAGGGCACATAAAAATTAGATCAGGGCACATGGATTTGGACCATCATGTGCCCTGGTGGGAAAAAAAGTTAGTGTTAAGACCTGTTTATTTTCATAGTTTTACTGTTCTTTTCTGCTCGTCAAAGAAATCACCAAATTTTTTAAATTACTAAATTTTTTATGCAAAATTGACTTTAACAAGCAGCATGATCTTACTCAGTTCCTGTGTATGTGAATGTCACGCCACCAGGCTGAGTAGGATTCTTCTCAAACTTGACGATTCCAGATTCACACCGATTGTGCAGAGTGAACCTTGTTCGTTCAACCTCATACCACAGACCATCAAACTAGAAATAGTATTTCTCATTAAAATTTGTAAAACATATTCATGTTCTTGAGCATTGACTTCTACTACTTTGAAATTCTATTATCTATACAATATAAAATGATTGCATGCATATTTGATTTAGATTTTTGCAATTACCGAATCATACATACTTTATCAAAGTCAAAATTTTCTTGAACTTGAATATCATCAACTCTGCAGTTGTGTTATTTCACTGTAACGACTGTGTTTAGTTTCTATCTCGCCTCTGAGTGTTAAAGCAGAAGAAATGATATAAAAAATGATGAAATAATACCTGGTTCAGTTATTCCTGACAGTTCACATTTCCCTGTAAATAGTAGAAATAATTTGAAACACTCTTCCTAATTACACAAACAAAGAAGATTGGCAATCCCAGAGAAAGAACTGACATTTAAGCACTGTTCAATAAACTAGATCAGAGGTGTTGAAAGAACACGTCGTCGCTACAACAACGTTGACTTATTGGCAATTAAGATATATACTGAAAGGATGTATACTTTTACTGTTAATCAAGTTCAACTGTTAAAAGTTGACTAAAATGTTATGGAAACCTTGATTAAAAATACACACTCAATGTAATCAGCCACAAAGAATATTATAGTGCTTGTATTGTGCATGAGTGGGTGACTTACGAGAGGTATTTTTTATGAATAATGTTTTGTATTATTATATTTTATAATTTATTTTGATAGAATGATGTAAAATGTTATAATACAATGAGTGTCTAATTTATATATATTTTTTTAATCATGTTTTTCTGCGAAAACTGGTAATAGTACAGAAGAACCACATATTCAAGACAAATACAGAAGAAACCCTAAATTAAAGAAAAAAAGCCTCGTAGAGAGCGTGCATTATGTTTGAAATCTTAAATAAAAAATCATGCTTAATTTTAAGACAATACTAGCACAGAATTCATAAATTGTAAAAAATTCATTAATTATTTGGGCATCTAGATAAGTATATACAAATTATTTTCTATAAATTGAGTATATTAAGTATAATAATTTAAGTGGATTTATTGAATATACACAGATTTCACATGGTTATTGTATAGCAATACAAATACTGCATACACACATGTTAATTATGAGGTCCGATTCCATTAATAAGAACTTCAATACGGCAAAAGTGTTAACTACAAAATACAACTCTCTTCAATGGACGCTCAAGACCTCTTTTGTTCAATTTCCAAATACATTTCATAAAAACAGCAGATCTTTGGGGATTTTTGTACACAAATTTGTAAAATGTTAACAGCAGAAAAACTCTAAATCCTCTGATTAAAACTGCGGAGCAACTGGTAATAGTAAAAAAAAAAAACACTTTTTCTAGACAAATACAGAAGAACCACTAAATAAAAGAAAAAAGAAACTCTTGTAGAGAGTGTGAGTGTGCTGTATTGATTTTTGTTGATTTGCAGCATGTATAAATATATTGACTTTATCAGGCTAAAGACTTTGCTGCTGGTATGAATTGCCATAAATATTGAGTTTTTCTTGCTGGCTTAGTGCATTGGATATCAGTAAAATGTCATAAATGGCCTTCTAGAAAGCACAATTTAATTGGAAGAGTGCCCAAAATCGAATCACTTTGGTGTCGCCTCATACCTCATAGTTGTGTAAAGTTTGAACAAAATCGGGTCAACTGTAAAAGCTCTAGCTTGTCCGGAGACAAACAAACATACATAGATACATACATACATAGTTACAAACGAAGTCAATCACTGTGACTGTACCAAAATTGAAATTCACCCATGGGAATTCACCTTCTTTTCACTTATACCCCACTCAAATTTTGCAAACCCCATCCCCCCCCCCTTCACGAGGACATAGTGTAAAATGCTGTTAAAATGCACCCTGCAATTATTGAATATCTGTAAATGATCTGTTCATCACACCAGGGTGATTAGATAGGGCTGGGGCTTATAGAGCGGGAGTGGCTGCAGCTGGTTATTTGAACACACCTTAAAAAAACATTTACTTTGTTCTGATGCCACACTGAGACCACTCCAATTTGAAAATGGAGTTAAGATTTGTTTCTCTTTGTTTGTCTTTCAATTATTAGTAACTACCATAAACAGCTGGATCAATGGCAGTATTTGAATAAACACTTCGGGGCATGTTATTTATGGAAAATTTGAGCAAATAATGTTTTTGTGCTTTCACATTATAAAAAATAGCCCCTGCAACATCAACTCCTTGTTTGTGACATGAGGATTGACATGCCGCCAAAGTCTAAGCGCAAATTTGTCCCCAGGCTGAAAACTTGGAAGCTGAGGGATCCACAAGTAAGCAGACAGTTCCATAACACCTTCAACGCGCACACATAAGTGGGTTTCAAGTGATGTTGCTACCACTGAGGGCATATGGAACAACATCAAGACAAGCTTACTCAAGACAACTGAAGAGGTGTGTGGCATAACCCACCCTCACCGTTGGCGCAGAGAGACCTGGTGGTGGAATGAGAACGTCGATGAGGCTATTACGACATCAAAGCATGAAGACTGGTAAAGGCACAAGGGCTGCATACGATACAGCCAAGCGCATGGCTAGACGCATAGTGCATCATGCTCGTTATGAAGCCGACAAGGTGGTCTACCAGAACATTGATCACAAGTCTCCAGAAGTCTTCCGACTTGCAAACCAGATGCGAAGAGAGAACGCAGATGTTATGGGTGACAAGCCAGTGAAAAATGATGCTGGTGAGATGTCCATGAGTGATGAATCCAAGCAGAAGGCATGGCTAGAATACTATGAAAGGCTCCTGAACGTTGAGTTTGACTGGGATCCAGACCATCTATCTGATGAACCACCTGTGGAAGGTCCGTCAAACCCAATCACCATTAGTATGGTTAAGAAGGCTATCTCGCAGATGAAGTCAGGCAAAGCATCTGGACCTCAGGCATAGTGGTAGAGATGGTTAAGGCAGCTGGGCGATACTGCCGCCTCCATGATCCTTGACCTCAGATGCGATCATACGCGACGAAAAGTCCCATCCAACTGGGAGCAGAGTTTCATTGTCTGCTTGTACAAGGGCAAAGGGGATGCTCTGGATAGGGGTAACTATCGTGGTCTGAAGCTGACTGAGCAAGTCATGAAAGTCTAAGAAAGGATTGTGGACAGGCTCATTAGACAGGTGGTGTCTATCGACGAGTCCCAGTTTGGCTTCGCCCCAGGCAGAGGCACAACAGATGCAATTTTTGTTGTCAGACAACTGCAGGAGAAGTACTTTGCAGCCAACAAAAGACTCTATATGGCTTTTGTGGACTTGGAGAAGGCCTTTGATAGGGTTCCTAGGAAGGTCATCTGGTGGGCACTGAGGAAACTTGGTGTAGAGGAGTGGATTGTGCGCCTAGTCCAGAGCATGTATGCGAATGCACGCAGTCAGGTTCGCGTTGGTGATGGTTACAGTGAAGAGTTTGAGGTGAAAGTCGGTGTCCACCAAGGTTCGGTACTCAGTCCACTGCTGTTCATCGTAGTGCTTGAAGCCCTTCGTGAGTTCCGATCTGGTGTCCCTTTGGGAGGACCTTTTATGCTGATGACCTAGTCATAATAACAGAGTCACTTGAGGAATGTGTCAGTAGGCTGTTGTTGTGGAAGGAAGGCATGGAGAAAAAAGGTCTAAGAGTGAATGCAAGGAAGACTAAGATCATGATCTGCGGTTCAGGTCTGATGTTCTCCAAAAACTCTGGCAAGTTTCCCTGTGCTGTTTGCTGCACTGGTGTAGGGAGTTTAACAGCGTTCTCTCTGTAAAGGCTGCAAAAGGTGGGTGCATAAGAAATGCAGTGGACTTAAACGCCTAACAGAGGACCCAAGTTTCAAGTGCAGACGTTGCCTGGGTACTGCGAGACCAATCGATGGCAGACCACAGAGTGAGGTTCAGGTGGGACCCGGCAAAGTTGGAGGTCGTAGCTGGATTTTTGTTACCTGGGAGACATGCTCGGCTCGCCGGGTGGCTGTGACGCTGCAACGACAACACGGGTGAAGGCAGCCTGGAGGAAGTTTAGGGAGCTGCTGCCTGTTCTCTCATCTCGCCACCTCTCACACAAGACGGGGACATGTATACAGTACTTGTGTACGGAGTGCAATGCTCCATGCTAGTGAGACATGGCCCTTAACCAAGCCAAACTTTCAACGCTTGGTAACGCAATGACAGGGCAATGATCAGACAGATCTGCAATGTGAAGCCGAGAACGCCGCCACCACCAGTTCAAGTGAGCTTTTTGAAGCTTGGCCTTGAGGACCTTGACCTCATTCTGAAGGAGAGAAGACTTCGTTGGTATGGCCACGTGGTACGGTCAAGCGGAGCAATCAAGACAGCATGGGACATGCAAGTGGCTGGTATACGTGGAACCGGTAGACCCAAGACTTCATGGAAGCAGGTGACTGAGAGGGATATGAGGGACTGGGGGACTCTCAAAAACCGATCCTCATGAGAAAACCACATGGAGATCCGGTGTACGAACAGCCATGCGTGCAGCTAGCCAGCTACCTGAAGGGGGTCCACTGAAGTGGACATTACCCCAGCACCTGCACGTTAATCAAAACACCGATGATGATGATGATGATGATGATGATGATGATGATGATGATGATGATGATGATGATGATGATGATGATGATGATGATGATGATGATGATGATGATGATGATGATGATGATGATGATGATGATGATGATGATGATGATGATGATGATGATGATGATGATGATGATGATGATGATGATGATGATGATGATGATGATGATGATGATGATGATGATGATGATGATGATGATGATGATGATGATGATGATGATGATGATGATGATGATGATGATGATGATGATGATGATGATGATGATGATGATGATGATGATGATGATGATGATGATGATGATGATGATGATGATGATGATGATGATGATGATGATGATGATGATGATGATGATGATGATGATGGATATGATGATGATGATGAGATCTTGTATTGTGAAATTTTCAGAGCACCCTTTGATTGGGGTGACCGTGATGGCCAGGTCATGCCTCTCTTGTCGGTGGTTAAGGGTCGTTGTTGATCAGCTGCTCCACGAGGGCACGTGGAACAGGGGGAGTCCCGGCTGCTGGAGTCCAGGGCTCGTAACAGCGCAGTCTCCCCGCCTTGACTCACAATGTTGACCTTTGCTCCTTGGTTTATGAGAGCCTGGCCACGGCCCATCTCCTCGCGTTGAGGGCAAGGGAGAGGGCCGTGACCCCGCCAAAAGCCAAAATTGAAGCTGAGATCTGGCATGTAGTCCGTTTGGACATTGAGGGTCTTGGGTGAGGTCAGGGCCAGCAGCTTCTTTTGTCGGTAAATCCCTCGGCAATCGCTGTTGAGGGCAGCTATCAGCGGCGCGGGGGGCACGGACCCCCCCCTCACACTGCCACCTCGGCCTGGTGCCTATTTTGCATTTAAAAAATGAAATCCTTGTGTGGGCTGGAGAGCCACCAGCCGGTGTTGGTGGCACTTCGGGGCTGGCTCGGTAGACAAGATAGACTGGGACGACAATGGACGCCAGAAACAGCAGCGCATCGACGGTCATCGTGAACGCCGATACCGGCAGCAGCACCGCTGTGTCGTTGTCACCTACAGCAAAGGGCAGACAGTCGACGAGTCATTCTGCGTCTTTTTTTGTTTTTTTTATTTATTTATTATTTTATTCATTCATTTTGCATATGTACAAAAAAGATATTAATAATATAAATTTGGAAGGCCATGGACTTGAATTCACGATCTCCTGTTCACACCAGACCAGTCATACAATGTATGTGCGTAGACAGGCACCTTATTCCGTTATATTCCGCTAGGCTACTCCCTGCAAACCAGAGACGTTTTCATACTTGGCCAGCTTCTAATCACCTGCTGACTAGGGCTCTGCCATTTGGAACGCTCTATTTCTGTCTCATTCCCTCTAAATGTATGTCAGCTGCGCGTGCAGCTTGAAGTCACCATGCCTTGGGCCACTTATGTGACAGTATTTCCTCTCTTCAAGTTTGGGGCAAAAGCGGGTCTAACTGGTTATGACACAAAGAAGCTGGCTTACACACGATGGTCCATGGATTTCTGTACGAGGCGCCGACCATGAACCTGGCGCTCATGCGTTACTCCTGGCCGTGGTGGCCACGCCATGGACGGCAGCCGCTGTGGCTGAAAATAGAACAAAACACTTTTTTCTATCCATCTGTTGTATTTTTTATTGTACATGTGCATGTTTTTCCTTACTGAGAGTAGACAATGCTTGAATCATGTTTACCAGTAGCAATACATATTCAGGTTTCAAGGCTTAACGGCTAGCTAGTGCCCTGGTGTCCTGGGCACATAAAATCTACG
>CM032669.1:52106788-52127014 GCA_019095985.1 Streblospio benedicti
TGGTCTTCTTCCCCGATATGCAGGATCGGATGATTACATTACACCAGGTCATTGGGCATCCTTGTTACACTATATCCTTCTCAACTCCCCAGGGAGCATATAGCACATCGCTACTGTAGTCACTATGCGAAAGCAACTAACGTAACTGCGAAGTTACAGTAGTCAATGATATGAATATAGTGGAGAGGATTTTTCATTTTTATATTAGGTTAAGTTCTTAATATAATGGCTTTATATTTGTTGTTGGAGAGACAGTACTTTGCATGTGTTATCCGCATGCTGCATAATTTCATTGAAAGTTCATTTGATGATAGTATAAAATGGATTTAACATTTGTGTGGTGACTATCGTAATTTTGGGGCCTGGCTACCGTAACTTTGCATTGAAAAAAAAGCATTGATTACTGTAGCTTAGCTTCTATTCTGTTTAATTAGAGGTCACATTCAGAATTTTTATTGCAGATAGTATCCATAGAAGGAAATTATATGTGCTACTGTTGTAAAAATACAAAAAATAATGAAATTACAATAGATGTTGTTCAACACACTATATATGACCATCGCGATGCATTTGTAAATGTAGAGGCAAAGTGTTATGTTGGCAAGAAGGGTGGAGCGTATATGTAATGATAATGAGACTTAATTTTTGCATTTTTAGTTTAATAATGAATATAAAAACATGTCAAAGCAACAATTGAAAACCACAGAAATAGAAATGAATTAAGTCTAACATTTTCTTTGCACTTGTGAATTTTTGCTGAGTGTCTATTTGTGGTTTCGTCTCTCCCCTGCTGGACATGTCCCTATTTGTGCTGGTCCACATGAGACTTGGTCAATGCCATCTGGCAATTTCTCTAATATCCCCCCGAGTCCACCTCATCAGACGGAATTTGTGTGAAGCAATAACTATAAATGGCAATTATGCACATTATGCCGGCAGCGGGCAGACGGAACTTGGATGTTACTCACTAGTTTCACCAACTTGTACAGTAGAGCCTCTCTTTTAGGACCACCGTTAGGGCCAGTGTTAGGTGTTCTCAATAGAGAGGTGGTCTCTATACAGAGGTTTGTTTTGGTAGCTTTATGAGGGCTTTGGACTGTGTAAAGTGGTCTTACAGAGGTGACCTCAATAGAGGTGGTCTTAATTGGAGGTTCTACTGCATGAGCAAGTCATAATTACGTCTACGCCAGAACTCGGACATGAAATTATTGCCCATACGTAAATTAACATTCTGAAACCTAATTATGATTTGCTGATTCTGTGCCCATGTCACTATATAGAAGCGCTGAGTTACACGATATGGCTACTGCTATTGCTGCTGCTGTGCACAAGTCGTGCAAAATTGTAGATAATTTGTTAATGATTGCATCATGTGAATGGGAGTTCCTTTTTGGTCTGTTGCACGATTGTGTCTGCGTTTTTCATCCCCATTATCCTGTTCCAGATGTCAATAAATAGCGCCGATTCCGACGCGTGTTTTACGCTGTTTTGTCTGCCTTTGCTGTGTGTAAGATTTTCATTACAATGTTCTATTGGCTGAGAATTTCTTTCTGTTCGTGAGTTTTGCACATTTAATTTCATTTACATCAACAGAAAGGTAGAATACTCCCAGACGCGTGTAGTCTGACATAAGGAGAGGGAAAGTTGTTTACTAGAATCCGTTATTCAACGCTACTTTATGTATACACTGTATATATATTTACATAATACACAGTATATTTCATTGATTTTATGGTTTTACAAACTGATGATGTACGTAAACACAAAAGCACCCAATTTCTGAATGTCGTTGGTTCCATTTCATGAAATGTGTCGTAACAAGTGTAATCTTTATTTAAAGACCATTGAAAGTACAAAATAACAACAACGAGAATAATAATTACCTATGAAGTGTCACCAATTCACTCCACCTTTTTAAACATGAAACATTTTTTTTTAACATTAGGAGAGTGAAAGGTGCTTACTAGAAATCCATTATTCAACGCTACAATATCATAACAAGTGTAATTCTTATTTAAAGACCGTTGAAAGTACACAATAACAACAAACAGAAGTCCATGATAATTGCCTATGAAGTGTCTCCTGTTCGTCTCACTCGACCTTTTTGAACCTCTGTGTGGTCGTGTGGCCTCGAGCCGTGATCTCCTACAAAATATACAACAGACACGCAAATGTGCTGGTAAATTTATAATCCAAGTCTCACAACTTTACAAACTACACCAGGTCATTGGCAATGTAAATGTTGTGCCGTGATCGCCTGCCACATACACAACGATTGTGAGTGTAAACGTGCTTATTTACAGTCGCAATTCACAGTTTTGCTATGCTCTAGTGACTTTACAGTTACACCAGGTCATTGGCATCCTCGTCACTCTATATCTTTCTGAACTCCCCGGCGAGCATATCGCTACCGTAGCTCAGACGTGCTTATCACTCACATTAGCGTAAATGTAAATGTGCTGGTTTAAAGTCCTGATCCAAGTCTTGTTCTCACCACTTTACAATTTACACCAGCTCATTGGCCCACTTAATTGATCTTCAATTGATCATTTCTCATATGCTTGCATCGGCAGCAGCTTACATTCAGCACACAATGCTAATCACCCACGCAATCACTCACTCACTCTTTCCACCCAATGACCTGTACGTAATTAACGTGTTGGTGCCGCGGAGCAGTGGGCAACTCGTTTATGGATGAGTTTGCTCAACACCCACCACCAGACCCGACCGGGAATTGAACCCACGACCTTCTGGTCACGAGTCGAATTCCCTATCCATTCGGCCACAGAAAGAAGCACATGTAAAATACACGATTTGTAATGATTTTGATTTATTGGACTTGGGAATATATCATTATATGTAATGAATTCATTAGACTTATGACTCCAAGTCAGGTTAGGACTATATCACAGTCTCTAGTACAGAACTGGGTGGCAGAGTGGACTAGTGAGTTAGCCTGAACTGCTAGGCGATCTGGTGCGGCATGGTCGTGGGTTAGAATCCCACCAAAGACTACGTGATATAGTCCTTACCTGATTTGGAGTCATAAGTCTTAATGACAAAATTACATATGAAATATATCATAACATTTATGTACAATATACATGGTTTAGAAAATTTAAAAAAAAAACAAAAAAACTCAAACCTTTTAAGATGGCTAGAAATTTAGTTTTTTTCATTATTGTGTCACAGACACATTCTTTCATTTTGCTCACATTCTCTTTTCCCACATCCCACAAAATTTAAGGTTTTATATCTACATCCCATTTTCTTGAAATTCCACATCCCCATTTTTTGGCATTTTTACCCAACATTCCTTATAACACCACCCCACATGTGGCCATTTGTTTCATCTCTTCTATCAAGCGAAATAACTGTTTGATTTCATAACAAACTACCTGAGTAAGTTAAGTTCTGCTGTGGAAATGAGTGTTACTTCCCCACCATTTGATTTAGTTTTGCATTGTTATGTCATTTACATTTGTCATTTTGTCACCGCCAATGTGATCTCATTTCTCATCATGTGACCTGCACCTTGCTTTAATGTGATATCTGCTTTTTTCATCATTTCAATTGGTCGAATTTTACTCATGTATTCCTAATACATAGATGTATTGGAAATAATTGACTTGGGTTTTAAATATTGATACTAAAGGATGCTCTCTCCCATTCTATAGGGCTATATCATATAGCAGGTGTCCGAATATCATCCTATAGGCTCGCAGAAAGAATCCTGTAATATCAATACTTGTTCGATTGCAAACGATCTGACCAGTCGCAATGAACCTACTATTGAGCCTTGCATGCTCTCACACTGTTTGAGTTTATGACATACTGCCAGAGTAAATGATGATGTACATTTTGTCACGCTCCGCAAAAGTGGAACAATGTTCCACTTAGGGGGGGGGGCATCAGTCAAGTTTTGGGTCTTCCACTTTTTTGGGGGGGTCTGATGTTTTATCTTGCGCGCTAAAACTAGTTATATTAGAAAACCATTGTTTACTATTTAAATGTGGCATTAGAAATATACACAACAAATTTCACACATTAATATTATGATTTACATTCCTGGTATATAATAAATATTATTTTATGTCATATATAAGTAATATTTCAATAAATATTGCGAAACACTGTGTACAGATTCTTCGATTATGTCACACATCTGATGTTTCCACTTTTCTTTTTTTTTTTTTGGGGGGGGGGGCGTGAAAAAAGAGAACACTGTTCCACTTTTGCGGAGCGTGACAAAATGTACATCCTCCCTAAGTTCTGCTGTTACTCACCACGACCATCTCTTCGCCGTCCATCCTTCTCTCTATCTCGGCCACGATGTTCTTCTCTGCGAAAGTCGCGGTCCCGATCAGTTTGTCGTCTGCCCAGTGGACCACGGCCTGGAAATGTAAATAAATGTAAATGTCTGATTTATGGTCTTCTTCACCGAAGGATTAGACGACTTTAAATCTACACTAAGCCATTGGCATCCTTGTCACTCTATATCTTTCTTAACTCCATGGGGAGCATACAACACATCTTTTGGCTATTGGAAATCCATGAGGGAGAGAGATTAGAGAGAGATTCTATTCAATATCATTGATATGGCAAACAATAAAAATAGAACAAAATATATGTTTATACATAAAAATATAGCAATGTTATTGTTTCACCATACAGAGGTGACAAAAAATATAATTAAATAATAACGATCTTTGGAAATGCTGAAAATATCGTAATCGTGAAAGAAATAATAAATTGTGAAATTGTGCCTAATGAAAAAGAATATGGTTACCACCAAAAGTTTAAGACATTAAATAGAATATCTAGAAACTTATTTCCATGGTGGACATAGCTGTATCACGGCGTATATCACCGTGAGATATGATGATTGAAAGTGAAGTGAACATATACTACATATATTACATATGTTCTATTTTAAAGACAAATGAGGGAGGATATAGCCTGCTCCATTCTCAAGTCTCGGCAAAAATCCAAGGCCATTCTCACTCATTTTCTAACCATTCTCATTTCACAATTAATCACAATTCTCAAAGGAAATTGACCCCCATTCTAATTTCTCATAAAAAAATCAAGGGCCATTCCCACTTCTCACAATTATTTCCCCCTCATGAATGCAACGGACGAGCCGTAAGTTGCTTGATTCTGTGATCGAGTGGATTGGGAGTTTGAATCTCGTCATTAGACGGTTGTGGATTACGTTTTTATTGACGTTGATAGAGCAGCTGATTTAACATCAACACATGCTGACAGCATTCGAACTCATGACCCCAAGGTTGTGAGACCAGAATGATACCATCATCCCAAGCAGCGATTGGTAGAAATACGCTTGCTAAAAAGATGAGAGAGAGAAGTTTGAAAATGTATCCGCAAGCATGGGGAAACACATGTATGTTAACTATAAAACCTTGAATCAACAACCTCATGTGGTTGAATATTGCCCTCGCAAGCTCGGGCAATTTCACCACATTCGGGCATGCATTCATACATGGTGACCTCCAAACCATGACCTATTTCACAATATAGCGCCGTACCTTGAACGTGTCTCCGTTGGGCGCGGTATCCTCGAACTCCTCCCCCAGCCGCATCGTGACCTCGCGGCCGCGACCTCCCACCTCCATCTTGATGTACCACAGCTCGCCCTCGCGGCGGATATAGTGGATGGTCGGCGCTGACTTGATGTGCTCTCGCAGCGGCGCCGGGATCTCTGCAACACAACAGTCATTGTCATATGCGGCTGTATAAGCAGTATACAGCTGTGATTCAAACCCCTTCATATTTGTGGAAGTTAGTCAATCTCTGATCTCTGGATCTCTGGAAGCGATTAGGATCAGAAGAATCATTGTCATATGCGGCTATATACGCAATAGGTAGCTGTGCTTCAACCCCCTTTATATTTGTAGAAGCTAGTCAAACAATCCAACCAATTTCCTTATGTGCTCTCCCAGAGGGGGTGGGATCTCTGGAAGAGATTAGGATCACAACAATCATTGTCATATGCGGCATATATTCTGCAATATACACAAGTTGGTCAAATAATCCAACCAATTTCGTGATGTGCTCTCTCAGAGGGGGCGGGATCTCTGAAAGGATCACAAGAAAAAACTGTCATATGTGGCTATATACGCAAGTCCTCCAGTAATAGTTCCATTGCTATTATCTGGTGACGAGATAGCAGCTTCTGCTATTGCTAATGAACACAATAGAGTCGGGATTGAGAATCGTTATGTGCTAGTGGGGGAACTTCTGAAACAAATGTAAATGTATTGGTTTACAGTCTCAATGAACAGCTCATGCCGTTTTCTAGCGACTTTACATCTACACCAGGTCAGTGGCACCATTTTCACACTACATATATCTTTCTCAACTCCCTGGGGAGCATACAACACTGGCTGCATACGGCATTGCTGCTATTGCTTGCGGCTATTGCGCACACGTGCTTATTACTCGCATTTGTGACCTGTACCTATTTAATGTGTAGGTACCACGGAGCAGTGTGCAACCTGTTAGAGGTAAGTTTGCTCAACACTTACCATCAGACCCGACCGGGAATCGAACCCACGACCTTCTAGTCACGAGTCCAACTCCCTATCCACTCGGCCACGGAAGCACACAACAATCACAATCAACAACAATCACAACAATCATGGTGATATGTGGCAGTATAGATGTGATTCAAACCCCTTCATGTTTGTGGAAGTTGGTCGAACAATCCAACCAATCAGAAACCCTACTGACAGAATGATTTCTTGGCACCGCTGCCAAGTGCAGCGCTATTGGGTAGGTCTAACCCACAGGTTGATATTATGGACACTGACTTGTAAAGGCAGTGTCCATGACCAGAAATCCATTTCGTTGGTACATGTACATACATCTTTCCGCTCCCTGGGCAGTAGTCAGTACCTTATTGTGACTCTTATGTTCATGTGACTTTCGGGCGATGTTGATCTTGTGTTTTATGAGTCTGATCTGTACGTACTTTCACATGTGTACTTCAGTGGCCGTGTGGTTATGGAGTTGGACTCTTGACCAGAAGGTCGCGGGTTCGATTCCCGGTCAGCAGGTCTGGTGGTGGGTGTTGAGCAAACTCATCCCTAAATAGGTGCACACTGCTCCGTGGAACCTACATGTTAATTAGGTGCATGTCAGGCGAGTGATCGCTATGAGAGTAATTAACATGTGTGCTACAGCAGCAATGCTGTATGGAGCCAGTGTTGTATGCTCCGCAGGGAGTTGAGAAAGGTAAAAAGTGCATGCCAAAGACACCAATGACCTAGTGTAAATGAGTCGACTGAGCCTCTGGATAGTAGACTATAAACCTTCGACACTTATATTTACATAACGCAATACTGTAAAACAAGACTAAAATAGACAGTCGCATACAAAACAAAGATGTACATCGGTCAAAGGTTTTGCCGTTCTATTTCAAATTATACGAAATTGGGGTAATTTAATCAATTGTCAGTGTTGTTGACTAATAACGCTTAAACTGCAAACTACGATGGTAGTTTTGGAATGTTGGCTGTCAATTGTATTGAGCAAGTTTTGAGCAATTTTCAGAGTTCATGTTGACCTTGTTATTTGGTCTACAGCTTCTTGCCTGGTGTTACAAACAGAGTTAATTAGCATTTATTAGTTTTTATCATAGTTTCCCTTGATTTTTCATGTGTTTTTTTTTAATTCTAGTATTGATATATTATACATATTCATATATCAATTACCATTCGTTAGTTTATCATAGTTTGCCTTGATCTTTGTTTTTTTTTAAATTCTAATATCAATCATTAAATTTAGTGTGCTTCTGTGGCCGAGCGGTTAGGGAGTTGGACTCGTTGGACAGGTTTATATTATGGACACTGACTTGTAAAGGCAGTGTCTATAATATATGACCACAAACCCATTTCGTTGGTACATATACATACATCTTTCCGCTCCCTGGGCAGTAGTCAGTCCCTTATTGTGACTCTTATGTTCATGTGACTTTCGGGCGGTGTTGATCTTGTGTTTTATGAGTCTGATCTGTACGTACTTTCACACGTGTGCTTCAGTGGCCGAGCGGTTAGGGAGTTGGACTCGTGACCAGAAGGTTGTGGGTTCTATTCCCGGTCTGGTGGTGGGTGTTGAGCAAACTTTCCCCTAACAGGTGTCATACTGCTCCGTAGTACCTACACATTAAATAGGTACAGGTAGGCGAGTAATTAGCACGTGTGCGCTACAGCAGCAATGCTGTATGCAGCCAGTGTTGTATGCTCCCCAGGGAGTTGAGAAAGGCAAAATGTTGAGTGACAAAGACACCAATGACCTGGTGTAAATGAGTCAACTGAGCAGTACAGCCCCTGGATAGTAGACTATAAACCTTCGACACTTACATTTTTATTTTTTTTTTAATCAAAACATGTTCATATATCAATTAGCATTTATCAGTTTATATAATAGATTTCCTTGATTTTTCATACTTCCAGTTTGAAGCTTGAAGCATTAAAAAAGAACCCAGTAACCTAATCAGAACCACAATGGTACATAATGAACTCTTGAATGGCAGAAAGTGTAGAATTAAATATTTAGACACCGAATCCCCACGTTCTGGTTACAACTGATCACGGGAGGGAGAATTGTTTACAGTGGAACCTCCAATTAAGACCACCTCTCTATTGAAACCACCTCTACAATAAGACCACTCTTTTCATGGTCCCAAACTTCCATTAGCTATTAAAGTGAACCTCTGTATGGAGACCACCTCTCTATTGAGACCACCTAACACTGGTCCTAAAGGTGGTCCTAATAGAGAGGTTCGACTGGCTGCAGCTGACCACAGTACGGAGAATTGTTTAGTTTGTCGTGTGCTGGTCATTTGTTTTGCTCATACAATAACAAAGGCGACCAGACGGCGTATTGGTACAGCAGCTTGCTTCTTGTGCATATTCTCATGGGAAAATGTATTGTTGGAATAGAATTGTTTCACAACGAAAGATATCTCACATGATACAAAATGTACATCAATTTTTCTTAAATTTCAAAATGTTCGTGTTCATAGCAAGCTTTGACTTGCACATATTCTCATTGATGTATTAGAATAGAATTATATATTAGTCATGTCATGAGGTCTTTACATATTATATGGTCTTATATTTGGTACTATGTTTTGTTTCTGTGCTATAGTTCCGAAAATGTAGCAAAATTGTCAAAATCTTTTTGAATTACTGAAAACATTTTGACATTTTTTTATGTTATGAGAATAAGACAATAGCATAGAAACTAAACAACGTACCAAAAATGGAATAGAATTGTTTCGCAATGAAAGATATCTCAGATGATACAAAATGTACATCAATTTTTCTTGAATTTCAAAACGTCAATATTCAAAACAAACTTTGATTTGTTTATTTGTTGTACAGCAACTTAATTTCACCTGGAATTCATTCATTTCATGCACCAATTTACAACATTTGTTGTATTTCTAATGATGTACAATAATTGCGTATTCATTCTTGTAGTCAGCTACACTCTTGCTTTTTTCTTCATCAGTGATGACAAGAATGTGAAATGAGCGAGTACTGATGGACATCGCCACAGATTTCAGCACAGCATTGTAATACCTTATATAAAATAGACTATACAGTAGAACCTTCGATTAGGACCACGTCTATAATAATACCCCTTTTCACGATCTCAAACCTTCAATAAGCTACCAAAATGAACGTCTGAATTGAGACCACCTCTATATTTAGACAACTTTAAGTCGATCACACAAGTGGTCTTGATAGAAAGGGTCTAATGTAGTCATGTTTGGCTGAGAACCTTATTTAATTCTTACTTGTGCTATCTCTGTCTTGTTTTTTTTTCTAATTACCAATAAATATCTTAATTGTTTAAGCAATGAACGGGAACTAAAAAGTTCAAAAGTTCATTGTTAATGGCATCTGACAGCTGATAATTTCAGAAAGCTTGGCAGAGTAACACTGTTGTTGCCTCGTGACATCCGCACTTAGGAATTTACCTCCCCAATCATCAAAACAAATACAAAACCTTTCTTCAATTGGAAACATACTTTATGATTTGTGCATACCTAAAACACACAGAGTCTTCTTTATTTATAACGAACTGTCAAATTTTGATGTGAAAATGTTCAATTTCATTCACCTGAGGCGGGTATACAGCCTTGATGAAAATCCATTCACCAACATTTTTTTTCCTAAATCACCAGTCACCAATACATTTCATTGTCTTTCACCAATCCACAGGAATTGTAATTGAATAGGTTGCATCACATCTCACACGCTTAAATGCAGGCAATTCACCATTCACGCTCAAGATTTAGGGCAAATCACCAATCACATTTATGCTATTTGACCTTATTGAGATTATATGAATAAAATACTAGCAGCTCACCGTAGATATCAAACAGAGCATCCTGATTTTCCGCCGAGTAAGCCTCCCACTTGCCTATGAACTTTTCCATGATCTCTGTGAAATTTACAGTTTGAAAGTGGTTGTCAGACAGCCGCAGCTCGAGTGACGTAGACTTTGACAGGAGAGCGACATGTGAGAGATTGGACAGGGCCCTGCATGGGTTAAAGGTTATGCTCAGTGGCTGAACAAGTATGCTTGTATAGAGAATCTATGTGATGTGTTCTGTGCATTCTGAAAGTTTCTTTCATTTAAAAAGCATATTAGAATATCTAGAGCAATTTACATCCACACAATAAACAACCGGCTAGAAACTCATCAAAACACGTGTAGGGGAGAAATGTAAACCGAATGATTTTCGTCAGGCATAACTTGCACGGTGCACGTAAGTACTCGTCTATCTCTTCCATGTTAAATGTGACGTCCGTCGTCAGAAATCCACGGTACGTCTGGTGATAATCATTCGATTATACAATATGACGTGACCTTGTGTTTTAGCTGACAATATATAACGGTACTTTTATAGGTGTAATAAATACTTAATGTGAAAAATATGAATCTTATTTCCCATATACTTCCAATGGAAAAGACATTTTTCATTGATCCTGGATTTTACAGAACACATATATTTTTGACTGTGCAGTATCTTTAAAATGACATGGCAACAGGACCGTTTTTGAACCACTTTTTACCTGTAACTGACACATGGAAAACCCTGATCGATTGACACGAGACACGCCAACATTTCTTTTGTATGGACATCATATTGAGAAGTGACACGGGGAACGTTTTGCATTGTCTTAAAGATGGACACATGGATATGGTGGTTATTTTCAGGACCCCATGTAGGCCCTACAAATGACAGGAGCGGAACATTCCATTGCCTCATCACGATTGGACTCTCAATCAGCCAATCATTTGCTTAGCTTCACTGATTGTTTATGAAATTTACTTACATGGAAATTGTCCGTCATTGATGAAGTGATTTAGAAAGACAATTTCGGGAAATTAATAAATGTGTACGGCGTATTGAGAATACAGTAGAACCTCCAGTTAAGACGACCACTCTGTTGAGACCTCCTCTATAACAAGACCACTTGTTAAGGTCCTAAACCCTCATAAAGCTACCAAAATGAACCTCCGTGTAGAGACCACCTCTCTATTTAGACCACCAAACACTGGTCCCGAAGGTGGTCCTAATAGAGGTTCTACTGTATTTTGATTATGTCTCATTCTAGGTCATTATTTCCCTCACCGTTCAGTTTATGTACAGTGGACCTGCTTCACTCGAACTTAAGATTTTTGGTTATCCGCTATTTTTGAGTTATCTAAATGATGTATTATTTAAGTAACATAGCGGGAAATGCTTATTTGCTCCAGTCAACTCACCAGAGTTCAAAGTAAAAGGGATCCAACTGAATTTCCTGTGAAATAGGGTTCTTGATGCTAATATTTACAACTGACATGCTAAATTTGAGCATCATAGCTCAAAGAATGTGACTTGTAGAGGGGTAAATGTAAGAAATGGACCAAATAATGACCCGGAATGGACCCAAATATGGACCGTTTAAGGCCAATGTGAAGTATGGTTCTTGTGGTCACCATTTCCAACCGACATACCAAATTTGAGGACCCAAGTGCAAACGATGCGACCTGTAGAGGGGTAACAAACTGGATGGATGGAGAGACGGTCGGTCGGTCAGACGCAATTAATGGGGTTTTTATGATAGCAAAATGATGCTGTTCACCAGGTGTAAAACACCGGAAAAAAATAGTATACAAGCCATAGCAGTGTGAAATGTGTCATTTCAGAATGACAACATCACATCCTTATATTATTAAGCTTTCCGACATGCATGTAAACCATATTGAGACCCCGTCATCCAGTTACCCGTGTGTGTTTCCAGAGTGAGCCCCCACCGCCGACACCTGGATATAGAGACCGACAACTTCTCTCTGTGCCATCATCAACAACAAGGTATGTTATATCTTTTACTACAAGTTTTATAGTTTCTGGATTCATGATAGGTCTATTGCGCATGCTCTTGGCGCTGCGTACCACAGTAGGGTGAAAAAATGTACGTTTTTGAGCCACCAACATTATGTTGGTATCCACCTATAAGGTATGTTATGTATCATTCTTTTTCATGTAATTCCATTGGTTATCATCATCCAGAAGTACCCGATAACCTGCAGAGGGTTATCACCCCTCTTCGAAGAGGGGCGTGGTTATCATGATTGTACTCAGCCGGACTACTTTTTTCATGTTTTTTCAAACAGTGTTGTAATTAAAAAATGAACACTTCTCTCATCTTGGGTTTCTTCATTCATGATATATACTAGAATTTTAAGATACCAACAGAAACCATTGGGACTCACATTTTGGCGAGACTTTCGCTCTTGTCGCAAGAGCTTCTTCAGGCCGAATGTTGTAATTGTTTACAAAGAATGATAACATGTGTAATATGATTTTTTTATCATATTTTATCCGGATTCGTTCTTGTGTCTATGTATAATTTCGTTTTTTATTACTTTTGGAAATTTGCCTGCAATCACTTTTCTGGGGCATTTTTACCCTTTTTACCACTCAATTGGTCATCGCATTTTACAGGTTCATCTGTTCTTAGTGCACTTGCTGTCATCAGCATTGACGAGAAAGCTGGTTTAGAATCAATAATTTGTGTACATATTCTCCTGCCCTCTTGGTCTCGGTGAAAGTGTATGTGATCAGGTTGACAGTTTTAGCCGATTGCATTGTGTTTCCATTGTTACCTCTTACAGGTCTGTCTGTTGTTCGTGCACTTCCTAACATTGATATCGTATTTTCAAAAAAATGTTGGTGAATGGATTTTATTTTCATCAAGGCTATTATACGCTCCCCTCAAAATTGTCTCCGTATGAGACGGGGAACCTAGTCAATAAACATTCTAAAAAATGTCTTCATTGCACTTTCATGTAACTTCTCATAATCAATAGGCGGCCAGAAAAAACAGAAACATGAGGATGTGCAATGATGAGTCGACTTTGTGGTCTGTGATCATATGTTTGTTATAATGGTGAGGATCCATGATTTTTGTGAGGGGCAGGTGTGAGTTTAATGCTGATAAATGTTGTGAGGCCAAAGACACCTGCCTCTGGTATATACAAGCTTGAGGTCCCAGGAGCATGCCCCCACCTCCCCCTCCCAAAAAGATTATTGCAGTGGTTTTTAGTTTACAATATCATGATGGGAAATAGCTATTTAGACATTATTTTAAGTCAAAGATTTATTGAATATATTTCGTGTTTAAAATAAAATGTTATCTTTATGCAATGAATGGAATAAAGGTGGCTTTGAAGAATTCTGCACACTGTATATAAGTCGTACCAAATAGGTTACCAAATACATGTCAATGTGATACCCAACATATCATTTACAAAACTAGTAATTAAGTAGTCTCTGTGGCTTGTTGGTTTGGAAAAAAGGTCACTTCCTCTTCTGTAGGTGGCCCTGGATAATCCATCAATACTTTTAATCAAATAACCTTGGTTAAGGGCCCGGTCATTTACAATTTGGAGGGGAGGTCAGAGAGATTTTTAATGATCCCAGGAGGAACGTTTGCCCCCCCCCCCCCAATATAATTACAAAATGAAAGTCCAAAATCCCCAGAAGTTGAGAAATGAAAAGTATGACACCCCCCCCCCCCCAAATCAGTTCAAGTGAAAGTCATTGAAATTCATATTTTTTAAAGATCCTGGAAAAGTCATTGAATTTTGTAAGGAGTCTTTGAAAAAATGAGATATAGTAAAAAGTAATTGAATGTTGGTTAAGCTGGTAATTTAAATGCTGTTTGAGTAGAGATGAAATTCTGTTATATTCGGCACCTTGATATCTTCTGAAATCTAATTTGTGTGCGTTTTGCCTGAGATTCACACACAACATGATATTGTAAGATTTCTATATCTGTAGATATGTGCAAAAGGATCGTGTCCAGATTAGCAGACCAAAATAAAATGCCTATTTTTAGATATTGAAAAATATTTGGAAGCCACATATTTGTCTCTATATAGAAAAAAGTGGTTCCATTATTCTTTGATGTATTGAACTAGTACATTGCACTACTCATAGGCTAAAAATTTTATCATTTGTAAGATAAACACGGAAATGTTTTGATACTTGCCATCCATCTTGTATAGTTTTAGCAGAGAGCTCATTTTACGCCCTTCTACTTCATATATAACCCGTTCTTTATGTAGACGGCCTAGAAGCAGTTGTACTTGATAAAAAAGACATTAATACGCTCAAATGTTACCATCGAAAGATACATTTACCCCAGTCTACCGCAATACCCGCTGTGCACCTACTTACAGATGTTCCACCCATAAATGCATATATACCGGTAGATATAAAAACTCTCTGTTTCTTTAGGAGTATTGCCGATTGCACAAAAACTTACCTACCTTCAAAATTCATCCATGACCTCATAGGCAGACAACTAGCGATAAAAACAGCCTTGAAAAGGATACTTTAGTATTGAAACGTAAAATAGAGAATTGTTGGACCAACAGATATTCTTTTTATATTTTTGAACAAATTTCAGACAGCAGAAATAGAAAAAAACATCAAACCCAAAGAGAGCACATGCTGTATACCACCAGACTGTTATATCTATAACATCAGGAACAGGTCATTGGGTGGAAGGAGTGAGTGATTATGTGAGTGATTAGCATTGTGTGCTCAATGTGCTGCCCATGCAAGCATATGAGAAATGATCAATTGAGGGTCAATAACTATGTCAATGACCTGGTGTAAAATGTTAAGTCGTGAGAGCAAAATACTTGGATCACGACTATATGAAGTCTACTTCGATGGTACCCCACCAAGATTTTCTGGATCTCCCTTTTGGTTTGTTACCAGCATTGCAATCACGATCTTCTTGCATCTTTTGATCCAGTCACAGCTTCTGTACACATGGTTAGACTTTACTTACTTTCAAAATTGAAAAGTCATAGGCTAGGGAGGGGGAGAGGTCATACCTTTGGTTTTGAGGGGAAAAGAAAGAAGCACAAACATAATCGCATGAAACTTGCAAAACAAAGAAAGGTTTTTTGGACAAATGTATTTTATACTTATTTCTACTTTGTTAATTATGCCAGCATTACTTAATGATCATAATCAGACATAATAAAGACACTTATGAAAATGCTACAACAGGGCCATAACTACATATGAGCCATGGAAGGAAGGCAACTGCCTCCATTGTGTTGGAGGGATTGTTCGTTGGTCAAACCCTGAATGAAACTGAGCTTTGACATAAGGGTTATGCTAGATAATTGTAAAACTCCGCAGTATTTGGCACTTTATACATAAATTTACAATTAGAGATGAAATATCTTGATTATGATACCCCAGCTATTTGCATAAAAAGATGAATGAACAATACTTTCATTTATTTATTCTATGTCTGCACATCTAGGGATATTGAAACATGTGGTTATTCAGAAAGTCAAGATTTGAAATTCTATATTTGGAGACTAAATTTAGAATTTGAAATAAACTTTGAAGAATAAATTCAATTTATTGGAACATTTTTCCAACGTTTCAGCACATAAGTGTCCTCTTCATTGAAATAAAAAAAATCAATTAATCGAGAGATAGCCTAGAAATCAAAATCAAATTTATTGCAAACAAAGTTTGTTAATGTTTTTCTAAGAGAGTATATTTTTTGCCAGTACGAAATAACAAAAAAGCCTTTTACTCAAGTGTTGTAGAAATAAATACGTTACAAGCTGAAAAGTTAATTCTAGTGTCACAACAATTATATTGTCCATGTATAACACGAGGTAGATTTTTCTTCTATATCTGCTGTGTCCTCAATACATGTAGTACTATGGAACAGCCTGCCAGCAGATATTGCTACTGCGACTTCCTTGGAGGCCATCAAGACAGGCCTAGCCTCAGCCCACTTCTAACGTTTTCCTCGTTCCTTGTTTTTAAACTGCACTACTAACAATTGCTTTTATCTTAGATTCTACTTACTATTGGCCCATTCCCATTCTTACTAACACTATCTACTTTCCTCTTCATGCACACACACCATTTTTCGGAGGATGTAGTCATCAACTGTGATGTTATCCTCGTCTCCCATATACAGAATAAATTCTTACATTGATTGACAGTTTCGACAACTGCTGTTGCCATTTTCAAAATCTCTCTGCGCATGTCAAGGTCACTCGGCATGACTTCCGATGCCGAAAATTGGATTGTACACATGGGAGAGATGCACCTGCACATATCAAGATTCACAAATATTTACTTCTTTCTTTTGAATGCAGCATTTGAATATAGCTGTTCCATTAAGAATACACGTTAATCTCGAGCTTTTATACATCGAATCAATGGATAACTCGACCAAATAACATGTCCTTTCTGCAAATTGTGCTATGTCGGCCAGACTGGCAGACATATACAAACTCGACTTAAAGAGCACGTAACCAGACCAGGACCCATGAAGACACTTGACGACCTGTGACACCCGAATCACTGACCAGGACATTGACATTCTACATCAGACTTAACGTGGGGAAAGCTTCTTTTCTTTGTAAATACAAAGGAGGAGTACCGCAGCAGGGAACTGACCATAAAGTTGTAATCAGATGACTATGATCTCTTTATAATCTTCTTATTGAATATTGCATAATATGTAATCTTTGTTTTTGCATTATCGTATGCTGAATATAAAATCAATTTTGATTGTACTATAAATACAAATGTATTTGTACATTGTAGTACTACCATTGATATACTTATTACATGTAATAATTTTTCATTTATGCTGAGGATGTGTCCATGGCACGAAAATATTTTCAATAAATCTTTGACTTAAAATAATGTCTAAATAGCTATATCCCATCATGATATTGTAAATTCTAAAAATCTTAGACAGTTTTATGTGAAAAATTGGTGCTGAAAATGACTCAGAATGCACCTGAGAGCAGACATAATTTCAAAAAAAAAATCTTGGGGGGAGGTGGGGCATACCAGAGGCAGGTCTCTGTGGCTTCACAACATTTATCAGCATTAAACTCACACCTGACCCTCACAAAAATCTTTGATCTGCCCCATTGTAACAACCATGTGATCACAGACCACAGTATCGACTCATCATTGCACATCCTCTCTGTTTTACTGGACGCCTATACATAATGTTTCTTTTTTCACAAAACAAAACCGAAATACAAATAAAACATATACTGACTGCTTCAAGGATATTGGAGAGTTGCTGGATTGATTCTGGAATCACCTTAATATTGTGTGATTGCAATAAAGTTTGTGTACAATGTGTGCAAGAAAGGTGGTCAATTTTTTTCACAAGCAATGAGAAGATGCATGAAAATGCAATGTAGACAATTTTTAGAATGTTTATGAATGATTTTAAGTGGTTAATTAATTTTAAGAATAATGAATGCAAGAACTAAAAGAAAACAATAACAAGTTCTTCCTTTTACTCAACCTAATTCTATAACTTTCATACCTACAAATCTACATACATCTACATACAGATACGTACAGATACAAACTCCATACCAATAAGGTTTTTCACTGGTGTGAGTTCGCATATATCTTGTCAGAGTTTCATTTCGACCGAATGACTTCTCACAGACTGTACACTGATGTTCCTTCTCTCCAGTGTGGATTCTCATGTGCTTGGTCAAGTCATCACGGTCACTAAAACACTTGTCTTATTGACTACACTCATGAGGTTTCTCACCGGAGTGGATTCTCATAATAGGTCTTGGCAGATATTCCTTATGACTAAATGATTTCTCACACAATACACTGATGCTCTTTCTCCCCAGTGTGGATTCTCATGTGCTTGGTCAAGGTGCCACTGTCACTAAAACACTTGCCACATTGTTCACACACATAATGTTTCTCACCGGTGTGGATTCTCAAGTGTCTTTTCAGAGTTTCACTTCGACTGAATGATTTCTCACACAGTGTACACTGATATTCTTTCTCCTCAGTGTGGATTCTCATGTGTCTTGTCAGACTTCCACTTTGAGTGAATGATTTCTCACACACTGCACACTGATGTTCTTTCTCACCAGTGTGGATTCTCATGTGGCTGGTCAAGTTGCCACTTTGACTAAAACACTTGCCACATTGACTGCACTCCTGATGTTTCTCCCCATTGTGGATTCTTAAGTGGGTTTTCAGACTTCCACTTTGAGTGAATGATTTCTCACACACTATACACTGATATTCTTTGTTTCCAGTGTGGATTCTCATGTGTCTGGTAAAGTGGCTTCTATCACTAAAAAACTTGCCACATTCACGACACTCATAAGGTTTCTCACCGGTGTGGATTCTCAAGTGAGTTTTTAGATGTGCGCTTTGACTGAACAATTTCTCGCACACTATACACTGATATTATTTCTTCTGTCCAGTGTGAATACTCATGTGTCTTGTCAGATTTACACGTTGACTGAATGATTTCTCACACACTATACACTGATGTTCTTTTTCCCTAGTGTGAATTTTCATGTGGCTGGTCAAGTGGCTTCTCATACTAAAACACTTGTCACATTGACTACACTCATAAGGTTTCTCCCCGGTGTGGATTCTCAAGTGTCTTTTCAAGATTTCCTTCTCATTGAAAGATTTATCACACACTGTGCACTCATGTTCTTTCTCCCCAGTGTGGATTTTCATGTGTGTTTTCAGATGTCCACTTTGACTGAATGATTTCTCACACACTGCACACTGATGTTCTTTCTCTCCAGTGTGGATTCTCATATGTCTGGTCAAGTGGCTACTGTCACTAAAACACTTGCCACATTGACTACACTGAAAAGGTTTCTCGCCGGTGTGGATTCTTATGTGGCTTTTCAGATGTCCACTTTGCCTGAATAATTTCTCACACACTATACACTCATATTCTTTCTTCTCACCGGCGTGGATTTCCATGTGTGTATTCAGATGTCCACTTTGACTGAATGATTTCTCACACACTGCACACTGATGTTCTTTCTTTCCAATGTGGATTCTCATGTGTCTGGTCAAGTGGCTATGGTCACTAAAACACTTGCCACATTGACGACACTCACAAGGTTTCTCACCAGTATGGATTCTCAAGTGGGTTTTCAGATTTCCACTTCGGCTGAATGATTTCTCGCACACTATACACTGATGCTCTTTCTCCCCAGTATGAATTTGCATGTGTCCTGTCAGATTTCCACATTGACTGAATGATTTCTCATTTGATGCAGACTTCAGTTGCATACCACGTTGGTTTGCCATTGTAAACTGATTTCAGTTATGTGATAATAGTACAAACTTTTGTATAACTTAACAAACTTATCATTTGATGAAAAGATATTGCAAAAATCCTAGTATATCCTTGAAGTGTTTGTTTTCAAATTTAGCTTTTTCCACAAGTAGATCTTCCATGATTCTGTAAGAAACTTATAACATAAAGCCATTTATAATTTTCTTCTTATTTTGCTACTTTGCTGAATAACAAATCTCAATAAGCAGAACCTGAAATTGATTTTATTTACAAATAAAATTCATTGTCTTACTATAATATTTGTTTATAAAAAACTACTGGATTATAGAATTTAAAGCAAAAGGTAACATTTACAATTTGTAGTCACAATGCACTGCCCTCCTTTTTTATACACTAAATGCTGCTCTTCCTTTATTGTGTGAAATAGTAACCAGTTCAATTCCTTGTATGGTAAAAAGCCTCAGTATCATAATAACTTGATCAGTAAAAAAACATATGCATGACATGGGCACATAGCATAGTCTGTTGACTG
>CM032669.1:52127114-52189884 GCA_019095985.1 Streblospio benedicti
GTGATCATCCGTGCTGAGTCCTGGCACAAAATCAAATTGGAGCTCACTGTGCTTGTACTCGTTTTGTACTCATTTTGAAGAATATACAATTCAAGGATTTTTTAGAAGGTAGATGATATTGCAGCAGGGCGATAGTTTCCATGAACAGCTGGATCAAGAGTCACCCTTTTCAGTATTGGTAACGACCAACCCTATCCACACCATCAATCATGAGGTGGTGAGGAGTCGGTCTCCAATATTTTGTTTACCCTAATTTTATTATAGATGGAACACTTGGCTATCATTTCATGAAAAAATTTTTTTTTGCGGCGACTCTTGCGAAAGTTGTGAAATCGACGCGTTTCCATGGTAACTACACAAAAATATACTTATCTATTCACTACAATAAAATTGATCCTACAACAACTTTCACTTGCACTATACTGTTGCATGATACATCATATTAAAGCTGGTAACATGTTCTATCATGTAGGTTATAATTTATGTAAATTAGCTCATTTGCATATAACTAATTAACATAATTATGGTAGATTTTTGGTAATTTTGCTCCTTGAAACATGTTTACATTCTTCGTACATCAAGATAATTGAAGATAAGGGGAAAAAAATGACTTAATATTATTGCCAATCTACTCTTGAACATGCACAATTATTTTGGTTACAATATGGTG
This sequence comes from Streblospio benedicti, assembly GCA_019095985.1. Taxonomy (NCBI): domain Eukaryota; kingdom Metazoa; phylum Annelida; class Polychaeta; order Spionida; family Spionidae; genus Streblospio; species Streblospio benedicti. Next base: position 52,127,785 of record CM032669.1, read on the forward strand.
ATGGGTTTGATTATAAAGTGTTATTTATGCTAACATGTTGCCGATATTCAATGTAGCAGATTTGTGCTCTGACCAAATGCTGGATTTATCATTTAAAATATACTAAATCACAATGGTTTAATTAGCTGTTTTAAGGTGTATAGAGGTGTAAAAAGGATGAAACTACATGATATAATTGAAATTGTATCTGTATATATGTTATCAATTAGGCGATCACTGGTAGATCCGGGATTTAGTGGGAGGTGGGGCACATACCTCAAATCGAGTCAAATTATGCACAAAACACTTGCAGCCCAAGACCCAAAGTTAAGAAACTTGCCAAATTCATAACAAAAATGCAGTCAGATGTATAGACTTTGTACCTACTACTGTATATGGAGTCAAATCAAAGTCAACTAGAGCAAGTCAATTGCATAACAAATTGTGTAAAAATGTGGGCAAGTATTTTGTGTGGAATACAGCAATCTTGAAGCAATAATCGAAAGTATTATGTTTGACTTTATTCAATCATCCCTAAGTGCATTGATATTCAATATCTGATGTGATAACTATAGAGTAACAAAGTTATAATAACAAAAGAGACCAACAATTTAAGAAATCAAAATTGCCACGGGATATATCAAGCAATATTTACAGACTTAAACATCACTATATTGGTTTATTCAAAACAATAATGAACAAAATAGTTAGCTAATATAATATATCACACAAACGCTATGTTTATCTGAATGCACATACATGTTGACAATTCTATATAGGGTAGCACAATAATTCTATTAAACTGTCCTTCAATGTAGTATAAAATATGGGTAGGCCTACTGCACGATGTAGTCAACCAATGTCACTGTCCTCACTGTCCTCAATCAATGTTCTCAACCTGCCGCACTTTTGCGGATCCCCTGTGCATAAACAAGAAACAGTACAATTCACAGCTCCTTTGGAACAAATGCAGCTTCTAGAAAGGCAATTGCTTTTAGAGCATTTGCAAAATTTGGATTTTGCTGAAGCTGGTTTCGGGCCTTTGATCATCATTTGCGGAATCAAAGTTTCATTATAAATTTTCCTACCAAAAGTAGGGTCAGGTAAATTCATGTGAGATTCAAAAGCATGCTTGTATACATATAGCTGGTACATACTTCTCAACACATGCTGCACAAATGCATCTTCTGTAGGTGGTAAACACCTAAGGTCTCCTTTAGTGTTGGAAAATAAGTGAGCTCGTAATTCGTCCAAACTACCCACGAAATCTGGTCGTCCATACAGCATACAAAAGTATAACCTAACCGCATCTAAAGCGTCATCGTCAGGCTTGTTAGCAGCCATTTCACCAAGCTTGACTATAGCTTCCAGTGTATTTAAATTTTCAATTGCATGTTTGAAACACCTAGTTTTGCCTTTTCTGAATGGAAAACTGACTGTGTCACATCCAGTAACAACATATGATGCCAGCAGGATTCCAGTAACTGTACTTATTTCACAATCAGTTTTCTGTTGCAGTGCTTGACTGATAGCATGAATGGGTAAGAATAAATTGAATTTGTGAATCCACAGTTTTAACAGGCTGCCAATTCTAAGGAAATGATATAAGCAAAGCAAAAGGACATCCGTGTCTGTGGCTTCTACAATGACCCTTCTATATCCTAAAATCTGTGCACAGTACAGGAGATGGGCGATTATTCTGGTGTCTGCTTCCTCGTGTTGCTCGCAGGGTAGGGCTGCTATTTCATCCACTGCGTTAGCACTTAAGCTGACTGTTCTTGATGATGATGAATTCATGCCACCAAGAATAAGTTGCACATCATTTGGTAGATTTTGATGGTGCTCTTCCCACTTTTCAGCCAGATATCTTAATAAGTTTGCTTTATTGCCTTGATTTTGAATGAATTCAGACCACAATGGTATCTCAAATCCGTCATCAGGTTGGTATTGCCTTGCAATTTTTTATTTCAACCTTTTCTGCCTTTCTTCCCATTTTAAACTTTTCTGTGCACAAAAATCGTATCTATCCCCAACGAAATGGATTGTTTTGCATTGTTCTGAACACTTTTGTAGGATTTTTGACAAATATTTGTCTCTCAGTTCACCAAATGTTATACTGCCTAGGTGCTGGTTTTTTTGCACAAACGCCATTCCATCAATGATATATGCTGTTGGCAGTTGAGATGGTGGTAAAGAATCCATTTCAATCCACATGTCACTCAAAAAACTCTGTAGTGCTGCAAAGAAATCTGATTTATTTCCTTTTCTCATTGCAAATCCACCTGCGAGATTTTCATCAGGTTCAAAAAGGGATGATGGGTAACTTGTCCATTCATAGCTTAAGGCTTCTTTCCTCTTCAAATCATTCAGATCTTGCAAAAACACTAGATTTCGCATGACAGATGTTTCATCTTCGTATATCTTTCTAACTTTATCTGCTTGTGTTAGTGTTTTCTTGGGCTTCATTGCAAATGTTTGTAATTTGACAGTCTGTACCGATTCTCTACTATTTGTCTTTGCTTCCTGAAGATGCTTCATACCGATTTCTTTAGCTTCCGAAAGCTTTGTTGAAGGAGCCTTTTCTCCTGTAATAATGTTCACCAAATCATCTGTTTCACATACAAATGGATTTGATTTCTTCTCAGTAATGATATCACATATCTTATTGATAACTTTCTGCTCGTTTTCATGACTATCTATTGTTTCATCCTTGTCATCCTTGTTCATGTGCACCATTTCCTTTGTTTTCTCAGAAATACTTGTTAACATTGGTAGTGCAAGGAGATATTTGTCCATTGCATGCTGGTTTTGTGACAATCCACGAAACAATGTTGTTTTTGCTTCTCTGTTGAATGTTTTTTCAAGTGCCATGTCTGTCCATACACCATTGAATTTACCAGCTTTTTGTCTCACTGTAAACTTTCCATCTTGAAAGGCTCTGTCAACCTCTGGTGCGTTTTGTGGTAATCTCTTCATAGCCTGCAGATAATGTGGCAAACATGCTACATATTTATGATGCCCAGCTGCCACCAAGTACGGCAACATCTTCTCAACTTCATTTAAATGAACATTCCATTGCCCTGTACGTTCAGCATATATGTACCTGCGTAAGATCATTACCATGTCCATGTACATCATCCAAAACTTGCTAGTTGGGGAGGAACATAGTGTACTATCAAACTCATTCAGGAGATCTATGACAGGAATCAATGTAGCATCGTTAATAATATCTGTTTCATTTACAGATTGTACAAATGAACCCAAGCTTTTACCTAAGAGGCTAAGTTCACTTTGTCCTCTTTCTTCTTTGATGAGCCATTTCTCGAATGCATGCCAATATAACTTAAACATAGCCATCTCAACTGTTGTGTGTGCTCGAAGCATGGCATAATAGTCTTTGCCTGACATGATCTTATTAGCTGTGCCTCGTAGACAAACACCCGATAGAACTAATATGTCTTCAATACCGGAATTCCTCATCAAAAAGCCTATAGCTCCCAAAAAATTAGTGGCAATGTGGAATCCACCCATTCTCAGGATTAGTTTTTCATATTTGGCTGGATGTTTGTTCACTAAAGCCAGAGCGATTTCATAAATAGCTTGATCACATGTCATTATGGTATGTTCCTGACCTATTTTATTGGACACTGACATGCAATATTCAATAGATTTTGCAACAACATTCGGATTTGTTGGAGATTCTGAAACAATTGGACCATACCCTATAATTGTAGCCACTTCAGTATCATTAATCAGCTGAGAATGAAAGGATTTCCAGGTAGGAGGATTGTAATTGTCATCACTTTCAATGCTGATTAGATCTGTGCTACCCATACACAAAATCTTCCAAACAAGATTAATCTTGTCTATTGCACTATCTGTTATCTCTGTATCGCTTCCAAGTTGCAAGTTGATACCGCTCAAGGATCGACTTTTTTTTCGTTCTGCTGAGGTGAGAAAATGTTGTTGATTAGCCTGCTGGTGCTGGCTCCTCACAGCTGTTTCTCTACTTTTTACTAGCTGCACAGCACATTCATTAATCTTGTCCCCATCATTATACTGATATAATATGTGAGTTGTAGCATGCAATGTTCTGCCATCTGTGGTATACTCATGAAAATCCAAATTGTCAACGGCAACCTGCAAGAAGTGGTTACTGTGTACACTTGATGGTATGAATACACCATCTTGTTCAGTTTGTTTTTGTGCAGCTTGCGATATTGTTGCAATGTACCGTTGTGCATTTTGATAGCTGATGGCATGTCCAAATCTGTTCAAAATTGTCACTATGTTTTTGCTACGTGTCTCCTTCAAAACATGTATTGCAGTTCCAACTTGTTTGGGCATTGGAATGTCAGCAACAATCGCAGCAACATCTTGTGCGATATTAAGAACTTGCTCATGCTGGCCCTGAGAAAGAGGAACTCTTCCATTATCACCAATTGTTTCATCTGCATCAGTTAAAAGCCATGCCATATGATTATATAAAGAGTCGGTGACTCTATGAGATGCAGACTCTAAGGAAATATCCATAGAAGGGGAGTTATGTGCTGTTTCGTCTGTGTCTTCTTGTTTGAACAATCTAACAGCGCTTTTTTCTGCCTTCCCCATCTCTTTAAGTTCTGTTCTCATTAGTTTTGCTGAATGGAATAGCATTCGTTTTTTATCACTGGCATGGTCATCGTCATTGCTCACCTCAATGTTTTCTTCTGAATAATCGGACTCCTTCATTTGCAACTTTAGCGAGTGAACCTGATCTATAAGCTCTGCAATGTTCATGGTTGCCGAACATAAAACACTTGAGGTATTTCGTTGCGGTACGACGATAACCTTAACACAGTCTGAACTATTATAGTGGGAAGTTATCTTTCTAATGAAATTTGAATGGGAATATGATAAAGCATTTTTTATATCATACTGAGCAAGCTTCTCTCTGTACTGTAAAACAAGTGTGCTAATAAAGAAAACACGTTTATCTTGGAATAATGCCTTATCAATGGTATTTGTAAGTTCATAGAATGAGAGATCATAAGGATTTTCTGGATATTGCTTCGGCTTTGTCTTCCCCATATACTGATTCATGCAAGTTTGATGATAGCGAAAGTCGCTGGCTATCATGTCTAAACAACCGCCTGATACACCCCTTATTTTAAATAACATGCTCTCATCACATATTTCATTTGCTTTTTCCCAAATAGACTGTTGTCTATCTAAAGTTGATATCAAAAAACACTTATGTGAACCACATTTGTCTCTAGTTTTTCCACAAATGAAACAGTTTTTCTTATAATCTATTGTGGGTAGCTGTCCCCGTTTGGATGTGCTTTCTAATCGACACTCAGGTCTTGGTCCTGGACTATCATAAGAGGGGCTACATGCACTATGACTATTTTGCTCGTATTTTACATTTTTGGATACTTTAGGTATGTCATCATTAACAGAATCATTGCACTCTTTATATTTTTTTCTTTTTCTGGACTCCATATTTACTCATATGTTTATATCATTAAAATATTTTGATTAAAATACCTGGTATTGGTTATGAATATAAACACAAGTACTGCATTCTGAGAACTTACGCATATTAATGGTTATTAATTATAAAAATCAATATTAATAGACCAGTACTTACTGCTTAAAGTATGTTTCAAAATCGCAGTATGCAGGTACAATTCAAAACTTGACACTATCTATTGTCTACAATTACATGCATAACATTTTTCTGAATAGTACACACCTATTGCTTTTATCTGTGTTATAAACGCAATGTTTAGTCCATACATTGTAGCTATTAAAAGGACCAAAGTCAAGATCTAAGTACTATATGAAATGTGTAACATTTTTCTGGTGTTTAAAACCATACATTCAGTGGGTTTCATTTCTATAGAGGGTGAATGTGTTTGCAGCCACTGGAAAGCAGACATGGGACGTAAAGGTGTTCTCGATAACGGAGGGGGGGACAACTAAGAATGGTGTTGCTAAAAACGTGCATGGTCTTTATATACAGGTGGTTTCAATGTCAAGCAATGATTGGAGTCATGGATACTTGTTCTCTGGTTAGTTTAGATGTAAATGTAAAAAAATATTGAGCAAATCCTCTTGGTGGAAATCATTGGTCATAGGCACGGGTGCTCTCTACGGAGGGTTAACAAGCTATATACTGGTGGTTTCATGTTAAAATCAAAATGTGCTAGAGTCTGGAGGCTCATGTACAAATGCTACACGGTCTCATCTGACTACATGTACTGGTAGCATCATATCATTATTCAATCATTTACAAATACATAAAACAAGAAAGACATTAATAGGTTTAAATATTTTAATTTCACCATGTATGGCAATATTATTTTTTTATTTTTTGTAACTTTTATAAATTTTTCCGACAAAGAACATTGTCAATAAGCAAATAGTGTTTTAAAACCAAATCATTATCACAATTTTATGTACCTAAAATATATGCGTCATTTGTTTCAAAAAAATAAAATAAAAACAAAAAGTCTTCATAGTTCCCAGATAGTTTTTACCCCTTTTCTTTCTTCTTGAATACCCTCTTAATTCTCCCCCACAATTTTGCAACTTTTGACTTGAAGCTCTTTCTTTGTTTTTTTTTCACCATTTCCACTTCAGTCTTGATTACAGCCTCGTCTAGCTGCGGAGTATCCATGATTGCTACTGGGGGGGGCGACCACGCGCCTGTCTGTATAACCTGGTTGTCAAGGGAAATAGGCATTCTTTTTTACATGGAACTGTTGGTGTCAAATACCGGTTTACAGCAGAATCTTTATGATTTTAAGATCACCCACCAAGGGACTGGATTCTTTAAATAGTCATTAGAAACGGTGTCTCTATGTGTGAAGTGTTCATGTGATACTAGTACTTTTGAAAATATAGAAATAAAAGCCAAACGGTTTATTTTACTACATTTCCTAACAAAAGGATCAACAACAAGAATGAAACTTGTAGAACCACATATATTATTACCATTTTATATTGACAATATCTAATGATCATGCAGTTCAAAAACAAAACCTTTTATGTAGAAGAAATGTAAACAGCTCACACTCACCATGTAGTACAGCGATCGTGGGGTCATGAAGAGGTAGGGGGAAACGTTAACAGGATGCAGGAGCAGCAATTCTGGACGATACGTGCAGATTGAATGGAATATCAGGGGGCGCCATTCTGCAAACAAGAAGTAGGAGTAAACACCATTAACAGCTTTATTTCTCTGAATATACACCTGTCAACTGGTTTCAAACAAGGCCTAATGTTCATGTCAACATTGGAACATGTTTTAGAGGTGTTTATGTCAATAAAGGCATATGTTTTAGAGGTGGTTATGTCAATAAAAGCACATGTTTTAGAGGTGGATATGTCAATGAAGGCACATATTTTAAATGTGGTTTTGTCAACATAGACCCTCTACGAATAAATAATGCCTGAGTCTCAGAGTGATCACATTTGGATCAAAATTTGATGCACAGTGGCTTGATTCCAAGAAAGCCTGGATTTAAAGTGTTATGTAAGGTAAGGGAGTGGGAACATGCACCCCTTGCACACGCCCAATCTTCTGGATCTGAACTCTGGATCTCACCGGGACCTGACTGATGGATCTAACCCCTGCATCTGACCCATTGATCTGACCGCTTGATCTGAACCATAGCCCTGACCCCTAGATCTGACCCCTGTATCTGATCCCTAGACCTAGACCTAGACATAGGCTTGACCCCTTGGTTTTACCCCTACATATGACCCCTGTATTTGACAGCCATCAATGACTCACCTTCTACATCTACATTGATTGCGTCCATCGACAGAGTCCCAATGACATTGCTGAGGTCCAGCTACAAATAGAACACAAAACTCAATAATGATTCATGGTCAAAATATAGGGGCTATCTTATGGAGGTGGCCTTACTTGGAGGTTATATTGTACAACCTGGACTACCTTTATAAAGAGATCATCTCTACATCAAAGTCATTTCTCATGGTTCAGGGTTCATTAAAAAAAAATGAACCGCATCGACTGTGGTTCTTTACCAGAAAATGGACAGTTGACTGCATTTGATTAAACAAACTATATCTAACTGATCAGACGTCTTATATGTTAGAAAAGAATAGAACAGAAAAGTTGAATATAGATCAAGAAATAAGAAGAGAAATTAAAAGACATTTTTTTTTTAATGTCTGTAGCTTCCAAAAAGTATACTCACAGGATATTGTGGAACAGGAGAGCATCGATGAAAAGGTATTTAGCTGTACGTGTTGTGGGTGGGAGGGCAGTGTGAAAATGGCGATAATGCAGAAAATGTAAAGGTGATGATGTCAGAAAAGCATGATTTGAAGGGGCCGAGTGATCAATGCTTCATATTGATTAGTGATTCAACCTCAAACGAGGAGGATGAAATAGTCCATATGTCATTTTCTGTCGGTTTGCTTCAAGCAAATGCTAGACAGGATATTTTATTACTTCTATTTAAGGGTACTATGACCTCTTTAAGGAAAGATATTCTATTGTACCGTCTCCACCACCTTACTGTAGTGTCCACTTGTACCGTCTCCACTAGTGTCACCGTCTACTGTAGTGTCCACTTGTACCGTCTTCACTACCCTACTGTGGTGTCCACTTGTACCGTCTCCACCACCTTACTGTAGTGTAGAGTATTATAGTCTAGGAAAATGCCACCAAAGGGAAATAGTAACATGAACAAGCAAAAGTCAAGATCATCTAGTTTAAGTCAAACTTGACTTGACCAAAGAAGCTAAACCAAATGAAAGACTACTGTTACAAAAAGCATTAATAAAAGTAATGATAATAATAATAATAATAATAATGAAAATATTTTAAGTGCCGGTATCCAATAGCTCACTGGCACTGTAGGATAAACTGGATATCTGAAAAAATATTTTAAACAAATATAGTTATCAATTATATGCAATTTTGAATAGGTGTATCTTCATTAATCTTTTAAAAATGTCAATATCCTCACACAACCGAATGTCATCTGGTAATCTATTCCACATCATCGAACAACGTTTTTTTTGAAATTACGATCACCATAAGTCACAGTGCGGGCTCTAGGGACTAGCAATAAGTTTTGACTATCTGATCATAAGGAACGACCTGATTTTGGCTTGTGTTGTAGCATGTCAGTAATATAGCTGGGAGCAAAACCATGTAAGGACTTGAAAACCATCAACAATATTTTTGTAACAAATACGTTGTCGTATAGGTAGCCAATGTAGAGTAATGAGGAATGGAGTTATATGAGAGCCTTTAGGTACTCGCATAATAAGCCTGGCAGCTGTATTTTGGATGATTTGTAGTCTCTGAATCAGAGAATCTGGAAGTCCATAGAGCAGATAATTGTTTATGTCGAGTTTTGAAGTAATGAAAGCATGTACTAGTAGTTCAGCAGCATGTTGGTTAAGATAACGGCGTATTTTGCCAATTGACCTTAACTGAAGCCAGGCGGACTTGGTCATTGCTCTAATTTGGGAATGACAGTTCATTATGTTATCAAATATGAAACCAATATGATGAAGATACATTGGAATGTAAACTTTGTAACATTGTTTTTGCTGACGATAGTGACAAGCTGGTTGAATGTGAGCGCTGTGGGGAGTGGATCAGCCTAAAATGCTCTGGTCTAGACGACTCTGCTTATGATATGATCAGTAAACAAAGTGACCTTGTCAGCTGGTATTGCGTCCAATGTAAGCGACAAGCAATGATAGAAGTAAAAATGGGTAATCTCATAGAAACAAAATGCAAAGCAATGGACGAGAAAATTGACAATTTTAAAAAGAACTTGAGCAAAGAATGATAGAAGAGAGGCAGCAAGTTGACGATAAATTAGAATCTATGCAATCGGAGATTGAGGAACTGAAAACTAGGATGACAGATACTCTCAGCCATGGGATGCAGGGGAATACAGATGGTGTGGAGACCTCTGAGGAACAGAAGGCGGAACAAATTGAGACCATGATAGAAGAAATGAGAGAGAGGGAGCAAAGGAAGTTAAACTTGGTTATTTTTAACATTAAAGAGAGTACTGCACATGATATAGATGCGAGATGTGATCAGGATGAGAAAGAAGTGAGAAAGCTCCTTAATCTGATGGGGACCCCAGTGCCTTTCTCGAAAGTGATAAGACTTGGAAAAAGCACAGCACCACGTCCCATACGTATTACAACTGCTTCAGTGAAAGACCAACATGCCATTCTAAAAGCATCAGTAAAACTCAAAGACCACACAGATTACAAGAAGGTATTTATCAATAGAGACCAAACTCAAGTGAACAAAAAAACTGGAAAAGGTTACAGGAAATTCGGAAAAAGAAGATACAAGAGTCAGAGAAGGCCGGTGAAAGAATTACTTGGATCATCAGGAAAGGAAAGGTGGTCCAGGGAAGAGAAAAGATTTGAATGAAACAAAATGTATAGCGGAAGAGAATGATGTGTATATATGTTCTGGTTTAATAATTCAAAAGTTTTACAAAATGATTGTGAATTGTATATACGTTGCTGTTACACCAATTCAGATAGGTTTATTGAACAAGCGTTCTGAGTTCACTGCCCTCATTGCACTATACAAACCTAAAATAATATGCATTACTGAAGTTCTACCAAAACACACAGCTACGAAAGCTCAAGAGTCAGAATTTGCACTAGAGGGATATGATATATGCTCAAATATCGAGGAAACGACCATAGAGGTGTTATGATTTACATGGCAAAATATCTCAATGCTTCACCTGCAGACATTCCTGAAGTGAAATTTGATGAATGTTGCTGGATGGAAATTGCACTGAGGGGAAAAGACAAGCTTCTAGTTGGATGTCTCTACTGGTCACCCAACAGTGATGCTGTAAAATACAGCCCAGCTCTACACAAGTATGAGGCATGTCAGTCAAATCAAAAGTATAGTCATGTTCTAATCTGCTGTGACTTTAACTTTCCAGACATAGACTGGATTGAAAATTTACCACCGGAAAATGTAAAAAGCCCTAGTTACTACTTTAGGGAAGCAATTCGTGATTGCTACTTCACACAACATGTGAATGAGTATACACATCATAGAGGTGACCAACGTCCATCAACACTTGACTTAATATTGACAAATGAAGAGAACATGATTGATAAGGTTGCTGTAGAAGCACCTTTAGGCAAGAGCCACCACGCAGTGTTGGTTTTCAAGCTCAAGTGTTATAAACCAAGAGTTGCTCGAAGAACAAGGAAGCCATTCTATAGCAAAGGTAACTATGATAAATTCAGAGAAAATGATGGAATATAACTGGAATGATGATTTTAAATAAAAAACTGTGAAGAGTGTTGGGAACTGTTCTCGCAGCGTATAACTGAAGGCGTAAGAGTTTATCCCCAAGCAATCTGGGCGTCAAGTTAAACCAGGAAGACCCTTATGGATGAGTCCAACTAGCCTGGCCAAGTTTAAGAAATCACAAGCATACAAGAGATACCTGAGCAGTAGAGAGGGGCAGATTACTTGCAATACTGTAAAGCCAGAAATCAAGCCAGGTGGGAATGCAGAAAAGCAAAGAGGTCATTCGAAAGGGAGCTCGCCTTACAGTCCAAAACGAACCCAAAAGTATTTTACAGCTACGTAAAGGCAAAGCTGAAGACAAGGCAGGGAGAATTTAGAAACAGAAGGCGGAGCGGCTTGTACTGACAAGGAGAAGGCTGAGGCTTTGAATAAATTTTTTTTCAGTGTGTTTACAAAAGGAAAACACAGATTTTGTTCCTGAACCAAAGACAAAGCCCATTAAAGTCCCGATTCAAGACTTGGTTATTACAGAGGAAGGTGTGTTGAAGAAGCTCAACTCTTTAAATACCGCTAAGTCGCCAGGACCAGACATGATGCACCCAAGACTATTAAAGGAACTAGGACCAGCAATCAGCAACCCACTAAAGACCCTCATGATGAAGTCACTCACAGAAAGCGTGTTGGCAAAACACTGGAAAACCGGCGAATGTTTCACTGATATACAAGAAAGGCCCTAAATCTGACTGTGGTAATTACCGTCCTGTGAGCTTAACTAGTGTTGTTTGTAAACTGATGGAATCGTTTATAAGAGATCATGTGATAAAACATATTAAGGACAATAACTTTCTAAGTGCTTGCCAACATGGATTTGTGAATGGAAGATCGTGTGCTACACAACTTATGAGTTGCTTGGACTGGTAGTTTGAATTGTTAGACAAAAGCACCGATCTTGGCGTCATTTACTTGGATTTTGCTAAGGCCTTTGACAATGTGCCACACCTGAGACTGCTCAGTAAATTGAGATCCTTGGGAATCAGTGATGAAATTGTTAGGTGGAGTGAAAGCTTTCTGACTGGTCGACAACAGAGAGTTATTGTGAATGGTGAGGCATCTTGTCTAGCTGATGTGTTGTCTGGTGTACCGGGGAAGCGTTCTTGGTCCACTTTTTCTTCGTGCTGTTTATAAACGACATGCCAGAGGTAGTACACAACTGTATAGCATTATTTGCTGATGATGCCAAGCTCTTTTTGGTATCAATGATGATGTCAATCATGAACTACTACAAGAGGAGCTCCAAGCACTACAAAATTGGGCAGAAACATGGCAGCTAAGTTCAACGAAAAAAATGCAAAGTTCTTCACTTAGGGGCCGGGAACCCTCACCATAAGTACAGGATGGATGATGTGGAGCTTCAGCCAACAACCGAAGAAAAGGATCTAGGAGTTGTGATCGATGACCAGCTCAAGAATGATATACACACAGAAAGACAAGTGGCAAAAGCAAATCGTCAGCTGGGCCTTATAAGAAGATCCTTCGACAACATTGAAGGAGAGACGTTCATCCTACTCTACCAGACACTAGTCAGGCCACATCTTGAATATTGCAATGCTATTGCATATCCAACGATAGACCGACAGGAGAAACTAATAGAAGGCGTGCAGAGAAGGGCAACAAAGCTTGTAAACAGCATTAAAGATAAAGAATATCAAGAGCGTCTAAAAACCTAAATTTACCAACACTAAAGTATCGTAAAGAAAAGAAAGAGGAGACAGGATTGAGGTCTATGAATATCTTCATCATGTCTATAAAGTGGCCTCGCTACCCATAAGTCCCGATGACAACCCAGCATCTACCAGAGGAAATAGTTTGAGACTGAAAAAAAGGAAAGGTGCAAGAAAATAGCAACTCAAAAGTTCTTTAGGCATAGGGCTGTAGATCTATGGAATAGTCTCCCAGATGAAGTTGCACCATCACTGAACTCGTTTAAAAACAGGCTGGATAAATACTGGGTCATCGTGTCTACATGTTATAGTTTGAATGTTAAATTAAACCATTCCCACGCCAAAAAGTTAAATGAGCAATAGACAAAATTGTAACTAGATAGTGGCCTCCACGCCTCGAAATTTAGCAACGAACGTTTATTCCGCCCTCAGTTCCCATGTAGGTTTAATTAAGACTCAATTTTCTTAGAATTATATGTAGAGGACATTTTCCATAAGGTGAAAGAAACTTCATCAGCCATAACCAAATTTCTAGACAAATATATCCATAATCCTACTGATCTACGTTCACCATAGATCATATAATATTTATGACTCATAAGTAATATTTATCTTACGAAAATATAAGTAAGGGATGATGTATATTTTTGTCACCGATATTCCATTTCGGCGAGGGGGTTTCAGTCAAGTTTTGGATACACCACTTTTTTGTGGGTCTAATATTTCATCACGTGCTAAAACTTTTCATACCAAATTCTAATATTTTCTATTTAATTGTGGCATTAAAAGGATACAGAGCAGATATCACACATTCATTAAAATTATGATTCCATTACATGATGTACATTCGATATATAATAAGTATTATCTTATGGCATATATAAGTAATATTTGAATGAATATCGCGAAACACTATGTAGATATCTGTCTTTGCCAAATAGTAGCTCTAGTCTAGATTGCAGAAAAAAATGCATCAAATTTTCAAAAATTTTTGGGGGGAGATCCCCTACTGAATGCCCTCATCGCACAGAGAAGGGGGTGTCCCCCCTCCGCCCCCACCCAAGAATGGGCGCCTATCCCCGCTTTGCCGAGTTTATTACATTTAACAATTTCAATAAAGATTCACTAGACACATCACAAGAAAATGTGCAAAAACACGATTATCGCAGAAAAAACGGCTTGTAAAAAGAATGCTATTGCCACCTAATCGAACGAATAAAATTTATCCGACACGATTAAACACTAACACGTTTAAATAACGATGTAATTTAAGAAAATGTAAAATATACTTAACAAATTTTTGTAACATCCGCCATAGCGAGGTGCTTTTCGTCACCGAAATCGGCTTACACGAGAAATGATGACGTATTACAAAAGTAATCAATGATTAGCCTTATTACACACCGGAAACATGGCAACACCGACCATACTGCGATGCGATTAAGAGTAGCGCCACACAAGCTCATTATCATAATTTTTTGTATATGTATGCTGGTTTCAGAGAATCAGCCTTAGTCAAGCCGCATCGTTGTTGCAGATTAGTAACAGAGCTTTTTCGATACGCAGAGTTGACGGGCGATAATAAAGAGCATTATTGTCATCTTGATCTGGGGAGTATTCGATAGATTTCTTAAAATATGTACAATATTATGATCTCAAAGTGTGATAATAAGAATCAGCATACATGATTTACTTTGAATAATAGAACCTTTTTAAGTGCAACCGGCTGGTGCAGGTAACAATATATTTTGATTTTTTTTATGTCTATGAACTTTATCCGGCTGGTGTACTCTGATTTCCACAGGTAAAACGCAGTATGTTGCTTTATTACGAGTGAAATTATAGCGTTTAAAGTATGCAAACATCAAATTAAATTCTCCCATGAAGTTAGATTTGGCCACGAACAAATGCAGAATAGAATTAGCACGAACAAAGTTTTGATCTTTGCTAAATAATTAGTGATTTCAGTAACAGATCTTTTGACCTATAAAAGACTGAAACGGATAAAGTATGTTGCTTTAAAAAGTAAAAGTAAGTAAAGTGTATATATTTGAAGATATATGCATTCTAAAGATTTCAAAAATCTTACTAAGGATTTTGATTTTTTATTTCGTTGATGAATTATGAACGTTTTTTGCGTTGATGTGCAAGAAAAATTAGGAAAATAAGTGGTTTTAAAACTTAAAATACATGTAAAATGATAAAGAGGAAAAATATAAAAATTTGAGGCAAGGTTTTCTAGATAAATATACAAGTTTTGTAACTGAATAGTGATTTTGGTCATTTCGATGTTTTACTATATCAGTTATATGCTTCATGAGCAAAGTTGTAATTCTTTCACTATTTGCTTTATAATTTTTTTCATCAATCTATACAATTCAAACCATGTTGTGTCATTAGATTAGATAATTATCTACAAAATAAGGTGTAATTTGTAAGAATTGAAGCAATAATGAGTGAGAAACTCAAAGTTTAAAAAATCCTAAGAAAAGAGTTCATAGTCCCCTTAAGAAAAAAAAAGATGAATGAGAAATTGCCCACTGCTGTTCATGATTTATGTTGTGTTTGTGACGTTAATGTAAGCGGTAAACGTTGCTGCAGTTTGCGCACCAGAGTTTTATTTGGATGAGCAAACGACACGTGGCGTGCGTGCATTTTACAGCTTCTGAACTAAGCTATCATTGCAGCCTCTACCTCCACAATGGCCAGCCTAGCCAGATTACCAATCCCAAAGATGGATTGGAATAATGCAGACTTGGTGAACACATTCAAAAGTTCAAATCCATGTCTTCATTATTTTAAATGGCCACTTAAAGCTTATCGGACACATTGTGCTCAGGGACATCAGTTTGATACCATGCTCCTCGATTTTGAAATGGGTCCAGGGGTCCAAGGGTCCATTATAGATCTTTATGAACAGTTGTTTAATTTTTCATTTGATTTGAACCAATCATATACGCAAGTTGTATGCATGCATGAAGACATTACAGGAGTCTACAAAGAATCCTCTATTGCAAGGATAAGTAAAGATAGAGAGCTGCAAAAGTATTGTTGTGACTGATACAAAAGGATGATTAAATCTTTTTAAAATTGAAGCCAAAGCAACACCAGATGACAGGCAGTCTCTCGTTAACATTGCGATATAATCAGCTGCACCATCTGATGTTACAAGTGCTCTCTCTGACATATGAAGAGAAGGAGTTAAAAAATTAATTGAAACCAGAATCATGACCAATAAAGTTGACTTTTTTTACTCCAATACAGAGAGCAAAATCAAAGACCTTCAGTTGTCTGAACAAAATTATCAAAACAAAGCAGAATCAGAAGACTGAAACACTCATTACTGAGTGACAGAGAAATATTGGCCACATTTTCTGTAATGGCGCAGGCAATAGTAGAGCAGGATCAGTGCTATGCTGTGATGGAACTTGAGTCTGCTCATGAAGAGGCAGATTCACAAATGTTTGTTCATGTCTGTCATGCAATAAACATACTTCAAGTCAAGCAACTTGTCCTCTGGCGCTGTGATTCCAATGTAGCTCCTATGATTCCAAGATTTGTGTGGCTTTTTGAATATTGAATAGTTCTATTATAGAATTGGAGTCTCGCAGAAGAAGAGGTTCATTCCCATGCATCAAATTGCACAGGATAGAGGTAGACATTTCACTGGTGCCGCCAGCAGTTCGTGCTTTAAGTGGTTCTAATTCCACAAGTGCATTCTTTGGTCAAGGAAAAACCGAGTGGTTGAAAATATTAATTCAAAACCCTGAGTTTTTTGGATGGCTTAAAAACACAGTAATAAGCCAAGACCTGGTTGACATTAGTGATGACTGCAAACATGCTGCAATGTGCATGCTTTTGGTTTATGGAAGAACGTGAGTACATCACTTGATACTTTTCACTTGAACTCTTCACACAAAGAAAAGTGCTAACACGCCCACAGATGATAACCGACAAAATGGCTTCTCATCTAACTACATTAATGTTATATTTAAATTATTGAGTTTTGATTCATCTGACTTTATTTCATACACTAGTGACAGCATAAAAAATCAATCAATCATTATTCTACTACTTCCCATTCATATGTGAAATATGATTTACATACTTAGTCTATTACAAGTGACAGATGTAACATACTGATTACAAGTTGAAAACCCGTTTCCATGTCCCTACCACAATGGTAGTAACAATATTTATGTAAATTATTTTTTATAGGTGTAATTGGTCACATTTTAACTCATTTTATCAACAAGGCTGCCACAAAGCGAGGTCGCAAAAGAACCAGAACGGTGAACAACTTGAATTTGTCAACAGCACAAAGGAAGGCCATGCGCTTAGTGTTGGTGAAGGGGACACAGGACAGTTGGGTCTTGGCCCTGATATAATGGACAGGACTAAACCAATGTTCCCACCGTGGCAGGAGTCATTGTCACATTCAAAGAAAATATGCACATACAAGAAAGGATGTTAACCTGTTCACCACAGACATCCAAAAAATGTTTAATATAGATATAAAATATATTAATGCTAAAGATTCAGAAGATAAATTAACAGAAAAATTAAATGACACCAAAGCGATGGGAATTATTGGTGATGAAAAACTAGTACGATAACTGGCTGTGGAGTGCGTCCGCAGACGGCACAGAGAAAGAACTAAAGACCGAGCTATTAGCTGCAACATTCTCAAGTGCAGAGAATGTATAAGCATTCAAAAGCATGTTTGAGCATAACATATATAACACATAACAAGAATATAAATAAAGGAAAGCTCGTACACATTTTTGAAGCAGAGGTTTCTGAAGAACAGTGATTCTAGATAAAGAGGGGTTGTGTACGCCAATACATAGCTAATGAACCTGTTTATTAATAGTATGATATCTATTTTAAGTAGTTCAATGCAGTATTGTGTTCAAGTCATGGTTTCCTCAACTTTGTAAATTTAATTATTCCACATAAATGATAGCCACAAAGAAAAATCAAACACGTGGATTATTAACATTGTGAGTCGACAGGATGTTCCAGCAGCAATCAGACTTGCACAAATATTCATTTAACTAGATTTATAGATTGATTTCTGTAGATTTTGCTATGCTGACTGCAAGCAAGATTTGCTTCATCGAGGAGTGCATCAGTTGCTAGCGCCATTTTTAATAATC
Organism: Streblospio benedicti; assembly: GCA_019095985.1. NCBI lineage: Eukaryota > Metazoa > Annelida > Polychaeta > Spionida > Spionidae > Streblospio > Streblospio benedicti. The sequence goes on from CM032669.1 coordinate 52,145,928, forward strand.
TAATATTAATATAAATAAAGAAAAGCTCGTACACATTTTTGAAGCAGAGGTTTCTGAAGAACAGTGATTCTAGATAAAGAGGGGTTCTGGTAGCCATGCAGCAATCTGTTAACAACAAACAAGATCAGTATGCTCACGTTGGTGGTAATACTTAACGTTAGAATGGTGTGCATTGATGTAAAGGTTAAGCAAAATGTATGCACTGAACATTTACATTGGCATCTCATTTGAAGAAGTGTCAAATACATTGGTGAATGTTTGTTTTTTAGACAGTCGTTTATTTTTAAGAAAGTTGAGGGGAGAAATTAAAATGACTCAAAGCTCATGAGTTTTCAACTAATTAAGTGTTTGTTTATTTCAAAAGTTTAAGTTTAGTAAATTGTTGAGGATTTTGCTATGACGTTTTTTTTTATAATGAAGTGATAATATAAGGAAACTTTGCAATAAAAAATCCATTAAAATAAACTATCAACGGACGCCGATGGTTTTATCTGTGATGTTGATGCCCGTTGGCTGGATCCAAGGGTTTTAGGACAATCATCTTTGTATGATTACATGGAGGCTGCGAATGGAAGGTATTTAATACTGATAGTTTACATTGGCTGATCACAGTTACATGTCATCTCAAATCAGTGTGTGTCCTGTGTGTTTACCATTCTCTTTTAGCTTTTTAATGTTATTTGAATTTAAGAGACATTATTTTAGGAGATTTGCCATGGTTACTCACGTCCTATATACATCCAACGACACAATCTCAAAAAGCCTACAATCGGTATGATGATTTACCCTTATCATGTCAATATATGACTGTGCTCAAAGGGGTCTGTGAAATCCGAGACTCAAACATTATTCAATACCCTATTTCTTCCACTTTTGATGCATTTTAATAAAACTAATGAGTTAGACAAAATATTGATAATTTCAAAGTAAATTAATGAAAATGTGCGAGATAAAAAGAATATCAACAATGCTGTTTCAATTATCAATTACCATGAAAGTGGGAGAATGCAATACATTACACTATAATTACATTCGTAAGAACTTCATATACCTTGTTAAGGTTTATATCATATGCCATTGCTGTATCAGTGTTTAGATTTCTTTTATAATATGCCTGTATTCCAAATTAAATAGCCTAAATAGTCCAAAATATATTCAGAATTTATTGAACGTTTTTGACCGGAGTGAACTTCTCTTGGTCTACATGAAGCAGTGACTAAATTTTTCAGGCAGATGATGATTACATTTTATGTATATATATATTTTTACCAAGTTTGAAAGAACAGTGAGAGTAAGATAATTACATTGTATATACTGAACCTAGGTGTATGTGACACTTCATGGTCAAAAAGTCCTCTCAAGAATTTGAGGATTTCTCTTGATCAAATGCATGAACAGTTTATTGATTGGTTGAAGAATCAGGGTGGAGTTGTACAGAATTTGGATGATCCAAGGACTGTGAGACGAGAACAAGTTGTACGTCCAGAGTTGGCACATGATGTGCGGGAGTTTGAAGATTCACCGGCCTCAGACACAACTAAGCACCATGAGATGTATTCCAAGTTTCAAGCGCACTTCATGGTAATAATCAGCTGAATACTTGTGTAATATTTGCATTTCAATGAAGCCATGTTAACCTACTACATTTGTTTTGTCTTTGCAGGCTGATGTGCTAGCTATGATTGAAATCCTTTTATGGAGAAAAAGTGAGGACCTTATTGACTTGGATGAATCTCTTGTGATGCCGCATGAAATAATAGAAAATGTGAGGAACATACAAAAATTGGAATGAAAAAGTATGATTCGTATGTTGACAATCGCATAAGATCTAAGAAAGAAGCGTTCTCACAACCTGTGCCACTTAATAGAGTAAGATTGTTTAAAGATGCGGCATCAACACTGAGCTCAAAACGAAAACTAACATCATTCAAGGATCAACAAGCCAAAATGACACAGCTGTTGCTCGCAGTGAACTGCGGCCGTACAATTGGTTAGGTTTTTTCTCATGAGACTTCCATCAATCCCCCAGCTCTTACAAATAAGGGAAAAATGCACCATGGCATTAAAAGTGAAATTTTGGAATGTTTTACAGCAACGGGCTTATCAAACACTAGACGGAAACTACGGCTGCTGTTCTTGATGGTGCTGTCATCGTACAAATGCTTCGTCCTACGAATGTCATTACAATTGGCCAATATTTTTATGATGTGTTTATAAGTAAAGTGATTAAAGCAATATCAACAAAAACAGTAATTAGCGATAAAATAGGTGTACGAACTACTGATCATAAAGCTGTTATCATGACAATAGCAGGTGCCTTTTTGACAAGGGGACCAAACTATTGGAAATTGAATGTGTCATTACTAAAAGACCATTCATATTGTGAAGGCATAAGAGATATTATTAGAAAATATAAGAATGATAACGCAGGTTCATGTAGAATGAAACCCATATGATAACAATGGACAGTATGTTATAAATCATTCAAACACAAAAGCAATAAGAGAAGTCGTTTAAAAATCCACCATGATGAAAGACCATATATGTATATAATAAATTCCTTGTATTACAGCTGACTTTCATGAGTTCATCTCCATTCAGTAGAGAATCCATTTCTCTCATCTTGGGTTTCTTCATTCATAACATATATTAGAATTTTTTAGATACCAATAGAATCCATTGGGGCTCACATTCGGCCTGAAGAAGCTCTTGTGAAAAGATAATTACATTGTATATACTGAACCTAGGTGTATGTGACACTTCATGGGCAAAAAGTCCTCTCAAGAATTTGAGGATTTCTCTTGATCAAATGCATGAACAGTTCCTCACATTTTCTAGCAACTTGTGAAAACAGCGAAAGTCTTGCCAAAATGTGAGCCCCAATGGTTTCTATTGGTATCTAAAAAATTCTAATATATATCATTTCAATGTGATTTGTGTTCAACAGAAATATCACAGATATTGGACGAGAATTGTTTTCAGTTTGCAAAACAGGTAGATCTTTCAATAATATGACAGTCTACTTTTTCATCAGTTCAGAAATTTCAGATCTCACATACTGGTAATAACAAAAGTGTATTGTGAAAAAAAAATTGTTTTTGTCAAACGAGACCAAGAAATCTGTATTGTAAATATGTGCAAAAAGGTTTTGTTCGTGTTTATAACTTACAAACTTTTCAAACTTTGTGCATCAGCAAGGTGCAGCAATTTATTGTTGTATTGTACAAATGTATTAATCTTGTGCTGAAGAAATAAAAAACAAATGAAAAAACAAAACAAAAACAATTGCCACTATCCAAACATACATCTGCCTCCAAAGTAACACATGCGTTTAATGTTGTAAGCGACATAGTGGACATAACTATCTCAGAGAGTAAATAAATAGTTTTTTAGTGAATGCTAATAAATGTTTTTATGGTGCCAATAACTTGAGCACGATGTATGTGGTAAACGTGTGTATATGGTAAACGTGTGAAGCTAAGGCTCAAACTGGCTAGTGTTGAAATACGGATTCTGGCATGCAGTGAACACAAGTGACTAATAGTTAGGCTTGAAAATGACAAAAGAACAGGTAGTTAAAGTGCGATCAGCATATTTTGTATAACAAAATTGGAAGTGTGTTTGTAAATTGTTCCAGTGAAAGTATGTGTATTTGTGATTTGGATCTGCATCTGTATTTCAAATTTTGGGGTTTGGATGATTGTGTTTTAGTTGTATTTGTTTTTTCTGGTAATTAGTTCATCATGGGAGCAATGTAAATGACATGGTCACATGCAAAATGTACTTAAACAAGTGCCTTTTGTCACAAAACATGATCTAATGATAGACTTATGATATGCATAAATTCATCGTTAAATATGCAAATTAATGGGGCCAATAATTGATATATGATCAGCTTTCACTCTCTGAGTTTCATATAACTTATATACAATTGTATAAGCATATTAATCTCATATCATGTATATGTATATAATCTTAGGGTTATCACATCTTGAGTTGATAAGTACTACTGATCATATTGGGCATTACAGCTTTCCATTTTGCATAGTGGTTTGTATTGCCAGCATACTCAACTTTTCATGATTTTACGCCGATGTCAACTTATGTCAACCTATGTTAAATGTGAGCTCAACTATTTGATGTACCTTACACTCTCACAAATGTTATGCTTGTATAGATTTCATACTAGAATATTGTGATAGTTGTTTCAGGAAAAGTTGGTACCATTTTCTAAATGTAAGGATTAGAGCAAACATAATTTTAAAAGTATCAGCAGATCTTAAAGATATGATTAAAAATTGAATTGATTTAAAACTTTGAAATGGGTTCATTTATGGTCTCATGGTTTTTAAACAGTGTATGAAGAGTAATCCAGTAGATTATAAATTTCAATGCATAAAATAAATAAATATGATCAATAAGTACAGACTGATGTGGAAAACACACCTGTTTGAGACTCAAAATTTTTGTTTTGGTACTTATTTTTCTTTTTGGCCATCCCATACCTATGACTGACAATAGTCAAATATGTAATACATTTATTAAGTTCAGTGATTCGTTTTAGAATACATACCATATGAGACTGTATTATTTGTTTCACCAAAAATCCACAGTTATTGAAAATATCAAATAGCTAACTGTGACATTTCTGTTATAAAAAAAAAAAACGATTATACATTTTTACAAAAATTACCTTGGAATTTTATGCATATTATTCTAAGGGGCAAAACCCATAGTCTAGCGACGTACGGCAGCCGTACGGGGGATTCGTCCCCATTGCTCCAATGCATTTTACATTTAAAAAAATCAAAACAAAAAAACAAAAACTTTCCCGCTCCAACTCTTGTTATCTTCCAATCCTACATTTGAGATGATCCAAACGCATCTTCAAACGCTCCAGAAGTTTGTCATCAAACTGTATGGAGTATCAGATGCTGCAATTACTAATGTAGATGCTGCAAGACACTTTCTACTTTTACATAAAGGGAGAGACTTCGAACATATGCCAAGAAGTAGTGATGCTTTGGATCAACATCTTCTGAGAGTTGCCTATCAGGTACAATATTCACTTTTAATGTGTATTGTTTAAATATGTAAAATTGATGGATGTAACCGTCTCATGATTCACCATTCTCTATTATTTCAGAGTGGTCATGTATGGGGGAATATGTTGAACAAAAAGCCCATCGTTGCCAACACCAACGTAATGGGGATGGATACAAGATGAACGGTCACCAATTCCCCAGTATATGAGCAAACGAATAATCTCAAATGATTTGCCACAACTAGTAGTTTGCAAATGCAAAACAAATTGTAAACCCCCTTGCAATTGCTGTGTATAGAACCAACCATGTATGTCACTCTGTCAGTGTAGGGGACAATGTGAACGTTTATAGTTTTTTTCTATTGAGAAATAATCTTCATCAGTGGTATAGACTAGTGCTGTACAGAACAAAAATAAATGTAATTACAAAGCGTTGTTGTCTTATGATTACCTACTGAATACGTAGAGGATACATAACAATTCTTGTGTGCATTATGAACAAATACAATATAAATTGATTATATATTGTAATTAGAGCTGTAAAATATATATTTTTTCGGATTCCTTGACATTGAAAACATATGTTTTGACAACAATTTAATGTTTCTAACGGACTACTTATGATAGTGTAATGTGGGGGCACGATCTTTACACTATTCACATACTTTTTTTTATTGTTCATCTTTATTGTTCTATTCTACACAAAGATTAGGATTTCATCTGATCATCAGAAATTAATAATTTCACAATTATTTTCATTTCATGACACATAGTATTTCCAATCAACACATTTTTCTTTAATGAACATAATAATATTTACAGGATGTTATTTTTTACATTAAAATATATTTTAAAGAATTACTATAAGAATTTATCTAATAACTTTATTATACTATGGGCCTTACTTTAAAAAAGTAGCCTAAACCTAATACTAGTACTCTGTGATTGAATCATTCCCTTGAGCATGGGCAAGAGAGGGACACTGGCGCTAAACACCCACGACTAAACAGGCACAAGCCTCAAGCAGCATTTATTTAGCATACTAGTAGGCATTATGTGAAATATATCAGCTGTAATTGGTTTTGTAAATAATGTCAAAATAAGCTCTTTAATGGAAAAAAATGTTGGAAGAAAAAAAATTACAAAACAATATGAATATCACATGTAAACTCATTAACCTCAATTTGGCCAGTCCATATTGGAAGAGAAGTACGTGCATACCACTGCTTGACCACCTCTGCACAGAAATTAAAGAAAAGTTAGCGCTGAAGAGGCTGCCTTTTACAGTAGAATGCTTGATAGATGACAAAGTGGGAGCCACAACTGATACCATTTTCAATGCCTTTCATCATGACCTTGGCACAAAGGAGGAATTCCAAGCTGAAATTGAGCGATGGAAGATGAGGTGAAACACATGGGATGTAACAGATGCTGCCCAATCCCATCGGACCCTCCATTATTCTTACGCTCTAGTCATTAATACATGTAACTGATCCACGAGAAACAATAGCAAGAGGCCCATGGGCCTTAACGGTCACCTGAGCATCAAGAAATATAAGTGAGATAAGCAGTTTGTGATGTTTTTTCAGGGATTCCTCAATAATGCCCTGGGAGTCATGAAATTTACAATTTTTTGGTAGGTAGCATCTGTAGGGTAAGGATACAAGAAGTTGTAAATTTCATGACCCCCCACCCCAAGGGAAGGTATTAGACACTACCTTGATCATCATTACTTTATACACAGTTTGTCTGATCCATACCTGGGAGGAGGAATTTTTTTTTAAAGAAATAATGCATTTTCACTATATGACTCATTATGGCCACACCTCAGCACTTGAACGCCTGCCCCAGGGGTCATGAAATTTACAACATTGGTAGACACTTCCTTGGTTATTATTACTACATACTTGGTTTGTCTGATCAATGCCTTGGAGTAGAGAAGATATTTTAAGAAATACAGCAATTTTACACTTTTTACCCCATTACTACCTACCCTTGAAGTGGGGGGTCATGAAATTTACAATTTTGGTAGACCCTTCCTGGGAGGAGAGAAGAAGATTCTTTAAGAAATATAGCAATTTTACACTTTTTACCGCATTACTACCTTTCCTTTGTGTGGAAGGTCATGAAATTTACAATTTTGGTAGACACTTTCTTGGTTATTATTACTACATACTTGGTTTGTCTGATCAATGCCTGGGAGTAGAGAAGATTTTTTATGAAATACAGCAATTTTACACTTTTTACCCCATTACTACCTTCCCTTGGGGTGGGGGGTCATGAAATTTACAAAAAAAATTATAATCACATTTTGCAAAGCAAGCTACTAGAATAAAAATCCATGATGTAGTGAGTGTCGATGCGACTGTGGAGAAAAAGATTAGACATATTCGTGAGGAGGAGGAAGAGTTGAGATTGTATCTAGACCACATGAAGCGTGTTGCGACAATAAAGCTGGCAACCATGGACAGTGAGGGGCACACTCAACGAGTGTCTGCTTTGTTTTTATAATAAATAAGTTATATCATAACGTTCTCATGTATGATCAATCTCCCAGATTGAAATTCACAAAAAATAATTCATATCCTTCCGTGACGTCATCACCTGTGATCGAGGTCGTTCCCAAATGAAATATTTGAAAAGCAAGTAATGTTTCAGCGTATTGTTTGATTTTGTTGAATTCAAAAGCATCTGTGGAACTGATGAAATACATTTTTTAACAAATTTGTACCATATTATCACGAAAACAAAAGTTGACATGAGAACGTTGTGTTTTAATCTATTCTAAAGATAAGTATAACCACTTTGCTGTAAGACTTGTAAGACTTGTAAATGTGCAAATGATATTATTGAAATCAACATGCATCAAAAAACATTTTTTTCTAATGAAAGAGGATTACTCTTATATCTTTAATACCACACACTTTTTCGTTATCTGACTGGTATGACGTCAACGTGCCTCCGTGGCCAAATGGATAGGAAGTTGGACTCGCGACCTTAAGTCGACCTCTCGTGGAGAGAGTGAGGGGCCAATGGAAGAACCCGCTGGACTTGGCTGTGATATGGTGCAGTGTGAAACTGCTCATACAGTGGTGAACAGTGTGACTAGTTGTGATGATTAAAGGTAAGAGTAAAAGAAAGTCAACCTCTCGTAGAGAGTGAGTGAGGGGCCAATGGAAGAACCCACTGGACTTGGCTGTGATATGGTGCAGTGTGAAACTGCTCATACAGTGGTGAACAGTGTGACTAGCTGTGATGATTGAAGGTAAGAGGTTTGGTGATAGTAGATGAGAGTATTTTATGTTGGTTATTATCCAAGAGACTGTTTATTTTTAATTACTTCTTGCTTGAGGGTTATTTACCACCGCCTATTATCTGTGGCTGCAGGATACTCGATATAGCTGCCATTGTACACTCACTCCCAGCTGTTGGGATCAAAACCTATGATGAGTATAGTGAGGTCTTCATCCCTTTCTTACAGAACCAATTGGATACAGCAATGAGAGTGGACATTGTTTGGGACACATATGTTCTTGGCAGCTTAAAGAAGACAAGAGAAAACGGGCAAAAGGGGTGTGCTGCAAAGTGACAGGACAAAGACTGCTGTATGTATGTTTCATTACAGGATGCACTACTTCAACTACCTCATGCTCACCGCCGGCACTACAGGTAGTGCCATCTCCAGAATAAATAAGAGTGTGTGGCAAGAATGGTTATGACCCAGTATGGATCACCATATACTTATCAGATGTGGTTGCAAAGGGAATTGTACCTAATGCAAGTGTGCCAAAGCCGACCTGAATTGTACACGTCTTTGCAAATGCAAATGTGCTAAATAGAAAAATAAATACATTCATTAATAACGATTTTTCTCTTTACAACCTTCTAAATCACCCAATAGCTTCACAATTTTTAGTTTTGTATCATCTACAATTATTTGTAAATCTCGAAATTAAGTCCTACGAAAGATCATATTACAGCGGCCATCTTGGACTTAAGGAGTTAATTATGTATCTTATTATCTTAAAATTGTATTTCTCTTGAATCAGTGTACCTAAAGCATAGTGTTAAGCACGAAAATCTACAAACAATGACTAATAATGCCTCACAATGATAGTAAACCAGACCAGATTGATAAATTATAGGCCTTACGGTGGCCATTTTGGATTTCCCTTTATACCTCGGAAATATTAAATCGATCTGAAGGGCACCCCTTCTAATATTGAAAAACATATAATAAGGTAACAGTGTGCAAAATTCGGTGCTTTTATCCGCCTGGTAATGGTAATTCCAAAATTCGACGCTAAGCCACCTGACTATAAAGCCTACAACAAATGTTACCTATTTACCACTCATAGACATGAGCTCATTAGATCCCGATGCCATCTTAACATTAATGCATAGTAATATTTTAGCATCTGACAATTTCTTACACAAGATTTAACAGCACATTTAGAGGACAACATATTAAAAGGCGGAGACGGGATGAAACGTTTCAGCAGGGAGAAGAACCAAGCCTCTTGGCTCCACCTAGCCGTGAACACCAGAGAGTGGAGCCAGGTGCTGCTACAGCTGCAGCACGGTGCTGATGTCAACGTGATTGATGGTGCGGGGATGACGCCTTTACATCTAGCTATAGAACGTGGTGCCCCAACATACATAGTCACACCACTCATATCAAAAGAGAACGTGAACATGTTGGATATGAATAATGACTCCAGTCTTCATTTGACCTTGCGCTTTACAACAGCCAGTTGGGTGATAGTGACAATTCTTCTTCAGAATGGAACCGATGTCAACGTGTTTTGTGAGAAAGACCATGTTTTCCCTCTACTGTATGCACTGAAGAAAAGAAGAGGCGCTTAAACACGGGGCCGATATATACTTTGTTGATGGCATGGGTAGGGCAGCATTTCACCAGGCGATATGGAACAGAAATTGGAAGTTGGTGTCCGTTCTCATTCACCGTGGGGCTGATGTGAACCTGCTTGATTTCCACAGGAGGACTCCATTACATAGGGAATTACATGCGCCTGATGCTCCTATAGATATAGTCAAACTTCTTATATCCCCAGAGAACATCAACATTCGTCATGCTGATGGTGATACACCGCTGCACCTTGCAGTGAATCTCAAGCGGTGGGAGTTTGTGACACATCTACGGAACTGTGGGGCGGATGTTAACGTTGTTGATATTGACCGTCAAACTCCATTACACTTATCTATAATTTTCGATGCCCCAGCAGACATTGTCATCCAAATGATATCACCACAGAACGTGGATATGATGAATTCTTATGGCAAAACAGCGCTCCACTTGTTAGCGAGTCAGCACAAATGGAACTTGCTGCACACTCTGCTGCACCATGGAGCTGATCCCACAGTGGTGGAAGGGTTCAGGCCACAAGTAAAATTGACAGATCTCTGTATCACCACAATAGGCAGTCACATGCCTGTGAAGTCTGATGAGGCACTGGAACAGCTGGAGCTTCCTCAGTGCCTTATAGCAGAGATGAAAATGATCGGCCTCGCACAGCAGTTTTTTGTCTGGTGGAAGAACCATGAGGGTGATAATGAGGAAGAAGACTTGATTCCAGAGGCTTGATTATTGCACTGGCAGATCCAGGTTTTCAGACAAGGGGGGCGGGGGTGTACTGAGGGGATTTCAAGGGTTGCGTATGCTTGATCGATGGCCAAAACCCTATGAAAATGAAGTATTTTGGTGGAAAGGGCCCAAAAGTGGGGTGGGTGCCCCCTGCGCCCCCCGGATCTGCCTATGTTTTTGTGTTGCAATGTTGTGAAATGTATTGATACATAATACATATTTCAATATTTCACATTTCTCTAAAATTAAGGATTGGCTTAAGATGTAATACAAAAAAGCTGCTGTATATGAATATGAAACTGTCACCATACTCTATGAACGAATATTATACTATATATTTAGAAAATACATACTTTTGATTGCATGTTCTTAGATATGTACCTATTTTTGTTAGCCTATGTTTTAAGCATATTGTACATGGTCGGATTTCTAGTCTTTATTGTGCTTACATTTTCTAGAAAGTTGTCTCATACAACATTAACATTAATTCCCTTGCTTTACAGTGTGTCTACATTATAATTTATCATGATATTTCCTAAAATGCTGCAAATGACATTGTGATTATTTCTTTAGAAAATTGTAGTCTTCCAAAGTAACAGAAAATAGAATAATTACATATGCTAATGTAAAAAAAAATAAAAAAATAATTAATGCATGAGGTGAAGCGAATAACAGAGAGCAGTGGACAAGAATATACAGTATGACAAATGACCAGCAGTTATATAAAGTCACTGTTCAGATGACATGGTGGTATCCTAAAGAATTTGCAAAGTTAGTCCCGAGCTTAGGGGGCATGCATATGCTGATGTCTTTTGTGGGATACATTGGAACATTTATGGCAAGCACAGGCTTAGAAGAGGCCATGGGAGGAGCATTTGCTGGAGTTCCTCATATGCTGCATGGCAAGAAATTCCCTCAGAACACACAAGCTTTAAGAATGGTAGCTGAAGAAGTTTTGAACACAGTACTTGTGAATGAAGATGTGCAGAGTTTTGAATCCATGATGGTTATGCTAGAATCATTATGCAGTGCAAAGTTGTACTGCTTGTCCTTGGCTTCACTGCTTGATTAAACCTGTCTTGATAGTGATGCTTTTTGTCCGTGCAAACGTGAAGAAGAGTGGCCTCTTCATTTACTGGCAGCAGAACTCATGCTTCCACATTTTGCTGCTGCTGCTCATTGGAACTACTTCCGATATAAAATTGTTTAGATCATGAAGATGAAGAAGATGCCTATGGAACTAACTCTTAAAGCATTTCATGAATAGAGAACATGTAATGAGACATCATCCAGGGATTTAGAATGGCATATGGAGTGATATGATGATTGCAACCACAGTTATGCTCCATAGTCATGATCAAAATGGAATGATTGGAATCAAGCTTAACCAGAAGGCTTTGGAACGCTGGGCTCTGAGCCTTCATATATCTGGTCAGCTACAGAAAGACTTCATGGAACTAGAAGCCAAACAGAGTATTTAACAAATCAGTCATAAAGAAGAGAGTAAGTGCTAAATAAAATCAGATGAAGATGACCGAAGTAAAATTAGAGATATGCTTAAGACATACATTTCTCCCTTTAATCCTGAAGAACACCCAGAGGATTTAGTCAACATTGTAACTGGACAAGTGCCAACTGAGTTAGTTGATGTGGACAGAGTTTATGACATTGGTTGAAACAAGTTGTAAAGTTCAAATTAAGTAAAATCAAGTAAAAAGATTTTACTATGGCTGTGGCAAAAAAATCTGTTAAAGTGGGAAATGCAGAAGTGGTTGACACTTCATTGATTTATTCACGCGTACTAGCTTTGCAATTGTCTAGAGATTCTCAGACAATCAATGATGTTCTTAAATATGAGCTGACTGCTATTCCTACATCAATGTTTACAGATTCTGGTGATAAGCAGGTTGCAAAGAACAAATCTGTTCTCAAAAATAAGTGGGTGTGGAGGTATCAGCACCCAGCTGCACTGCCCCAGATGCTGTAGTGATAGATGGTTCAGCTATCTTATGGACTGTTCAATGCTCGAGGGGGGGATCTCGAATACATTTGGTTAGTACGGATGTGCCATTTTTATAGGTCACTTTTTCCAGCCTCTTGGTATATATCATTGGGTCCTATTTTTAGATATTTGATATATCATTGGGTCCCCATTTTGAGAAATTAGTATATTATTGGGTCTTGATTTTAAGACAACACTATATTTTAGGGTCTTACCTCTAGAGATAACTATATCATAGGGCATTGATATGGAAATATTGTATATTATTGCGTATATTCATGTTTCATCACTCTGAGTATCATCATTAAAGAAGAAATATCATAGCTCAAGAGCATCTTATATATTCCAAATACACCAGTCTGAGTTGTCCAAAAGCCCAGTCAAAATGCAAACCGCTGTACTGCAAGGAACCCATGAGTGCATTGTGTATTTCCATAGTTTGTTATGGATGAACTTTGGGTTTAGTATATTTATGGGTATACTTTGAATGAATTTTACTATATTTTCGGGTATGCTTTTTGCAAATCTTACTATATTTATTGGTGCCGTTCCTGAAGTCAAAATGGCATGCACGTACCCAATTATAGCTTGATACCCTCCTCCTCCCCTCCCCTGAGGTTCAATGGCCATCCAAGGGAACTGTAGCGGATTTTGTATCAATTAGTATAGAATATGTAAGTAAGAAATTTACGTCAAATTCTGTGTTTTTGATTTTTGATTGATATTATGATTATAGCATAAAGTCAACTGCAAGAGCAGTGTGAAAAAGTGGCAGCAAGAGTAGAGTGTCCAGCTCAAAATATGGAATTAATTATAAAATTTTTAAAAAAAATACTATGTGATGGGAAATGATAACAGAAACAATTTAAAAAAAAAGATTTTTAAAATCCGATGGATAATAAGAGAGATATGGCCACTTTAGCATCAAATTTTGGGCTGTTGTGATTCCTTGTTTTTTCCTTGTCACCATGTACAAAAACCTCAGGGATAATTCTGGGCTGCGCCATTGCGCCATAGGCACACTGTTTTTCTGATTGGCACAATCACTTTAAGCTTACTGTGCCAAATGGCACAGCAGATTGGGTTGCACAAGCGATATCTTTTATGTGTGCTGCTCATAACTGGATGTATTTGAGGCGTTAAAAGTTAAACACACGTTTCATATGTTTTGTTTTTCAAAATTCTCATCTTCAATATATTTGATTTAGCTACTTTATGATATCATTTGCTGGGTCAATACTCCAAATCGACTACCAGTACATATGTAAACAGTAATTTTCTATGACAATCACACATAAGTTGTTTGAGGTCTGCCCACCATCTTGCAAAATGGCACGCTTTTTATGAGCAAGTGTGCCAAAATGGCACACACTGTATTTCACCCAGAATTGTCCCTGAAACCTGGACATTTTTCAGCTTGTGCATGTTGCGGTGTGCATTCACCCAATTCAGAGATCACTTTTTTAATTTAATGTGTTGTATTTGCTATAGCATCAATTCATATAAAAATAAAGTCCTTTATACAAAATTGCGTGTTGTTTCTTGTTTTCACTATTTCAACACAAATTACTAAATAGTTTTTGCTGTAATATTCTGCAAAGATCGTCACGATAATGCGACTGAGTCCCAACTGTCAAATGTGGCTGTGTATTTAAATGATGATCAAAATAAACTAAATGGATTGAGCAATTAATTAAACTTGTATATATGGATAGAATCCCATATCTCCACAGATTATTTCCATGGTAACTATATTATGATTGAACGACTTATAGCTGAGATATCATCCAATATCTATCTTCCCTGTTACTAAAATTCTTAGATCTTCGTATTGCCATTGTCAAATTCATGTCGGATGCGATATTCATTTTGACTTCCAAAAAGTCCTTCTAATTTTTTGTGATTGGTATGGTTTGAAACGCATATTTCTATAGTTTATAGTCATAATATTAAAATATTGTTAGGTGATATATGGACTGATATATGTGGCAAAGTTCACTGGCAGGTTTTTAACATATAGCGCTAAGATTTAGCTGTCAAATTCCCGATCGGAAAGATCCGCTACATTAAGCATTTTTATCTTCAAAGTTTTTCAATGAAATGTCCCACAAATATTTAATGATTGATATGGTTGGAAACACATACTTCTGTAGATTATAGATATCACATTAATATATTTTTAGGAGGGTTGTAGTTAAAGAAAATCACGCAAATTTAACATTACTTCTCTAGCATAAACACGTTTTTTACGTAAACAGACACACACTGCGCCGCCTATGCAAAAGCGTTGCATCTTGTGCACCACGAAAAACTAGGGGTTTAAACAGCATTTTTCAACCCAATCTGCAACCATGTATTGCGGTCTTAAACATCTTAAACTGTGTAGATTATGAAAGAAAAACGGTTTATCTAATATAAGGTCGATGGTGCACCCCAAAAAATAAAATTTTAATTTAATTTCAAACTGAATTACAACTTAAAATACGTGGGACTCGTACTATACTCAATGAATTTCGGTGTGCCATCTGCCAAAATACAGACCAAACATTTCTCTTTAAATTCATACCCATATTAAAGGGCTGCTCTGATCGGAAGTTATTTGCAAATCCCAACAATCAGAGACCTTTTTACAGGAGGCCACTGCCGTAAATCACAAAAAATGTGCAGCCGGTAAACATTTTGACACATCGCATTTTTAAGAATTTTTTACTCAATAATTATAAAGGAACAACACGAATATTACACATGGAATTAAAGAGAAACGTTTACTCATTGATATGGTATGTATCAGTAATATAATAAGGAACAAATAATGCTAGAAAATCATAAACAAAGTCCAACTTATGCCCCGAAAATGGGGGAATCCCCGATTCACCCCCTATCTGCGCTAAAATGGACACCCTAGGAAGAGTGCACAAACGGACCAGACAAACACATCTACCAATTAAAGCAACTTTCCTCACTAACAAAAACAACAAAAAGCAGCTCATTGACATCATCTGTGCAGATATCATTGACACTATCAAGTCAAAAAATTTAAACAACATTTTGGTTGTAACTGGTAGTGATACTGTACCAACACAATTTTCTCCAAACATAGCAAACAGAAGAGCTGATTTGGTTTCTACACACAAAGAAGCTGTCATCATCATGGTGCAGCAAGTCATTCATGTAACAACCCCTTTGGTGTCTTTTGGTGGCTTTAGTGTCCAGATGTATTTGCTCAGTTCTGTTGCACTTTTCATCGATTCTTTCTCAAAAGACTGCTTGTGGAATCGATGAAAAGTGCAACAGAACTGAGCAAATACATCTGGACACTAAAGCAAAAAAATCTGCCTTACAACATAGAATGGAAAATAATGGGAAAAGCTAGAGCGTATGACAACAGAACAAAAAGATGTAACCTCTGTACATTGGAAAAGTTTTTTATTATATATAACAACAAAATGGCTACTTTGAACAAAATATCTGAATTGATAAGCACATGCAGACATAAGAACAATTTCCTTCTAAAGTATATAGTGTAATAACTTCAAAATTAATTGCTGAGTATAAACCAAATATTGCAAACTATAAACTGCATAACATGGTATAGTATATCTACTACATTCATAATGCATAACTTCCTGATGATGGCATACCACATGTGTGCATGAAACAAAATTGTAGAAGTGATATGTGATATGTGTTTTCAATAATAAAAATAGATTATATTACTGCTCCAAAATATATATTTTGTTGAGCACTATAAGAACTGTAAGTGATAGTCTAAGTGGAATATATATATATAAATATATATATATATATATATACGAGATGTGTGTGTAATAGGATCTGATGCAACTTCATATTTGCATGGCAAAGGGAAAGAAGGCGCCCTGAAGGTTTTGACCACTGACCAGTCGCAGGACTATTTTGCTCTTGGGGAAATTAATGCCACTCATGATGAACGTATGCAAACCAGAGTTTCATCTGTGCTTTGTATGGCCAGAACCAAGGAACATCCATGAGCCAGGCCAGATATCAAATCTACATGCGTAAATCAGGAAAGGTCTTGAAGCTCACGGCCTTACCACCAACAAAGGAAAATTTGTGTCTACACATTTTAAGAGCCCACTTGCAGATCATACTGGCAAAATCTGCAGATAAGCGATCCCCGCCTGATTTAGATATTACAGAGTATGGTTGGGCAATGAAAGATAACATGCCTTCACCAGTGATTTCTGAAAGTCCACCAGCACCAAAAAATCTAATGGATTTAGTCAGGTGTGGCTGCAAGGCAGTGGGCAAATCTTGCAGTACACGAACTTGCAGTTGCCATCGCAGTAATATTTCTTTCACAGTGTATTGTGGTTGCATTTGTGGAGATGAGTGCTTCAATCCGTACAAACTTGGACTGGAACAAGACAGTGATGATGAACAATATTAATCCTATTCAGGTTTGAAGTTATTGGACAGCTTACACTTGTTGTTTGTTTGATTATTACTGTATTTGTAAAATATATGTATGTAGATTTAATTTTGTATGAATAAAAACTGACTTGTGTTTATCAAAATATATTCTAAAGGGTATTTTTGACAATATTTTCATATATAAGGATATATAATATACATGTATAAGAATATAAAAAAATGGAGTCCCCATGTCCAGCAGGAAGATGAGAAAGAAGTCATTGAATGTGTTGCTGAGTTTTACATGGAAGCAATGGTCAAGAGACATGAAAATAAGACAGAGGGAGTTGAATGCAGTTGACCTCATGAAAGATTACATTGTATTAGTGAGAAAGGCAAAATTTTTGCCTGGGGGATGGGCACCAGCAATCAGCTCGGCCAAGCTGATGATGAGCAATGGGAGCAGCGCAATGTGGGAAATCAGTGGTCAATGTGTTAAACATTGGCAATGTGGCTTCACACATTGCTGCTGGTCATGGTCACCGTATATGTACATGTTTAATGAAATATATGTTTTAGGATTGTTCTGCTGTAGAATAATAAACTTTGGAAAGGGGTGACCATAGAAATTTTTGCTGGTGATGGACTGTTTAACGATGATCAGGCAGATATAGCAATCATTTCTTATGTCACTGAAGATTCCAGTCCCATTGCCCATAAGTCAAAGTATCAAGAGTAACTTTAACATGGGTGTTTTTCTTCAATTTTCATTGTGGTATCTGTAATTCAAGGATATACTGTGGACCATGGAATGTTGGAATGGAGTATTGTGGTCTGCAAATAAAATGTGCTGAATTAGGAGGAAAAAGGCTAGCAGATTTGAAAGGCACATCTTTTAGGATCTGAACAGTTAATCAGTTTGCATGGCAAAGGAGACCAACCAAAAGAAGGCGCCATGAAGGTTTTGCATCACAAAAACCAGTCGCAGGACTTTTTACCCTTCTTTGCAATTAATATAAATAATAAAATATGCAAAATGAGTTTGTGTTCAAGTTGATAAAGGCCAGATTAGTGCTAATTCCATGAAAGCGTAGGCATATGCAAAAAATGCATATTTGTTTGAATTAGAAAGGTCCTAATTTTATGGTTGTTGATATTTCAACAAAGGAAAATATGTATCTACACATTGAAAGTTATCCCCGCAGGCAGATTTTACTGGCAAAATGCCTGCAGATAGGAAAAATCAGACAATGATGAACTGGTTGAGTATTGTTGGGCAATGAATGACAACAATTTCACCAGTGATTTTGAAAGTCCAAATAAGATAAAATTCTAATGGATAGTGGTGTGTGTAATCAAGGCAGTGGGCAAATCTTTTTTTATGAACAAAGTTGCCATATTTGTTTAAAATTTCTTTTACAGTGTATTGTGGTTAATTTATGGAGATGAGTGCTTCAATGACAAACTTGGACTGGAACAAGACAGTGATGATGAACAATATTAATCCTATTCATGGTTTGAGAGACATGAAAGCTTAAGACTTGTTGTTTAATGCATTATTACCTCATTGACTAAAAATATATGTATGTAGATTTAATTTTGTATGAATAAATTTTTTGACTTGTGTTTATCAAAATATCATGAAAATAAGACAGAGGGAGTTGAATGCAGTTGACCTCATGAAAGATTACATTGTATTAGTGAGAAAGGCAAAATAAAATTTTTGCCTGTGGAATGGGCATCAACAATCAGCTCGGCCAAGTTGCGTTCTAAGCACAGCCAAAGTGGGAATCAGTGTCAATGTGTTAAACATTTGCAATGTGGCTTCCAGTTGTTGTAGTTCATAGTCACCATATATGTACATGTTTTTAAATATGTTTTATTGTATCACAGATATAGAATAATAAACTAGACCAGAAACATAAACTGGCCAGAAGACAATGTGCAGGAGCAAGTGGTCAGATCTCTCGCTGCCATCAGCCTTTACACTCAAGGAGTGAAGGAGACTGGAGATTCCAGTCCCATTATCAATGAAGGCAAAGTATCAAGAGTAACTTTAACATGTAGCTTTTCACAATTGTCAGCCACACTTATCTGTAATTCTAAGGATATAAAAAAGGACCAAGCAAGATTCCTCACTGAAAATTGTCGTCTGCAAAATAAAATCCGTGAATTAGAAAGAAGGCTAGCAGAGTTAGAAGAGGCACATCTTTTTAATCTAACAGTTAATCAGTCTGTGAAGAGAGCCAAGGAGACCAACCAAAAAGTAAAGACTGAAAGTAATGTTGCATCAGCAAACCATCAATGTAATGATTAGATACACTTCTTTGCAATTATATAAATAATATAATATTTAAAAATGTTTGTGTGTTCAAGTTGATAAATTTTAGATTAGTGCTAATTTGTTGAAGCGTAGGCATATGCAAAAATGCATATTTGTTTGAATTAGAAACTTCACTAATCTTTATGGTTGTTGATATTTCCATCATGAGTTGTGCTTCATCTGATAAAGTAAACCCGGTTATCCTACCATCAGGACGATCTTCACTCTGAAGCCTGACAAAGATGAGGCAAAATCATATGACGTGATGAACTGGCCTTGTTGTATTTTGGATCTGGTAGTGTTTGTTTCATAAATCTTTAATGTAGGTAATAAGATGATTCACTAAGGATACTAAAAGTGTGTAATGAAATTTAAAATGTATGCTCACTCTTTTAATGAACATATTTATATATATTTATACACATATAGTTTTATATGGAAAGATACTAAGGTATGAAGACTGTTTGAAAATTGTGATTTGCTGTGGCTTGCATTTTTCATTTAAGTGGTACTTTACACACTTACAAATGTCAGACGTTTTAACATGGTTTGTTCAGTCAAGCTTAAGTCTGTGTCATCTTAAACCATTTGTAATAAATTGACTAATTATATTTTGATGCCACCAGATAATATCTTTTACGATGAAGTCTGAAACCTTCAAAAATTAGCATCCTAGAATTTTTGTGATGAACAATTTTTATTAGAATGTCACTATTGTAAGGAAAAATGGAAGCTGCAATGTTAGACTGTTCTAGTCATGATTAAACAGAAAGAACACAAAATCGACAGTGCCTCTGAAAACCGATGCTCATATTGTGCCATTTATTATTTTTATACTAGCTTCCCCGTCTCCTACGGAGACAATTTTGAGAGGAGTATATATAGCCTTGATGAAAATCCATTCGCTAACATTTTAAAAGCTCCTTTATCACGTAGATGTGGTCACAGGGGCCCGTGTATATTAGTATTTGTTCTTGGCAGCAGCCATTTAAAGCTTTAATTCTATATTACTGGCCATAAAAACATCGTCTTCTTTGACCACTGGATTTCTAAACCCGTGAGACAGACATAACTACTTATAATACACTATCAAAGATATGTCTAGCATACACTTCTTTGCAATTATATAAATAATATAATATTTAAAAATGTTCGTGTGTTCAAGTTGATAAATTTTAGATTAGTGCTAATTTGTTGAAGAAACAATGTAGGCATATGCAAAAATGCATATTTGTTTGAATTAGAAACTACACTAATCTTTATGGTTGTTGATATTTCCATCAGGAAGATGAGAAAGAAGTCATTGAATGTGTCGCTGAGTTTTACATGGAAGCAATGGTCGAGAGACATGAAAATAAGACAGAGGGAGTTGAATGCAGTTGACCTCATGAAAGATTACATTGTATTAGTGAGAAAGGCAAAATAAAATTTTTGCCTGTGGAATGGGCATCAACAATCAGCTCGGCCAAGTTGCGTTCTAAGCACAGCCAAAGTGGGAATCAGTGTCAATGTGTTAAACATTTGCAATGTGGCTTCCAGTTGTTGTAGTTCATAGTCACCGTATATGTACATGTTTTTAAATATGTTTTATTGTATCACAGATATAGAATAATAAACTAGACCAGAAACATAAACTGGCCAGAAGACAATGTGCAGGAGCAAGTGGTCAGATCTCTCGCTGCCATCAGCCTTTACACTCAAGGAGTGAAGGAGACTGGAGATTCCAGTCCCATTATCAATGAAGGCAAAGTATCAAGAGTAACTTTAACATGTAGCTTTTCACAATTGTCAGCCACACTTATCTGTAATTCTAAGGATATAAAAAAGGACCAAGCAAGATTCCTCACTGAAAATTGTCGTCTGCAAAATAAAATCTGTGAATTAGAAAGAAGGCTAGCAGAGTTAGAAGAGGCACATCTTTTTAATCTAACAGTTAATCAGTCTGTGAAGAGAGCCAAGGAGACCAACCAAAAAGTAAAGACTGAAAGTAATGTTGCATCAGCAAACCGTCAATGTAATGATTAGATACACTTCTTTGCAATTATATAAATAATATAATATTTAAAAATGTTCGTGTGTTCAAGTTGATAAATTTTAGATTAGTGCTAATTTGTTGAAGCGTAGGCATATGCAAAAATGCATATTTGTTTGAATTAGAAACTACACTAATCTTTATGGTTGTTGATATTTAAATCAGGAAGATGAGAAAGAAGTCATTGAATGTGTCGCTGAGTTTTACATGGAAGCAATGGTCGAGAGACATGAAAATAAGACAGAGGGAGTTGAATGCAGTTGACCTCATGAAAGATTATAAAATTGTATGCAAAAATGCATATTTGTTTGAATTAGAAACTACACTAATCTTTATGGTTGTTGATATTTAAAAGATGAATAAGAAGTCAAATGTGTCGCTGAAAAGCAATGGTCGAGAGACATGAAAATAAGACAGAGGGAGTTGAATGCAGTTGACCTCATGAATTAGTGAGAAAGGCAAAATAAAATTTTTGCCTGTGGAATGGGCATCAACAATCAGCTCGGCCAAGTTGCGTTCTAAGCACAGCCAAAGTGGGAATCAGTCTCAATGTGTTAAACATTTGCAATGTGGCTTCCAGTTGTTGTAGTTCATAGTCACCGTATATGTACATGTTTTTAAATATGTTTTATTGTATCACAGATATAGAATAATAAACTAGACCAGAAACATAAACTGGCCAGAAGACAATGTGCAGGAGCAAGTGGTCAGATCTCTCGCTGCCATCAGCCTTTACACTCAAGGAGTGAAGGAGACTGGAGATTCCAGTCCCATTATCAATGAAGGCAAAGTATCAAGAGTAACTTTAACATGTAGCTTTTCACAATTGTCAGCCACACTTATCTGTAATTCTAAGGATATAAAAAAGGACCAAGCAAGATTCCTCACTGAAAATTGTCGTCTGCAAAATAAAATCCGTGAATTAGAAAGAAGGCTAGCAGAGTTAGAAGAGGCACATCTTTTTAATCTAACAGTTAATCAGTCTGTGAAGAGAGCCAAGGAGACCAACCAAAAAGTAAAGACTGAAAGTAATGTTGCATCAGCAAACCGTCAATGTAATGATTAGATACACTTCTTTGCAATTATATAAATAATATAATATTTAAAAATGTTCGTGTGTTCAAGTTGATAAATTTTAGATTAGTGCTAATTTGTTGAAGCGTAGGCATATGCAAAAATGCATATTTGTTTGAATTAGAAACTTCACTAATCTTTATGGTTGTTGATATTTCCATCATGAGTTGTGCTTCATCTGATAAAGTAAACCCGGTTATCCTACCATCAGGACGATCTTCCCTCTGAAGCCTGACGAAGATGAGGCAAAATCATATGACGTGATGAACTGGCCTTGTTGTATTTTGGATCTGGTAGTGTTTGTTTCATAAATCTTTAATGTAGGTAATAAGATAATTCACTAAGGATACTAAAAGTGTGTAATGAAATTTAAAATGTATGCTCACTCTTTTAATGAACATATTTATATATATTTATACACATATAGTTTTATATGGAAAGATACTAAGGTATGAAGACTGTTTGAAAATTGTGATTTGCTGTGGCTTGCATTTTTCATTTAAGTGGTACTTTACACACTTACAAATGTCAGACGTTTTAACATGGTTTGTTCAGTCAAGCTTAAGTCTGTGTCATCTTAAACCATTTGTAATAAATTGACTAATTATATTTTGATGCCACCAGATAATATCTTTTACGATGAAGTCTGAAACCTTCAAAAATTAGCATCCTAGAATTTTTGTGATGAACAATTTTTATTAGAATGTCACTATTGTAAGGAAAAATGGAAGCTGCAATGTTAGACTGTTCTAGTCATGATTAAACAGAAAGAACACAAAATCGACAGTGCCTCTGAAAACCGATGCTCATATTGTGCCATTTATTATTTTTATACTAGCTTCCCCGTCTCCTACGGAGACAATTTTGAGGGGAGTATATATAGCCTTGATGAAAATCCATTCGCTAACATTTTAAAAGCTCCTTTATCACGTAGATGTGGTCACAGGGGCCCGTGTATATTAGTATTTGTTCTTGGCAGCAGCCATTTAAAGCTTTAATTCTATATTACTGGCCATAAAAACATTGTCTTCTTTGACCACTGGATTTCTAAACCCGTGAGACAGACATAACTACTTATAATACACTATCAAAGATATGTCTAGCATACACTTCTTTGCAATTATATAAATAATATAATATTTAAAAATGTTCGTGTGTTCAAGTTGATAAATTTTAGATTAGTGCTAATTTGTTGAAGCGTAGGCATATGCAAAAATGCATATTTGTTTGAATTAGAAACTACACTAATCTTTATGGTTGTTGATATTTCCATCAGGAAGATGAGAAAGAATTCATTGAATGTGTCGCTGAGTTTTACATGGAAGCAATGGTCGAGAGACATGAAAATAAGACAGAGGGAGTTGAATGCAGTTGACCTCATGAAAGATTACATTGTATTAGTGAGAAAGGCAAAATAAAATTTTTGCCTGTGGAATGGGCATCAACAATCAGCTCGGCCAAGTTGCGTTCTAAGCACAGCCAAAGTGGGAATCAGTGTCAATGTGTTAAACATTTGCAATGTGGCTTCCAGTTGTTGTAGTTCATAGTCACCGTATAGTTTTATTGTATCACAGATATAGAATAATAAACTAGACCAGAAACATAAAACAAAATAAGCAAATGTAATTTGATAAGAAACGTTAATAAGAAACATTTCTAAAGCGCAATGATTGCATGTTAGATCAAATAGTTCATAAATTTGTGTAATGTGGCAAAATATACCCATGATTTCTTCTTTTGGAATGACGAAACAAATTTATGAATAATTTTGTAAATGATATTATACATAAGAATTAAAGATGGCTGCCAAAATGGCTGCCACCATAGCTATCATACTTGATATCTGTTCTAGTTCTATCCACACTAATTGATGGTTAATTTGTAGTATATTAAAATAAATGGTTTTGAAGATCATTAAATTAATTTCTAGCAATATACCATTGCTGTTCAAATGCATCTCTGTGTTATACAAGTTATAGAATATGGCAACCAAAAATAACATAAAAATAAATAAATGTTGCTACACTGTTATAGTCATTGTGCTATGGAACATAACGTTTTTGTGTTAACATTTAAGTACTCATTGTCAATCATTAGGGCCTGTATATTGCAATAATTTGAATACCACTTGTGATATCCTTGATGGAAGTTAGATATCCTGGATTGAACACTATTATATACTCTCTTTTCAACTGCTCATAAAAAATAACAATACACTGTGGCTGCACATTGAAATAAAAGGTATTGTATGTATGAGCTAACCATTTACATTTTGGTTCTTTTTATAACAAATTGAAACAAAATTGTAATACATAAAAAGGATTTTGAAACTTTTGTAATTTGCTTGGATTTTGGAAGTTGCAGAAAAGAGCCTCACATATATAAGTGAGACTATTGGCTACCTACCAACTCATTACATTATTAGACCTCCCAAACTTTCCGTCTTTAGGTGGGATTCGAACCCACAACCATTGGGTTGAGATGATAAATCACAAGTATGTATGCTGAGGGTTACAGAGACAACGTTTCGTCTGTGCAGCCTCTTAACAGCCCGCTGCTTGTGACTCGAACCTGGCAGGGGCACTTGATACAGTCAAAATGGAAGCTATGTTTTCAGCTATGTCAAGCCTGATTGGAACTGTACTGATATTTGTTGAAAGAACCGAATGCATGGGCGATAATAGAGGTTTTTTGCGGTTCAACCGAAGTGAGCTACTCAAGTATCGTCTGCAGTCCTCCTGTTTTGATAAGGATATACATTTTGAACCTCTACCTCCAGATATATAAGCCAGTCCCAAAAAGAAGAAATGTGGTAGAAGGGGAGGTGTCATGATCAAGTATAGAAGGCGTGAGTACAGACTCCCACTTCGATCTGTAATGTTTAGAAATGTAAGGTCCATTGGAAAAGAAAGAAAATGAATTAGAACCTAATGTTAGATTTAACAATGAATACAGAGTCAAGTATCATCTGCCTTACTGAAACATGGTTAGCAAGACCATTCAGACCCAACATTACTTGGTTTCACTATGATAAGACATGACAGAAGTAAAGAAGAATATCAGAAAGAATGCGGAGGAGGTCTAGCAATTTATATTAACTAGATAGTGGCCTCCACGCCCTCGAAATTTAGCAACGAACGTTTATTCCCGCCCTCAGTTCCCTTAATTAAGACTTAATTTCTTAGAATTATATGTAGAGGACATTTTCCATGAGGTGAAAGAAACTTCATCAGCCATAACCAAATTTCTAGACAAATAAATCCATAATCCTACTGATCTACGTTCACCATAGATCATATAATATTTATGACTCATAAGTAATATTTATCTTACGAAAATATAAGTAAGGGATGATGTATATTTTGTCACCCTTCCCGCAAATGGAACGATATTCCATTTCGAGCGAGGGGGGTTTCAGTTAAGTTTTGGATACACCACTTTTTTGTGGGTCTAATATTTCATCGCACGTGCTAAAACTTTTCATACCAGAATTCTAATATTTTCTATTTAATTGTGGCATTAAAAGGATACAGAGCAGATATCACACATTCATTAATATTATGATTCCATTACATGATGTACATTCCAGATATATAATAAGTACAGGGCTGCAAGTTGAATTTGCGGAAAACAGTATTCACGGAGGCTAAAAACCATATTTTGGAGCTAAAATCCTTACTCAGAAGGGCTAAAATCAGGACTATTTTCCATATTGTTTACGGTCAATAAAAAGAAACAAAATCCATGTTTTTGCAGTTTTAATTATAATAACATCACTTTTTACAAATCATTTAAGAAGTTAGAGGACACGGTATCTCTGGGAACTTCTATGTCAATGCATCTACTGTTTAAAATCACCGGAGTTATCACCCCCCCCAAGCATCCTCAGAATCTTCCCAGAGACATCGTCTCCTTTAATGTCAGCACTGTCCCCTTCCTTCTGGAGGTTGAGATTAGCTTTGGTGGTGTCACTTTTTGCCCTGGCCAAGAACTCTGGGGTAAAGTGATAGTTGTGACACTCCATGTTAGACACCAGTAAGTGCCTCTTCACCACCATTAAAGCATCAAATAATTCTTCACTCATACATTGTCGGAAATCAGTGTCGATGTGCCGAACTGCTGAGAACACTCGTTCTGAGTCTGCATTCCCATGAAAGATGGTACAAATTGCAAGCATGACATGGGATAACTCTGGATATTTAGGCATCAACTTGGCCCAAATTTCATCTATTCTATCACTATCATCTACAGCAATGTCATCAATTTGATACCTACTAAACTGATGCTCAACTTTGTCAATATTCTCTCTTTCAATACCCAGTTTGTTTATAAAAACAGAACATCAACAAATGAAACTACATTTCTCCTAGAACTATAATTGTTTCTTTCCGTATAACTCGGGAGAAAGACCTGGCCCTTTCTGTTAGCAATCTTCGACATCAGGGATCTCAGTAAAGAAATCAGTCACAGACCACACTAAGACTACGAAAAAAACAAAATAATATGAAATGTTTTAAATAATGAAATGTTTCCCACCAAAACAACATGGCCGCCGTTGCCATGCAATGATTTCCGCGATTGGACAAAGAGGCAAGTGCTATGTCACGATCGGCCAATCAGCGTCGCCGTTGCTTATATAATGACTTCTCGTTTGTCTCACGTGACGTGTCATGGCGGCTGAGTATGTAAACACACCTGTTTCAATCTAAATTTATTCAATTATTGGGTTCGTTCGACGATTTAGGCGTTTAAAAAATATTGTGTTGTATACATCGAAAACCGTATTATTTGCGACACAAACCGTATTTCCGTATTGGGATGTTGAAAACCGCATTTTACGGGTAAATCCGTACAACTTGGCAGCCCTGATATCGCGAAACACTATGTAGATATCGGTCTTTACCAAATAGTAGCTCTAGACTAGATTGCAGAAAAATGCATCAAATTTTCAAAATTTTTCGGGGGGAAATCCCCCTCGCCCCCACGCACAGAAGGGGGGTGTCTCCCCTCCCGCACCCACCCCCCGCGGCGCCTACGGCACCGCATACGCTGCGCCTATGGCGCCGCTATCTCGGCTTCGCCGAACAAAGTTCGTTGCTAAATAATGAGAAATAGTGTAAAAAAATATTACTGTCTAAGATACTTATTGCTACCCAAATATTAAACTTCTGACTGTCAGTCTCTGTCCATTCTACTTGCCAAGAGAATTTAATAATATGTTTGCATGCCTCCATACGGAAATTATAACTACGCTCCAGAAAAACTCGTTGACGCAATTAATGACATCGAAAATGCCTCTCCCGACGCTGCTATTCTTGTTCTTGGTGACTTAATCAATGTAACTTTGATCATCACATCCCGCACTTTCAACAATATGTGACCTGTTGCACAAGAAACGATTGCATAATCGACCTTCTCTACTCAAATATCAAGAATGCCTACAAAGTAATACCTTCAGACCACATTATGTTACACTGTATGCCAACCTACAAACCAAAATGCAAGTCATCACAACCTATGACCCTGTTAATCTGCCAATGTAATTCAGATACTGTGGAAAAGCTGCGTAGTTGTTTTGATAGTACAAACTGGGACACAATGCTCGATGAAAACAATGACCTAGATACAAATACCACCGTTTTCACTGACTATGTAAATTTCTGTGTGGAATCACTTGTCGAGAAGAAAGTCGTGCAATGTTTCCCAAATAATAAGCCTTGGGTCATCTCAGGACTAAAACATCTACTGAATTCAAAGAAAGCTGCTATTGCAGATAAAGATAAGAACAAAATGACAGACAGTGCAGAAAAACTGAAATAAATTGTTATTGATAACTTTGATTCTGCAGTTACACATGCCATGGCAATGATTTTGTTTGGTCCACCAGGAGAAGACCAAGTTGATTTTGATGATAAGTTCCCACGAATCAGTAAAGAAAATCTATAATCAGGTATAAAAAAACTCACAAAGTTGCCAAAAGTTTTCTTTGGGCAATCTTTTGACTGTTGTGAGAAAGACTGAATGACAGGATATTGTGGAACAGGAGAGCATCGATGAAAAGGTATTTCGCTGTACGTGTTGTAAGGGAGGGCAGTGTAAAAATTAATTAATACATAATGTGCTACAATCATCTTAAGTAAGTTGTATATGCACTTGTAGTACTTAACACAAGTAACTTTTACATTGTTTTACTTAGCTTTACCTTATAGGTTTTAAACTGCTCTCTATGATTAAGTTATTATGTCTTATCATTTAAATATGTTTTACTATTCGGAAATTTTAATTAATATCACGTTATGTAATTCATAAATATATTACATTGTTAAGTATCAAGAGCACTATAAGAATATTTTATTCTGTGTATGTGATACTATAACAAGAGGACTATAAGGGTCCTAATATCGCTCACCTGCATGTGTAAATTTGGCTTTAAAATTAAGTGAGAGGTGCCCTGGTGGATGATGAAACAGGTTCAGGAAGCACATTTAGTGTTAAAAATATAAAAAGACCACCTCTCTGTAGTTGATAGCAGTATCATAGGCAGGAGGACGTTATGACCATTTCTTTAATTATTTTTCAATGTTATTATGGAGAGGATACCCCCCGAACCCCCTGTTTTTTATTTTATAAGGCCGAGGGCCTACCCCCCAGACGCTCCCCGGGCACCCTCAACTAAACCCAACTCCTGGGGGACAAAGCCACCCACACACCCCAAAATATAAGAAGACCACCTCTCTTTAGTTGATAGCAGTATCATAAGCAGGAGGGCGTTATAACCAATTTTAAAAATTATTTCTCAATGGTATTATGGGGAGGGTACCCCCCAAACCCCCCGTTTTTAATTTTAAAAGGCCAAGGGTCAACTCCTGGCGGGCAAAGCCACCCACACACCTCAAAATATAAGACGACCACCTCTCTATAGTTGATAACAGTATCATAGGCAGGAGGACCTTATGACCAATTTTCTTAATCATCTCTCAATGTTATTATGGGGAGGGTACCCCCCGAAATCCCCGTTTTTTAATTTTATGAGGCCAAGGGCCTACCCCCCAGACACTCCCCTTGCACCCTAAACTAAACCCAACTCCTGGGGGTCAAAGCCACCCAATCACCCCACCGGATGTTACACGCTTTATGTTGGGTCGCCCAGGTTAGAAGTACAGGAGACAAGCTTTTGGACAAGCTATTAGTATAAGATGCAATTTTTTTTGGTGTGTGGGTCAATTTGCCACCCCCCTGGGGCGGCAATTTTAATCCCAGAGGAATGAATCAAGTATGATATCATGATGAGACAGACAAATAAGTTGTGTTCAAATTTGGTGAAAATCAAATAAGAAATGAAGAAGTTATTTAGAAAAATATGAATTGTTGACGGGCATACGGACAGACAACTGACGAAAGGTGATTACAAAAGCTCACATGCTGTTTCACAGCCAGTGAGCTAAATATAAATTGTTGCTAATATAAACTGTATATAAGTATTATTATATTACTAGCTTCCCCGTCTCCTATGGAGACAATTTTGAGGGGAGTATATATAGCCTTGATGAAAATCCGTTCACTAACATTTTAAAGAAAGTTGCCAAAAGTTTTCTTTGGGCAATCTTTTGACTGTTGCGAGAAAGACTGAACGACAGGATATTGTGGAACAGGAGAGCATCGATGAAAAGGTATTTCGCTGTACGTGTTGTAAGGGAGGGCAGTGTGAAAATTAATTAATACATAATGTGCTACAATCATCTTAAGTAAGTTGTATATGCACTTGTAGTACTTAACACAAGTAACTTTTACATTGTTTTACTTGGCTTTACCTTATAGGTTTTAAACTGCTCTCTATGATTAAGTTATTATGTCTTATCATTTAAATATGTTTTACTATTCGGAAATTTTAATTAATATCACGTTATGTAATTCATAAATATATTACATTGTTAAGTATCAAGAGCACTATAAGAATATTTTATTCTGTGTATGTGATACTATAACAAGAGGACTATAAGGGTCCTAATATCGCTCACCTGCATGTGTAAATTTGGCTTTAAAATTAAGTGAGAGGTGCCCTGGTGGATGATGAAACAGGTTCAGGAAGCACATTTAGTGTTAAAATATAAAAAGACCACCTCTCTGTAGTTGATAGCAGTATCATAGGCAGGAGGACGTTATGACCATTTCTTTAATTATTTTTCAATGTTATTATGGGGAGGATACCCCCTGAACCCCCTGTTTTTTATTTTATAAGGCCGAGGGCCTACCCCCCAGACGCTCCCCGGGCACCCTCAACTAAACCCAACTCCTGGGGGACAAAGCCACCCACACACCCCAAAATATAAGAAGACCACCTCTCTTTAGTTGATAGCAGTATCATAAGCAGGAGGGCGTTATAACCAATTTTAAAAATTATTTCTCAATGACGAAAGGTGATCACAAAAGCTCACATGCTGTTTCACAGCCAGTGAGCTAAAAATAAATTGTTGCTAATATAAACTGTACGTAAGTATTATTATATTACTAGCTTCCCCGTCTCCTATGGAGACAATTTTGAGGGGAGTATATATAGCCTTGATGAAAATCCGTTCACTAACATTTTAAAGACAGACATAACGCACAAAGCACCAGAGAAACATAACTCACGCAGCAACAATGTGATGGCAAAAGCTAAAGCGGAAGTGCGTCGTAAAAACGAATCAGAATTATATTTACATCCAAATCAACAAAAACCCATACCTATGTGTATCTGCAACATGTCATATTGCTTCTAATATTTCTCTACCTCACTGATAATCTATAGTTCCTAGTAATAGTTCCCTGGTGATTTGTTTCACTTAGGTTTTCCTCCTTTATCCATATCAGTTTCATCGATAAGATAAAATTGCTGACAAAACAACTCAACAAGTGATACTATACTAAGAACAGATAAAAGGCAACCACTGACTTATTTTCATGTGGTACACAGAAATTTTGCTGAATATAGCCGCACCCATAATAGTCAGGTAGCCAAGAAAGGTATTTTCACTGAACCATATTTTGAGAGTGTAAGAAACGTTTTCACCAGATTTTGGTAGAATGGTACTTCAGAATGAATTTTAGCCCTGATAACTATTTTGTATCCCCCAGCGTTTTGAGAAATCCAAGATGGCTGCTGGCGAGGTGTTAAAATCTAATATTGGCTATAACTTTCTTAATATTTGTGATATAGTCATGATTTACTAGTGATTTTCATATTTATAGGAGTTTAATTAATAAGAAATTGCTTTTAAATTTTGATGGATGAGTTTCAGTATTAAAGTTTTAACTGTGATATTTATTATAACTGCATGATAATACTGTACATGTGTTTTTATTTGTTATATGGACATGTTTTATGTCTGATTTAATAAATGATATGATTTGATTTGATTTTGGTGTCCAGGGATAGGTTTTCGGGTTCAAGGAATCCAAATATAGCCACAAAAATAAGATTTGCCCTTTGGATATACCAAAATGCAAGATGGCTGTGCCTAAAGGCACTTTTAGCATGACAGTCTGGATTAATACGTCAACTACTTCTGATTCCACCATAAAATAACTGCTATTTTTTTAATCTATAAAACATCTAACTGTATCATATTAAAGTCTCTTTTGTTATTTTAACACTTAACTTTACATAGTAAGAATTACAATGTGATATTAATTTACCCTGTAAATTACTAAATGGCCTAACTAAATGCAACGTTCCCAATAACGTTTTACTGTTGGCCCAGATACTACATTTGCAATATTGAGTATTGATGCACCAGATACTATATTTTCAGTAATACAATCATAGAATTATTCTCAAGTACATATAGAAAGTAGTAATATTTTTTTGAATATGGATCCTCCAGAATGCATATTCAAATTCAAAAATAACTGTGGTGGGAATAAGCTGAGTAAAAGTCTCCCCACAGTACCAGGTAAACCTGCAACAATAGATAGTATTATAGCTGCAAGTAAAATATGAAGATCATCTGGCCAATCTGTTGGAAACAGAATTGAGCAATGATCCTGCATTTACATTCCATTACCACCGAAAATAAATAAATTCTCATAATCTAACATGCAGAGATGTGAAAGCAAATGAAGGTGAAGATGCCATTGCTAGTATGGCTAGCAAGTGTCTACGACGTTCTGACACAGGTACAATTAATTATAAAAGAGACTGCTTCTTTTGTGGTAAAGTGTGTAAGCTAAAAGATGAATGTTTAGGCATGACAAATCCACAAGAGTGGGAGAACAATAAAGCTTTCGTGTTTTGTACATTACAGCCACAGAAGGCTAATAAGGCTCAGGGTAGTGTTGAGAAAATAGAGAAAATTTTCCAGGATAAATGTGAATTGCTGAGAGATTTATGGGCTGCGGAAATTCATATTAGACTAGCGTGTTGCGGGGATTTAGTGGCTGCAGAGGCTTGTTACCATTCTACATGTAGAAATTGATTCATGAATGATAAACAACCGCCAGGATCAAAACATTCGCCCAGTTTTTCACAATGGAATGATCAAGATGTTGCACTTAATAAGGTAGTACAAGATATGTTAGATGATCGCAAGGCAATCCACAATTCTGCATCACTGTATGAAACATATAAATCTGCTGGTGGAATGCATTTAAACAAGTATGAGCATCTGGAGAATGTCCAAAACTACTTCAAAGATGATTTAGTCCATGTGCAAGTGAATGGCTACCCAAAAACAATGATGTTTAAAGATTCTGCAATGGCAGCATTTAAGTTGATTAAATGTTGGTAATGACCTCATGACCCATGGCAATGATTTTGTTTGGTCCACCAGAAGACCAAGTTGATTTTGATGAAAGTTCCCACAAATCAGTAAAGATCAAATGTTAAAACCAGTCCGGGCACAAGATAATGGTGAAGAAGTTGTACCTGATATTTTGGAATACAAAGGTAACGAAAATCCCATGCCTCCACCAATGCCTTGCTCAGAATTTAAAGAGAGGGTGAATGCCAAAATCCAAATACAATTAAAGAATGAGTTTGAACCATTGTCAAAAATATCATCAATATTAATGCATGCTTGAGAGTACTTCGAAGTCATCTGTATGTAAAACTTGTACATATATGTATAACATTATATATTTGATATTTTTCTATTGTTAAATTGTTTTTAAACATTATTTAATTAAACAGCAAAGCAAAAAAAAAATGATTGTGGTTCTTGATATTCAATAGTACCCCAAAAATGTTTTATTCTTGTATATACCTTATATGTAAAGTTTTCTGATGTTATTGGAACATTTTTTATATGTATCAAATGCTATTTTAATCTTTAAAAGTTGATTTCATTATTACCAATGATTACATTTTAAGGTAAAAATCTATAATCAGGTATTAAAAAACCCTCTATTTTACCACATTTGATGACAAAGTTGCCAAAAGTTTTCTTAGGGCAATCTTTTGACTGTTGTGAGAAAGACTGAACGACAGGATATTGTGGAACAGGAGAGCATCGATGAAAAGGTATTTAGCTGTACGTGTTGTAAAGGAGGGCAGTGTGAAAATGGCGATAATGCAGAAAATGTAAAGGTGATGATGTCAGAAAAGCATGATTTGAAGGGGCCGAGTGATCAATACTTCATATTGATTAGTGATTCAACCTCGAACAAGGAGGATGAAATAGTCCCCCATATGTCATTTTCTGTCGGTTTGCTTCAAGCAAATGCTAGACAGGATAACTGATTTTATTACTTCTATTTAAGAAAAAAAATGAATGAGAAATTCATGATTTTTGTTGTGTTTGTGACGTTAATGTAAACGTAAACGTTGCTGCGCAGTTGCGCACCAGAGTTTTGCCACGTCACACAAATAAAGTACTATCTACCTTTTGCTCATGATCGTCTTTCATTTTATTTCCAATACTAGCTAACTTACAACATGGTATCAGATAACCTACGTCCATATGAATACTAAATAGACAGTGACAACACAATGATTCAAGATATATTAAACTTTAAAGATAGTGCAGACGATTGATCTACTCAGACTACTGGACGAGCAAACGACACATGGCGTGCGTGCATTTTACAGCTTATGAACTAAGCTATCATTGCAGCCTCTACCTCCACAATGGCCAGCCTAGCCAGATTACCAGTCCCTAAGATGGATTGGAATAATGCAGACTTGGTGGACACATTCAAAAAGTTCAAATCCACGTGTCTTCATTATTTTGAACGGCCACTTAAAGCTTATCGGACACATTGTGCTCAGGGACATCAGTTTGACACCATGCTCCTCGATTTTGAAATGGGTCCAGAGGTCCAAGGGTCCATTATAGATCTTTATGAACAATTGTTTAATTTTTCATTTGATTTGAACCAATCATATACGCAAGTTGTATGCATGCATGAAGACATTACAGGAGTCTACAAAGAATCCTCTATTGCAAGGATAAGTAAAGATGAGAAAACTGCAAAGAGTATTGTTGTGACTATTACAGAAAGGATGATTAAATCTTTTTAAAATTGAAGCCAAAGCAACACCGGATGACATGCAGTCTCTCGTAAACATTGCCAATCATCAGCTGCACCATCTGATATTACAAGTGCTCTCTCTGACATACGAAAAGAAGGAGTTATCAAAGCAAAATCAAAGACCTTTAGTTGTCTGAACCAAATCATCAAAACAAAGCAGAATCAGAAGACTGACACACTCAATACTGAATGACAGAGAAATATTGGCAAATTTTCTGTAATAGCGCAGGCAGTAGTAGAGCAGGATCAGTGCTGTGCTGTGGAGGAACTTGAGTCTGATCATGAAGAGGCAGATTCACAAATGTTTGTTCATGTCTGTCATGCAATAAACATGCTTCAAGTCAAGCAATTGATTCCAATGTAGCTCCTATGATGCCAAGATTTGTGTGGCTTTTGAATATTGAATAGTTCTATTATACAACTGGAGTCTCGCACAAGAAGAGGTTCATTCCCATGCATCAAATTGCACAGGATAGAGGTAGACATTTCGCTGGTGCCACCAGCAGTTCGTGCTTTAAGTGGTTCTAATTCCACAAGTGCATTCTTTGGTCAAGGAAAAACCAAGTGGTTGAAAATATTAATTCAAAACCCTGAGCTTTTGGATGGCTTAAAACACAGTAATAGGCCAAGACCAGGTTGACATTAGTGATGACTGCAAACATGCTGCAATGTGCATGCTTTGGTTTATGGAAGAACGAGTACATCACTTGATACTTTTCACTTGAACTCTTCACGAAGAAAAGTGCTAACACGCCACAGATGATGCACCGACAAAATGGCTTCTCATCTAACTACATTAATGTTATATTTAAATTATTGAGTTTTGATTCATCTGACTTTATTTCATACACTAGTGACAGCATAAAAAAATCAATCAATCATTATTCTACTACTTCCCATTCATGCGTGAAATATGATTTACATACTTAGTCAAGTTACAAAGTGACAGATGTAACATACTGATTACAAGTTGAAAAGCCGTTTCCATGTCCCTGCCACGCGACCATGCTTAGTTACAGTAGTACATATTCTTCATCCAATCCTTACACTTCTTCATCTACTGCTTGACCCTCCACTTGGTTTCCCTCTTTATCATTTCTCTTGTTCTTTTCTGATTGGCTTTTCTTTTTCATGTCCAATTTTGAACATCTTTGAAGAAAATTGATTCTTTAATTTACCAAGTGCTAGTCTTATAAAAGATAAAGATCATCAGGATATGGGAGTGCTGCTTCTTGGACAGAGAAAATATATATCATCAGTGACTGAAATGCAGTTAATGCCAATTCTAGATTCAGCAAAACCAAAGAAAACACCTCAAACAGCACTCACCAGTTCTGGCTCAAGGACATTAGCACAGCTTAGTAAGTGTAGATAAATTTTACCTAGTAGTATTATATATATTAAATTCTAGTACCATGATTTTAGAGTAAAGTAATGAATAACTTCTGAACTCCCCTGAATACATCTTCCAATACAGTTAGGCACCATCTTTAGTTTATTTCCAGGTCTGATCCCAGGAGAATCAGGGCAGAAAGAAAAAGCTGGGTTACATGAACAGTACATCATGAAGCCCCAAAGTGAGGACACATTTTACAAAGGAACTTCATGAGACACATTATGGACATGCTACGAACTTTAAAGACAGATACTACGTAGAGAGAAAGAAGCACTGGGAAGTCAAAAATATCATTCTTAAGAACAAAAATTACTTGCATTTTGAAAATTCAGTCAATGCTGCATGACCACAAAGATATTTGTCAAACAAATGGGGCCGGTGGATGGATATCTTCCGAAAACGCTGTATTAAAGAAGAAAATTGAAAAAGTGTCTACTAGATTGGAAGAGCTATAGACTACTAAGAAACAAAAAGAAAAGTGAGGAATCGAACTATAAAAAAGGGATTTGATGGGGATAATATAAAACAACGCTGTGAAAAACATGGAGTGGCATGCAAATGCTATTGGCATGCTGGAAGAAAAAGTGAAATACAAAAAGAACTTTATTCATTGTGAATTGTCACCTTTGAATGGGAAATTGATGTGTTACTTGAAACATGAAATACAACATGTACTTGGTCAAATATCTGTAGATGTTGAATATGGAAATCAGAAAATGAAAAAGGCACAGCTAGTAGTCGTAAAAGGGCATCGCCAGCCACTATTGTTTAGGAAAGTCACACATTTTACAATGATGTTTTAAAGGAGCTTCATGAGACGCATTATGGACATGCTACTGACTTTAAAGGCAGATACTACGTAGAGAGAAAGAAGCTCTGGGAAGTCAAAAATATCACTCACTCTTAAGAACAAGAATTACTTCCATTTTGAAAATTCAGTCAATGCTGCATCATCACAAAGATATTTGTCAAACAATGAGACCGGTGTATGGATATCTTCCGACCACGCTATATGAATATGATGTTGAACATGGAAATCAGAAGATGAAAAAGGCACAGCTAGTAGTCGTAAAAGGGAATCGATTTCACATATGTGAGGTCACCATGTGATCTCACTGTGATCTCAGTGAGGTCCACTATCAGGACAGTGGATGGCTGAAATGTTATGATTACAATTTAATCATATGAAAATTAGTGAATTTTACTGAAAAGAAGTTGTATTATACATATTAATTGTTTCAAAATAACAAGTATCTAACACTTGATTGTTTAGTTGAACACATTATTTTAACGTTTAAAATGAATTAGCATTTGCAAGACAAAACAGCCAAACTACTGTTTCTTATTTTCGTGAGTGCATATAGAATGGTGAAACTGCACAAAAAAACAGATTCACTTTGTTTATTAACATTTTCAAATGTTTTATATTATGGTAGCTCAAATTAATAGTTCAGCCAAAAACGAAGAACAAAGATATTAAGTATAGAAGAATATAAAAAATGTAAGTATCATATGATTTAGACTATAAATTTAGCTAGGATGCTGCATGTGTACTAACTCTGTAAAACAATATCATTTGTCAATATTTAGATATTGTTAGATTGATTCCCATTGTCATTGAATGTGGCCATTCCAATCCACTTGATCATTGGATAATTAAAGTCTACACTGTTGGGATTAAAGGTACATATTTTACAAGAAAATCACCAGTAGGATATATGTAATTGCATGTTTCAGAAGAATTTTCCGCTGGCCCTTCTTATGAAGATCAACACATGCAATATGTACAGTACATGAATGGCACTTCCACTCAGACCTAGGACTCTGCTATCAGATCAAGACCCAGGTCTAGTGATGGTGAGCATCGTGAGTAGCATTTCTAGATATTCTCTTTGACAAAACACCCACAAACATTAACCAAAGTTTCTCTAAATAATGGCCTTAATTTTTGACAAACTAAAACTTGCTATGCATAAGTGTGCTAGGTATAAAACAATATATACATAATTTTATAATTGCATGTTTCAGAAGAATCAAGTAGAAATAAAGCATTGCTCACACCAAATGAACTTCCTCCAAACAAGTTCTTGTGAGGCTTGGGTCACAGATTCATGGGACAATGCTGCCAGTGTTGCAACTTGCATATTGTGATCAAAAGAGAGAAAGCTGAAATTACCACTACAGTTCGAGCAGAAGTCCCGACCCAGATCGAGAAATATTTGTTAATAAGCATAGTTATCAAAGATTGAAAAAAATTGATGTAATAATTCATGGTAAGATGATACCTGTATAGTAAATTTGCAATTACTATTATTTGTATAAACAAAGTAATAAAATTTAAGCCAGTATTGCACTTTTTTATTGATAACCTCAAAGTGATGATGTTGCCCATTATTTTAATGTAGGAAAAACAAATGAAAAATATATAATTATAAATATAAAAAAAGACTTGGTGATATATTTGTGACATCACAGTGAGGTCACGTTGTGATGTATTCGTGACATCACAGTGTGATATCACAGTGATGTCTTTGTGAGGTTACAGATTGACATCAGAACAATACCAAACCACACCACTGAGATGTCACAATGTGCCCTCACGTATGATGTCACTGTGATGTCACTGTGATGTCACATTCTTGACTGGGTAATTATGAACAAATCATACATGTTAGTGAATAAGAATTTTTACATGAAGAGTGTGCTGTGTTGTAAAATACATTAGTGTAGATAGAACTGTACAATTGTAATCACATGCAAATTGTCCATAGTGCATAAATACTTTTCTCATATAATGGTACAAAACATAGAGTTATACAAATAATAGTTACATTTTTTAAAACTTATTCAAATACTTGTGGGAAGTTGTGAGTGAGCAACAAATTAAGTGCTTGCAATTTTATCAGCAAAAAAATTTGGATGTTTTGTAACTTCACCACAATGGAAATGAAAGACAAAAATAACAATATCCTAAGCAAGTAAGTAATTCTTTATTATAAAGTTTATACTCTGAGATATATATACATATTGATAATCCAAATTTTGGAAAATCAGTCTTCTTTGTCTGAAGCATTTATGCATTCAATAACCTGTACACAAGATTTAATTCACCGATACTCAATGAAATACACAGAATTCTGTGTGATCTATTCACTGGTTGCTTCAGTTTTATTAAAAAAAACTAGAGCATAAGTGAAAATTTGGGTACCCGCTGCAAAATACCAGTTTTAAGTATGTCGATTGGCATGTCCTCCGGTGTTCAAAAAAAAAGTTCTTGATTATTTGATGCTTTCCAACACATTTATTATGTCATTTCCTTGCAGCATGAATCTAGAGCTGGGAGCATCCATAATCAGCAGTGTCAATTGCAGTGGAAATGAGCTTTTGTTTGAAGACATTGCCCATATCAGTGTAGCGGAGCAAATGATTGAAGAAGAATTTGAGGGGAGTGCAGTGACAGCTGAGACATTTGAAAATACCCTTGAAGGTACCCTGCCTTCAAACAAGATTCCAGATGGACCATTTACCTCAACCCCAGCTAAACCACCTAAACCTCCAAAGAAGTGCTCACAATATCTGTACAGCACACATTCACAGCGAAACCTCCTGCGCCATCAAGCTGGCCACGCCCCAAAGTATGAGTGTGTTGTTTGTAAAAAGAAATTCTGTGACAAATGGTCATTAAGAAGGCATCACAAAAGTCATGATATCAATAAGGAGCTAACCCAAACCTTTGTTAACAATGACTGAGGCAAAACTTTTAAAAAGAAAAATGGATTAGTTTGCCACCAGAAGGCAAAGCATGGGCTAGGCTCCCCAAGCAAAGTGCACAGGTGCCCTTTCTGTAATCAGACTTTTCAAAGATGCACTTTAATGGGCATATAAACTCACACACACATCAAAAGCCATATAAGTGTGATACATGCAGTTTGTCTTTAGTAACTAAACAACCCATGAGAAAAGAGCAGTCAGGAATATCATGAAGTGTATTCAGATTCTAACAAAACTGCAACAACACATGCCAGTAATTAACTATCTGAATGTGATGCTGTTGAAACAACCACAAATTAATGCATATAGAAGAATAAGAATGTTTGTATCTTTCCAGGATAAGGAGTCTATTGATTTATTTACTCAAGAGCCACAATAAGCCTTATTACGGATCCGCTAAGATCCACTACTACGCATGCGTGTAAAATCTGCAGAAGATAAGCAAATGCACGTGACGAAGATTTTGCCATTGTTGCCAATGTCAACTTGTCAACTGGATTAAATACTTGTGCAGACTATACAAGTTCAACAATAGTTTCTAAACAAGGATAATAATCAGTTCATACACTAAGCTTTGGACAGCATTCGCCATCTTGATCACAGTGGTTGACTGTCGAAAGCTTAGTGTATGAACTGATTATTATCCTTGTTTAGAAAATATTGTTGAACTTGTATATTTCATATCCAGGATAAATGAATTTCCGTCAAAAGATACGTTGTGAAGACTAATAGTGGTCTTGTTGAAAATGGACAGTGTCAGTGTCAGTGATCGCAAGAGAACATATGAGGAGGTATGGTTATGTTTTGAACTACTAGTTAAGCTCATTTTTATTTTTCATACAAAATAATTGTAGACTTAATTATATTACAACTGCATTTGTCGGACTTTTATGACTTCTTATGTTTTTTGTGATTTAATAAAGGTTTGTCAAAGATGCCTGGGTTTGAAATGTGAAATCTAGAGAGCTATAGACTATAGTATGGAAGCCACACTGTAATCAAGAAACTTTACATTACACTATATCTATATTATGTTCTTTTAGATCATTTCAAATTTCACTTATGTTTTTTTTCCAGGTGTCCATGTGTAAAGTCCCAGAATTGAAGATTTTTTACGGGACAGAGGATGGAAATGTACTGGCCCTAAAATTGAACTGGTGGCCCTGGTGTTTGCTGCAGAGCAGCAAAATATACCTGTACTTCCGACAGCAGCCGAAGTAAAGCTGAAGAAAGCTAAGCAGTACCAGGACCTTCTTTGCGTGGGTGGCACACTCCCGCAGCCTGATCCCTTCCTTCTGGACGGTATATTTGAATTATTTTTTTTTCCATCCCATCAATACATGAAGAATTTAAAGAGTTCATTAAATTAAAAATACAGCTGTACATTTGAATACATATATCAGTAAAAAAAATGCATGTTAGCCTAGAATTTGTAAGTCCATCATTTGTTTTCTTCGCACTCAGGCTGGCAGAAAGAAGAACAATCATTAGACAAGTGGCCACCTACTATGTTGGTTGATATTGCCAAGTATCTATTAGGTTTGATGGAGACCACTTTAGCAAATAGGTTATTGCTGATCACTATATATCATTCCAACCATATATTTTATTGTTTTTTATGTTTACATTCTTTCAACATCCAACCTTTGAACAAACCATTGTTGGCGAACTTTGGGATTTTTGTACTTTTTTAAAATCTTTTTTACAGACTTCTGGGAGACTACAAGGAGGGAAAAGCCTATTCCTACGTAGAGTCCAATTTTATTGAACCGTTGAGTTATCATCCAATCAGTGACACATCGGAATACTGCTTCCTGAAGGCGAGGTCATTGCCATCACAATGCCACTCCCAAACACCGCACAAGGTTTGTAAAAAATCTTTTTTTGACAGGGTTCTTTTGGAATGTATCTATGAATCTTGTCCGTGGCTATGAAATAAACTCCTATTCAACTGTCAAACAGGAACATTCTCATTTAAACATCGTTCCTTGTGTATGGATGTTATGGCAAATCACAGCTGCTATAATTGGTTGTTTCATATTTTTAGTATAAATATGTTTTTATATCTTTACTTTCTTAAATAAACACTAGAGCACCTCCTAATTTTCTTTTCACACTTTGGCAGGGAGAAAACTATTTTGTTCAAAGTAGTAATATTATTGGATACTTGTTTGGACACTAAATATTTTTTTTTATAAACTTATGATGAGTTTGCACTGCTCTATATTTAAATATTTAATCTTATATAATGATACACCTTGAAATGGTTACTTTAAAATTTTGAATTCTTGCTTTTGTTTGAACCCATTTTGCTTGACCTTTTTTCACATAAGGTGTGGGTTATGATAGAAAAGAAAACAGGTTGCATCGCATCTGCATATTGTACATGTTTTGCTGGGTAAGATGAGCGTTCAAATGCATGGCAGCAAAAACATTGCAATAATAAACCGATTTTCTAGTTGTTTAATTAAGTATTTATTCAGTTTTGTATGCAGGCTTTTGAATATGTCATGAATGTCATGTCATTTCACTTTGAGTTGTTATTTGTATAAGGAATCGTATTCTATTGTGTATTTCAGACTAAAGTATTTTATAGACCATTGTGTTATTATATCAGTATTCATGCTACAGATTCAAGATAAAATCTGAAATTCAATTATTGTTTGAGCATTTGTAACACAAAATTATTTGATTGCACATAGTAATGTACACAAACAACTTAAAGATTGAAACGTTTCAAATTTATGCTTTAGATTGGGGTCTACTTGCAACCATGTAGCAGCTGTGCTTTTTACGATAGATAAAGCATGGAAAGAGGGTTGGACGGCAAAGGCACCCACATCCCGAAACTATGAATGAAAAGGGAAGAAGGTGAAGCAGTCTCTCATTCCGGGTGTTGTTACAAGTTACAACTGGTCATCACCACATCTCCAAAAGAAAGGTTTGAGCGTTCAATTTTCCATTCTATCATTCCGTGCAAAAATCACCGCCAATAACCCACGCTGATTGGTCAATCTCTGTGCTCAATTTTGGGATGGAAAACAGGCTCCCAAAAAAACCACGGCGCTAGTCTAATCTCCTCACAATATCAATACAGCCGCTGGCTAGCGTAGAAAGACGTGTTCATGCTGTGTGGAGCGCTACAGTTTAGATCAATCCATAGCTCAAAACTGGAAAGAATTGAAATAAATGTGGAAAATTGGCTTGAATGTTGAATGTTATAATAATTACAAAAATAAAATGGATTTTAGTCATGATAGAATGGTGATTGACCACTCGATTCCTACAGTCATGTTAACAGAGTTCATTGTGATAAGAAATACACTCTTGCGTCAATCAATATTAATGTATCGAATAAATGTGAATCTTTTGAAGACAAAATTTAAGTCTGAATTGAAGAATATTAAGTTGAAAGTATATTTTGGCAGATATTTAGTTTCCAAATAAGTAAATTGATTTTGAATCTTACATGTTATGGTCCAATAGACATTGGAATAGAATAGTTGTAAGGACAACTATTAAATTGTGCACCAAAATTCATAGATTTAAAGTATGGCTCCATAAAATTAATAAGATGTATCTCGTCCTGCCTATTTTCCTACACCTGGGAGGGAGGTCAATTTTATTCTTTATTTTTTATTTTGCTGATTTTTCCATCCTTATTTTATAAAAAAATGAGGAGGGGTTCACTTTTTATTTTTTATTTTTCTTGTGCTCAAAATCTTTCATTTTTCAAGTTGAATATTGGGCCATGACTGAACTACATGTGTTACAATTGTATGTGAACAACGTCTTTCTTTTATCAAAATCG
>CM032669.1:52204838-52221291 GCA_019095985.1 Streblospio benedicti
CATTGAGATACATAGTGTGGTTACAAAGGAGAGGTGGAAAGGAGAGGACGGGGAGCGAAAGGATAGACAGAAGGAAAGAATAGAGTGAAATATGGACAGCATGAGAGAAAAGAAAGGAGTGAAAAGCA
The DNA here is from genome assembly GCA_019095985.1 of Streblospio benedicti. Lineage (NCBI taxonomy): Eukaryota > Metazoa > Annelida > Polychaeta > Spionida > Spionidae > Streblospio > Streblospio benedicti. Next base: position 52,204,967 of record CM032669.1, read on the forward strand.
AAGGCCAAGGTGATAGGGGAGGAACAAAAAAGAAATAAGGCCAGCAAAAGAAAGATAAGGAAAGATAATGAAATGAAAAGAGAAGAGTGAAAGCCAAGGTGAGACAGGAAGAAAGAAAAGAATTAAGACCAGCAAAAGAAAGATCTGATAGGAAAGATAAGGAAATAAAGCAAAGAAAAGAGCCAGGTGAGACAGGAGAGGAAAGAAAAGAAAACTTAAAAAGTAAAAGAAAGATAGGAAAGATAAATAAGGAAATGAAGAAAAGAAAAGAAAGGAGTGAAAGCCAGCTGTGAAGGGAAGAAAGAAAAGAAACTTAGAAAAGTAAAAGAAAGATAGGAAATAAAAGGAAATGAAAGCCCGTCATTGTAACCACCATATGGATCTAAATGTACATGATAATTAAATTACATGCTATTGCCATGAGCCCTCTTCTACATAATTGTTGTTTTCTCAACCGGAAAATTGGTTCTCAAAAGTGGTTGAACAACAAATCTTTTGCACTCTCTGGAAAATAAACTTTAATGAACAGCAGCACCAATTAAATATTTAAGCAACCACAAGCAATATTCTAATTAAATCAGAAATTACATGAAATAATTTATAATGAACTTCTAAAAAACAGGTTATTCAAAAAATTAATAAACAAATAAATTCAAACATCTTACAAAAATACACAGATGAAAATTCAAGCATGTTTGCATAGTAAAACAATCATTTGACAAGAACACCACTTATTTTTCTACGTACAATTTGAGAAATCAGTTTTAAAAAATCATTAGTTATTCTAGTCTAAGTTACAAGAGGATCTTGCAAGTTGCACAGTGATGCACAAACAATTACAATGTCATCAATCAGTGGTGCCAAAGTAATTGGTGAAACATTGGTTAAGATGCTATATTCTTTCACTCTGCCAATGGCACGTTCAACGTGTATTCTAGCATTTGCCACACTCTTTGTTTTCATCACTTTGGAACCAACCTCACTAATACAATCATTTAGCACGAACAAAGTTTGTAACTAAATAATTATACTACCACACAATGAGACATATATTATCAAATATATCATTATAACATTCAACTTTCTTTTGAATCATGGAGGACGTTATGACCAATTTTTAATTATTTCTCATTGTTATTATGGGAAGGGTACCCCTCTAACCCCCCATATTTTATTTCATAAGGCCGAGGGCCTACCCCCCAGACGCTTACAGGGCACTCTCAACTAAACCCAACATGTGATGAAAAAATATTAAGGTATCAGGAGTATGGACGATAATTAAGTAAGCTATCTTTATTTTATGATTTTCAAATTAAACTTTTATTTGGTATAGCTATTGCGATAGTAGGCACATCTGATGTGTGTTTTAAAAATGTCTTGTTCTTTTTGAAAATATTTGTTTCAAATTTTATAGATTCAATATGAGTAAATCATCTCAAAATGAAGACGATAATGATAAACATGATTTATATCATCATTTTAGAGCAAAGATTCCCACAAATATTGACTGTTCTGATGACTGATTGGTTCTTCCAATATTGTGCAAGTGCTATAATTCAAACTTTGGAGACCTGCATTCATGTGGTATGTGTGTGTTTTATATTTCCAACAATATGATAAAATTATACTACCACACAATGAGACATATATTATCAAATATATCATTATAACATTCTACTTTCTTTTTGAATCATGGAGGACGTTATGACCAATTTTTAATTATTTCTCATTGTTATTATGGGGAGGGTACCTCCGAACCCCCATTTTTTATTTCATAAGGCCGAGGGCCTACCCCCAGACGCTTACAGGGCACTCTCAACTAAACCCAACTCCTGGGGCGCAAAGCCTCCCAAACACCCCAAAATATAAGAAGACCACCTCTCTATATAGTTGATAGCAGTATCATTGGCAGGAGGCATGGAGGAAAAAGCGACCAAATATGATTTAATGAAAAATCTCTGTTTTTCTATTATGGTACTTATTGATTATTGCAATATTTTATTTCTTATGGTTGATTCATTATACTCCTACAGTATAACTGACTATATCCCATTCGCGCTCAGTGAGCTTAGACAAATTACAATTGCCATAGAAGTGGATTGTAATGAAGTAATATTCAAAAGGATTACAAACTCAGTGGGTTTCACAACACCGACATGTGATGATGAAAAAATATTAAGGTATCAGGAGTATGGACGATAATTAAGTAAGCTATCTTTATTTTATGATTTTCAAATTAAACTTTTATTTGGTATAGCTATTGCGATAGTAGGCACATCTGATGTGTGTTTTAAAAAATGTCTTGTTCTTTTTGAAAATATTTGTTTCAAATTTTATAGATTCAATATGAGTAAATCATCTCAAAATGAAGACGATAATGATAAACATGATTTATATCATCATTTTAGAGCAAAGATTCCCACAAATATTGACTGTTCTGATGACTGATTGGTTCTTCCAATATTGTGCAAGTGCTATAATTCAAACTTTGGAAACCTGCATTCAGATGGTATGTGTGTGTTTTATATATCCAACAATATGATAAAATTATACTACCACACAATGAGACATATATTATCAAATGTATCATTATAACTTTCTACTTTCTTTTGAATCATGGAGGACGTTATGACCATTTTTTTAAATATTTCTCAATGTTATTATGGGGAGGGTACCCCCCGAACCCCCTATTTTTTATTTCATAAGACCGAGGGCCTACCCCCCAGACGCTTACAGGGCACTCTCAACTAAACCCAACTCCTGGGGCGCAAAGCCTCCCACACACCCCAAAATATAAGAAGACCACCTCTCTATACTTGATAGCAGTATTATAGGCAGGAGGACGTTATGACCGTTTTTTTAAATTATTTCTCAATGTTATTTTGGGGAGGGTACCCCCCGAACCCCCCGTTTTTTATTTTATAAGGGCGAGGGCCTACCCCCCCCCCCCCCCCAGACACTCCCCGGGCACCCTCAACTAAACATCAACTCCTGGCGGGCTTAATTGCCACACCCCACCGGGTGTTTTCTAGCTTTTTATGTTGGGTTCGAACAGGTTAGAGGAGTAATTTTTATTGTTGATGGAATTTTACACCAAATCATGAATGAAAGTTTTACTACGCTGCTCTGATTGGCTATGCGACGTGATTGACAGCTCAGGGGCAGGCAGGTCACCTCGAAATTGTTATGCAAAAAATCCATCTCGGCCACTTAGAGTGGAGGACTGGTGGGTGTGACATAATTTAACCAATAGACGGCTGCGCCAACAGTGACGACCTTTGACGTCATCATTTGTTGAGAACAAGGCAAGAGCAATTGCAGAAAGCTCAAGATGTAATTTGAACTTTAGTATCCTGTTTGAAATATAAATATATGTCTATTTAGAATGTGAAAGGGCAAACGAATCATGCAATTAAATTATTTGATCAGCTGGGTTTGACGATTAGTAAAGAAAAATCGGTGGGAAGCCTGGTCAAAAAATTGAATTTTTGGGTTTCATTTGAATTCTCAAACCATGACAGTAGAACTGACAAAATCTAAACAAGATAAGATTAAGGCTTTAGGTTAAAAAAAATTACGTAAGAGAGAACTTTGGCTCAACTGATTGGTAATCTGGTTGCAGCAGAACAAGCTGTGAACTTTGCGCCTATTTATTATAAAGGGTTGGATATTGTGAGAAATTCTGCTTTAATTGAAAAAAAATGAAATTATGGTGCCATGATTTGTTTACCTGAGGATGTATTGAAAGATATTCAATGGTGGATACGCAACATTTCATCTTCTCTCAGATCTGTCATTGTGCCTCCATCCACGCCGATCAAGGAATCAGATGCATCAAAAAGAGGGTAGGGGGGCATATTTTGAGCAAGGCCACCGAAGGTGACTGGACGGATGAAGAAAGTAAGAAACATATTAATGTTTTGGAATTGCAGGCAGCCTCTCACATTGAAAACTTTCTGCTTGGAATTTAGAAACAAACACAGAATGAGAATTGACAACACTACGGCGAAGGTTCCAAACAACCGGAGTTATTTAAATCATCTAGTGACATTTGTCATTGGGAAAAACTGATTTTGACAGCAGAGCATATCCCCAGCACACAGAATATTAGGGCAGACGGAGAGAGTAGAACACGCAACGAGGGTCAGGGTTAGGTGGAAAATTGTTACTGGTCAGCAGGACTAGTAACCCTCAAATATCTTCTCGTCCTGCAAAAAATGTACTCGTCCTCCTTGTACAAACTCTTTATCTGTATGACAAATTATTCAGAATTGTTCCTCGTCAAAAGGACGAGTTTCTAAAAATCAGCACTCGTCCTCCACTAGTTTTTACTAGTCAATATGAGCGGACGAGTGGCTAATCCTGACCCTGGCAACACTGACCCTGAATGGCAATTATCTCCAAACATTTTTCAAGTAATTTGCACAATATTGGGAAAACCACAGATTGATTTGTTTGCAACACGCATCAATCGACAGTTTGACGCCTATGTGGCATGGCGCCCACACCCAAACTCTATTGCACTTGATGCCTTATCTATGAATTGGAATGATATTAATGGTTATGCTTTTCCTCCTTTTAGTCTCCTAGGACAGGTGATCAAAACGATCATCCGAGAAAGAGGGGGAACTTCTGGGTGTTACTACCCGTGTGGCCGACTAAGCCGTGGTGTGGGCAGATAGGTGCCCACCTTCTGATAGCAAGGCCAGTGCTTCTTCCCCCCAACACACTTCGGCTTCCTCAGAATCAGAGGTCTATTTCAAAACAAGTAAAAATGTGGAAAATTAGTGCTGCTAAAGACATAGAGTGGGCGAAATAAAAACTGATGTAGAATCCTGAAGAAACAACATATGCCATCATATAAGCACTCAAATGGAAGCTTAGAACATCACCTATAACATGAAATCAAGTTCAATGTTAGATGAGGGCCAAGGTCGTTGAAGGTCAAATTACGATGTATTTTGACGTATACCTAAAATTCAGAACTTCATAAAGTCGAAGGGCTATAAAAATGGTGTCATTGATAGGGGTATTCAGCTGTTGGAATATATATACAAACTATACAACATTTATAGGCAGGTTTCGGGAAATATGAATGCTCTAGCTATAAGAGTAAGATATTGAGATCCATTTAGAAATAGGTCAAAATGTGGAAGATTAGTTCCTCTAAAGAGTGGGCGCAATAAGAACTGATGTAGCGTGATGAAGAAACAGAATATGCTATCAATATCACCTATAATATGAAATCAAGTTCAACATCATTGGAGGAAGCTCAAGATCATTCAAGGTCAACATATTATGTATTTCAACATATGCCTAGAACCCTGCTAAAAAGCCCACTTTTTTGACATTGTACAAAGTTCCAGAAGATGTGTATAAAGCAGATGAGTACCAGAATAAAGGTACAATGGTGAAAGATGCTGATTGATTTGATTGACGGCATCGGAAAAACAAACAAGGAAGAGGTTATGCCTTCTTGGAGCGCCTTCACTCACTTTTTACAGATTAGGTTCTGACTCCGAAAATCAAAGGTTTTCCTCCCATTCTGCCATATTTCCTGTCACAGAATATGCTACTGTGTACACAGCCTTGAAAAACTTCTAAGACATCCTTAGTCAGTTGGACCAGTCCCATTTACCAATTACCTGTGATGAGGGAGTCTATAACATTGCCAGAGTGATCATTATGAAGAACCCTACTGAATTTATCAACATGGTTCTTTGCTTGGGCTCATTCCACCTAATCAAGGTGGTCATTGGAGCTATAGGCAAGTGTTTTAGTTGCAGTGGTGTAGAGTTTATCTTAGCTGAGTCCAACAGTTTTGGAAAAAATGTTGTATGGTCGGTGCTTGATGGTACACGCTATATAGTAGGGGATTTAAGAGCCAATGTATAGTGAGTTTGTGCATTTTTTCTGAAAAGCATGAAAATTGGAATGGACATAGGAAATTGACTGTATTTTCATTTAAAATCGGGAGACACGCTCAAAAGGGTCTCAGAAGCCTAAAAATTAGAATTTATTCATAATGTATCACTGAATAACACTTATTAAGATTGTGGTCAATTAGGAAGAGATAAATGGATATAAAACATACCAAAGTTTAAGTAATGCATTATATATTATTTTAGAATTGCTTTTAGAATGCTAAATTTAAGAGGACCGAGTACAGAGCCTTGCGGGACGCCGTAAAGCAAAGCATTGCTTTTTGATGACATGCCATTGAGGAAGCTGACCTGTGAAGGCTTTTCAAAACAGGAGTTATATGTTCATGCTTTTTCATTAGAGTTAGGATCCGTGCAGTAGTGTTATGAACACACTATACTGTCCACGAATTTGACAGTCGGGTAAACCATAAAGAAGTGAATTTCCATTATCAAGGCGAGAACTGATGAAGGCATGAACAATTTTCTCAGAAGCTTCCATTGTGAGAATCTTCCTAATCTGTCCAATACGACAAAGATGCCAATTGCAAGATTTAACAAGAGCAGCCACATGAGGTTGAAGTGTCATGTTTTGGTCAAAAGTAGCCCCTAAATTACAAGCAGTGGATGTTGGTGTGATTTGAGTGTTCCCAATTCTAACTGACTCAATGTCAACTATATCCTTTTGTCAGGAGGGGGTAATAGCTACTAATTCAGTCTTTGCTTCATTCAGGTGAAGCTTGTTTTCACGCATCCACGCTCTTATATCAGCTATGCAAGCCTCCATCTTGTTTCTGGCTTCATGAGCTGAATGACGTGAGAAGTCAAACTAAGTATAGATCTGAGTGTCATCGGCATACATATGTATACTGAGACCGTGTTTGATAGCTATATCATGTACTGGACCTGTATGGATTATAAATTTAAAAGGACCTAGTACAGAGCCTTGCGGGACGGCGTAAAGCAAAGCAGTGCTTTTTAATGACATGCCATTGAGTAAGATGACCTGTGAACGGTTTGTAAGGTAAGATTGAAACCATTTAAGAGCTGTATCAGTAATACCTATTCTGGACTCAAGACGAGAAAGTAGATAGCTCAGTTAAGGACAGTGAACGGGCCAGAAGATTTATCGCAGTCCAATTGATTTGAATTATGTGTCTCATAACACACCATTGCCAGTGACAATCGAATCATTTTTTGCTTCATCAAAGAACAAAACAAAGCTTCAACTACTACTTTAGAAATACATCATTGACAACCCAAAGGAAGCAGCAGACCTAGTGGTGAGTGACTTGATGAAATTGAATCAATGAGAGGTATCTTTAGCAATATTGCAATCACATTGCCAGTGCTAAATTTAAAAATTGAAGGAGCAGATGTAAGAATGATCCCACATTCCTTGCATTCTGTCAACAAAGGAGCTTCAAGAGTCATCTTACACTTATAATGATACAGATGTTGTTGTTCTTGGACTTCATCATCGGAGTCTCATGAAAGGACATGGCCTTAAAGAACTCTAGATCAGGGCTGGTGTCCGAAATTCTACTAGGCACATATACCACTTCATACTTTGGCAGAGAAGATGAATCCACATACCTGCAAAGTAATACTGCCACTCCATCACCTTACTGACTGTGATTTGATCAGCAAATTTGATACAAAAGCTGCTAGTTTGAAAGCAAAACCTGCCCTTCATCTTCAGGAATTCGGAAAGGATCCAGCAAATATTGATTTGGGGGCAGATAAACAGTAGCTGGTAAATGTTTCACAATCTGGAACAGTGCAATCCAAAGTGGGAGGAGGAGTTCAAGTGGTTAAGGCATGATGAAGAACACAGAATGTTCTGTGTTGTATGTGAAAAGGCAAAAAAAAACAAATATTTATTCCACCAAAGGCTGTGCGGATTTGCAGAAGTGAAGTTTGCATAAACATGTTTCTACAGACTCACACAAGGAAGCCGAGCACTAAATCAGCTGCATTTTTTGCCAAGTCTCTTAAAACGTCAGAACAAACATCTGTTGGCAATTTAACCAGACAGCTGAAGACGGTGAACTACTTGATAACGGAAAATATGCCAATCAGCAAATTTAGTGGCTTGATGGAATTACAAAAACAGAATGGAGCTCCTATTAGCGACTACTATCAACATCACTCAGCTGTAGAGGACATGATTTCAAGCTTGACCAAGTCAGTTATGCAGAAAATGTCTTCAGACATACAGCATGCACCATTTGTTGGCATCACAGTTGATGAGAGTACTGATATTGCCATTTTCAAAAAACTTGTAATATACCTCAGGGTGGTTGTGCAAGGTCCAGTAGAAGTTTTTTTTGTTGATGATAAATCTGTTGTGGATGGAAAGGCAGATACCATTGTTGGTGCCATAAAGGAAGTTCTTGAGGAAAACAACATACACCTTAACAGAGTCACAGGCCTTGGAAGTGATGGGGCAGCTGTGATGACAGGTGTTAGATCTGGTGTTGGTGTCCAGCTTAAAAGAGTTTGCCCCATTCTTACACATGTCCATTGCTCTGCACATAGGTTGGCATTAGCAGTTAGTCAGAGTGCTTTGTGTGTATCAGTACTATAACAACATTGCTGTCTGCTATAATGAGCTACGTGCCATTCAGGAGGTCATTCTGGAGACAGATTATTTTGAAGAAACCCCATTCAGTCAGATGCCTCTCTTTGGATGCAGCAGTTACTGCTATTTATAAATCCTGGGCCCCCCTTGCCATGTCCCTCAGTCAACAAGCTGTAAATGGCAATGCAACAGCTAATGGCATCTCATAACGGGTTGAAACTTAGACATTTGTAGCTTACACATGCATTATAGTGGATGTACTCCCTCTTTTCACTAAACTTAGCAAGTCTTACAAAAAGATGATTTGGATTTTGATCATCTTTCTACAACACTCGAGGTCACAAGAGGATCTTTGGAGCTGATGCTTAATGATGTAGCTGCCATGCCCAAGCCTAATGAATTTTTGAATATTGAGATGGTGGACAACAAGCTGGTGTTTCAGGGTCTAGAACTGAAAAGAGCCAATGCAGATCTGAGAATAGTAACTGATAAGAAGAAGTGTTTATCAATGAACTTCTTATGAATTTGAATATGAGCACTATATCAAGTTTGCAAACAGTCCTAAGCCCCAGTGTTTTGAAATCATTAAAACTGATGCGGTGGCTACCCATGGAACAGCCCAGCTAAATTCCTTGTGTGAATTTTTTGAAGCTGCTCCTGGTGAAATAGGTTTCCAATCTGACCGTGCCAAGCAGGACTTTTTGGCTTATAAGATGTTTGCCAGACTTACTCCACATGTGAGACTATTGCCTTTTGCCCAGTCACTTTTGACAGAATATTCAGATGATTATCCTGAATATTCACTCCTGATGCAATACTTCTTTACTGTGCCTCTGAATTCTGCATCTTGTGAGCATGGCTTCAGTAGGCAAAACATTATCAAAACAAAAACAAGGTATCGCTTAACTGAGGAACGTCTAACTGACCTCATGAGAGTTTGAATAAATGGACCCCACCTTAACTGAGGAACGCCAATTTCAGGGCTAACTGTACCTAGCAAAAAGTTTTAACTTGAGAGTTTGAATAAATTGGACCCCACCTTGCCAGATTTGACATATTTTTCATGGTGATATATTTCGGCAGCCAATTTCAGGGCCAAAGAAAGACTAACGCAGACATTAAGTGTATTTAGTCCACTCTGTTAGCAAATGACAGTTTTCTTAGAGAGTTATACTGAAACCACACAGGTCTTACTACTATTGACAGTGTAATACACACAATATAACAATCATTGTTTTTAACTTTTGAAATTATTTATGATTTAACCCATTACCCCTCACGTCTCATTACATAACAACCCTTGTATCCTCACAAATATTTGCAGCGTAGCACGTATAAAACTTTTCCATTTGTCGGAGCTGCGTTGCCAACTTTAAACTGCCATTTTTTTTTAAACTGCCATAATTTCCTTAAAAATGCTTGTATTACAACCATCTCTTCACCAAAATACATAGCAACCATTTTGGCTTACCCCATTCCCAATTTCACAAATATTTTGAAACAAAGCATCACATTTCCAATGGTAAAGGGAAGCCCTGTTCGGATCGGTTAGGACTATGGTATTTGCAGCAGTAAATGCATGACAGTAATTTAGAAAATAACTAAAAATATTTATCGGGTGTTTTTGGAACTCATTTATATATCATAATAAAGCTTACGTTGTTAGGAACACGAATATGTATTTTTCATCAAGATTGAACCATCATAAGTATGTCTACAACGCGATCAAACATTGTTGTTTTTGCATTTGGTGCGATATGGCAAACATGGCGCCATTTGTAAGTGCAACTTAATCCTGTCAATTGAAAGTTCTTTATATTCTCTTAAAATAAAAGCTAAACATTAAAATAAATTGTGCACGATGATTCCTTATACAGTTTTACATACAGTTATTTAGTTTTAATCACGATGGCACAGCTGCTATAGCCCAAACGAATGACTTGTATGACGAAGCTTTTGACACACAAACACGCGAAATCAGCCAGCTGGTTTAGGCCGATTTGAGGGAGAGGGCCCAAGGCCGGTTTAGGCCGTTTTGAGGGGTAAAGGGAGAATGGACTTGGGTATACATTATATGTAATTAAGTCCACTCGGGGAAAACAACTTGATCGATTGGAAAAGTGCTAAGATTAATATTGTGGACAGGGAAGGGAACCAGCACAAGCGTCAAGTCAGGGAGGCTATATGGATAAGACGTTCAAACACACTTAACAGAGATGAGGGAAGTTACACACACTTAACAGAGATGAGGGAAGCTACAAGTTGTCACATACTTTCGATGATGTCATCCTGCAAGGCATTCCCTGTCAAGTTTCAGTTCCGAAGATGCTGTCTAGATATGATAACGAAGTCTCAACATAAAAGTAAATATATTTGGATAGTAACCAGCAAATGACACAAGTTTTTTTCATACTAGCCAAATTGGCTAGTGAGTTGAAATTTACACTAGCCAAAAGAATTTCACACTAGCCGAGATTGTCCAGTGTTTTTTTTTTGTTTTACACTAGCCAATTGCTAGTTGTTGATTGTCTTTATTTTAATTTAAGATTCTGTTATGAATAAAAATAAAACATGTTATTAAACAAATATAAATACTAAGAAAAACATTTATAAACTTTACATTTTGTTCAGTTTTGTATTGCCAGGTATAGACCGGATGACTGCAATGATGTTTTTATGAAATTATAAACAGGGGTCCAAAGGATTTTAAATAGGGGTCCATAATTTCTTAGAGGTGCTAGCCCAAAAAATGATATTAAGTACCCAACTTTTCTGTAAATCATACACTTTTTTTCAAATTATTCTACTTCAAAATATCATTTTTGCACTAATCAGGAATGAAAATTTCATAGATATACATTAACTAAAACCAGAAGTTAGAGTAGCATTGTCATGGATATCGACAATTTGTTTCTCATCTACCTTCTGATTTTTAATCTGGGAGGAGATAATCAATTATCAATAGTCTACCACTGTACACATTGATTTCTTCAAACAATTATTCTTTTATACAAGATAATGGGGAACACTTCCATGCTACATCATTCATATACTGCTACAATCCATCTCATAACATACACTCCATTGGCACCAGGTCAAATAAGCATCTACCAGAAGAATCGCACAAACAACAGCAACAGAAAGTTATGTACACCAAGCGAGATTATGCGTCATTGAATGCCTGTTTTAAAACAATTAATAATGTCAAATGATATATTGGAAAAGTTTCTTCTTAAAGCAAGTAATAGTGATTATGATATAACTAGTAGGTGTAATAATGGTAATGATATTCTGCTAGCAAGTTCACATACACTTTGAATTCTCCAATTGCAATGTTCTAACATTGTCACTTTGAAGCATTTTCATTCAGCAGCGTGCAAATCCTAATGATAATGATTTTGCGCAAATCGCCTACAGCTAGAACATGAATCTCTTGCTCCTCATCACCACACGCCAGCTAGACTAATTTTCACTTTCATGTTTTCTTATTTGAACATGCATAACCACTTAACAAAACAGCTTATTTCACATTTATGCGTAGACAATATTTTATCACACTATCAATATATTCATCTAAATGATTTTGCAGTAATGCATACACCTAATCGTTTTTAGTCTGCTTTCAACAATGGACAAATTCTCTATCTAAAATCCCTGCTTTTTCCCCGCAGACCTCAACACATAATTGTCTTCAACACATTTGCTTATTTCCAACAGAAAAGGAAACCAAATTACACAGTATACGGTTAAAAAATGTAAATATGACAATGACCCCTGTGGCACTGGCTCTGACGTGCAGCCTCTAATCAGTCTTAGTGAAGTCACCATAATTTACACTGGTCCCTACTAGTGTTCTCCACAGGCGCATCTTCTCTAAGTGCGATTGATAAATAAAAATGAGTTTGAACGGCATGAATCTGTCCAAACATTAAATACACAAAAAAATGTCTGTAAAACAGCTAAACAAATGTCTGAATATACAGAAATCATAAAATTTCCCTTTTTAATGAACTTTTTTTCGTCATCCACCACTTGAGTTTCTGCTTGGAGAGGCTACTGCATGCAGACTGTGTTCACTGCTTGTGGTCAGCGCTTGTGGTCATACACTAGATTCCAGAAAAAATGCATCACATTTTCAAAAATTTGGGGGGAGATCCCCCCCCCTGTGTCATCTTCCCGTGCACTCTCACCCCTGAGGTGCTGTAGGTGACAAGCAAAATAATACTGTATTACTGACACTGTGACAGACACAGATTTGAAATAGCAGACTGGCTGGGCAAAATGCACCTTTCAAACGAATCACAAGTGACCAGTCTTATTATTAAAAGTCATATATATTACATGTACCTATATCAGATCTACATCATTCTTATTTAATGACACATTGTTAATCCATGTAAATTTCAATAATTATTTCATATTTTTAGAGAAATTGTAACCTGGTCGTAGTAGAACACGCTATTCTGACGACACCCGTGCATTTATCACACGCCAGCGCCAATTCCATGTTGTTTAGCATAATGTGCGCCACCTTACTCATAACGACTCTGACAAATAGCCACTGCTTCATTGCAGGTGTCATGGCGGACGATAACACAGATTTCTGAAAATTGTTTGATCATTATCCATGAATTTCGGAATATGCACATGCTTTTTAAAAATTTTAAATGACGAGGTCGAGTGTACTGTAATTTATGCTAGTACTAGACTTTCAGTTGGAATTTTTTACAATCGCCAAACAGTCGAGCATGTTTTAATTAATACACGCCGAACTTCTTCTATTATCGCCGTCGGCTTTTTGGCGAGTGCTTGTGTCATACGTTGGTAACTATGAAGTGTTAATCAAATATGGCTGCCAATATGCTGGAACACTTCAATATGTTGTGGACTGCAAAGACCATTTTTTCTTGGAATAGCTTGACATTCAGTCGAACTTGCCCCCACAATTAAACCACATAGATTGAGCTATTTAAGTACATTTGTATGAAGATAAGTTTATTCTTCAGCAGGACTTAGCCTACGTTTCCTGAAGATGTGGTATGCGTTGGTGTTTGTTGCTAGGTGCTCTCGTTTTGCCTGTTTGCTCACGGAGCATTTGTCGCCAAGCTTGATTGAGAGGTGGGCTGTAGAAAGTTTTCTAATGTGTAACAACCCGCTGCTTGGGATGATGGTATAATTCTGGTCTCACAACCTTGGGGTCGTGAGTTTCAGTCCCGTCAGGGCCACTTGATATAGTCAAAAGGAAGCTTAGAGTTGAAACACCTGTTGTCTTCAGCTATGTCAGAACAGTGGTAGGAGCTCGCTTGCCATAGAAGAGAAAAGAAGAATATAATTGCTGTAGAAACTGCACATCTATAGTGGCATGCTACGTATATCGTAAAGACGTTAATTAGGTTTATTGATATAGTAAAAATCCCAATGGTCAATACCGGTTTTGACTTGCACACTTTATATCAATAAATGTAGTATTAGGCATCCGTTTCATTAGCGTTTCATTATGGACTATTTGAGCTAGTGATGCACCGATCGATAGAAAGATCTGTATTATGGATTGTTTGGGGGCCCCGATTCGATTATCGATTGCTACAGTTGATTATCGATATTATACACAACAATTACAAGTGATAAAAAACATCAAAATCTGTTCACATTTTATAAAATTTCACTTGATGTATTTGTATTTGACCGCGATCAAGTCGCGCAATTTTTCTTCTTTACATACCGACAATCGCAGCGCCGCACCACGGCATCTTAATGATACAATAATTCTGTGATTTATTGTAGTTTAATTAGGACCGTTTGAGTACTACGTTCAACGTTACTAGTAGACATACGTTATACGCACACGAGTATGACGTACACGCACGTTGTAAACATACTGAGTTTGTAAACAAAAATTTATTTGAAAGCAAAAGTGAATATTGTGAAATTTATAGTATTTATATAATTTTGCTACAATTTGAAGTAGTGAAATGGCTAATCAATATACACTAAGAAGTGGCAAAGACACTCAACATGCACAATTGTCTGGCAAAAAAGAATTAGGCAGAAAGAAAGCTTTTGAAATGTGTGGATCGGAGTGTGTTGAGGAGATAACAAAATTGCAAGTGGATCTGGATAATCTCGCTGAGGAAGAGAGAAAACTCGAATTACAGCTAGAGATCTCACTGAAGAGAGAAGCCGTGAAAAAATTGAGATCAAAGCTCTCAGCAAATTCAAATGACAACGGCACTTGTATTATGAACTCACCCTCGCCAATGTTAGTGACAAACACGAATAACAAGGATGCAGCTGCTCACATAACATTAAAAGTCCTGTCAAATGACAAGAAGCTGGAGGAAATGCTAAGAAGCTTGAAAGACGAGCATCTCGAATTCATGGAACCCGGCTTAATAACAGATGGCAAGAAGAGTGCATCGCCCTGTAAAGGCAAGTACTATATTACCGATTTTGTAAACATTCCCACCGAAAGTAGTATAACCGCAGCAAATCCAGATAAACAAAAGCGAGTGGATTTCAGCAAATGTAAAAATTCTGCAGAAACTGATGGCAGAAGGTATGTCACAGGAAAATGTCATTAAATATCTAAGATACACATCAAAAATTGGTGACTACCTACAAACATCTGATCAATCTTCGGTTATGCTTCTTGATAATGAGCATAGGAGGCAGGTGTATGAGGAACACCGAGACTGGGACTCAATTGATGGTGACAAAGTATATTTTCACTTAAAATCACTAACTACGAGATGGCAAAAGAAATCAACATACTGGCCGTTCACAATTCTTTAACTATAGAAGGTTTCATTCGATTGTGCTTTATATAAGCGTCAGTCGTTAACCAAAGCCATTCCTAATCAAACTATAGACCATCCCCTAATATACCAATACAAATTAGTCACCAGAAAATACACATAATTTTACCTTTTTCACTTTCACCTGTTTTCCAGTCATTTTTCTTACATTTTGCGATCTCGTGAAAACAGTACCGAACGATTTACGTACGCTTGCAACTACTTATTATACGAAACCCGTTCCATTCAATGACGTCTTTTATGACGTCATTATGAGCAAGTGGTCTCGCTTCAAGCAGTTGTATACAAGTGCTCTTTTATAATTTGTTTACTGTTTGCGTTTTTTATATTTTTGTTGGATACTTATCACCTCTACTAGTTTCAATCATGGAAAAAAAGAGAGGTGGTAAACTTAAGAAATCAGTGAAAGAAATAATAAGTCATATGAATGCAGTGTTGGAAAAAGAGAAGAAAACAGGAAAATTAGAGTTAAACCAACAAGAATAACTGAAAGATTGTCATATCTACCCTTCAATTCATTGAGAAATTGAGATTGACACATATATTGAGATTTGAGATTTGGGCTTTTAATTCATTGAGAAATGAGATTTGACCATTTAATTCATTGAAAATTTGAAGATAAAATGTTTTGCTGAGACTTGAGATTAGATACATTTATTGACATTTTTCTTAAAAATCTGCATTTTTTTCGTTTTCGAGTTGCATTGTGTATCTGTGTGCATTGGTGGATTCAGCTGCTACAAAAGTCTAATTACCACTTCATTCTTGACTTGCTTTCTTGGAAGTAGTCTAAGTCTAGTACTCGAGCCTAGCCTTGCACACAGCAGGTTGGAAGCAGGTGTTTATCACAGCAAGTTCAGCTGAATGCTATGGCTTTTGACAAGAATGAAACTTCAAAATGGCGGCAAACGTAGAAGAAAGGTATAAATAAATAAATTACTGTTTTTAGATTTATTCATATGTCCTTTTAGCCTGTGTCTATAACATAACATGTGATTAGACTCA
>CM032669.1:52221391-52239813 GCA_019095985.1 Streblospio benedicti
TTGAATTATATATCTGTTAGAAAACGCAAAGCTACACCAGCAGAAGAGCCAACAAATGCATATACATCTAGTAATAACGCACAGACTGTCACTCAATCATTGCCGTCAGATTCTACTCCCAGTAATAGCAGTGCCAGTGCTACTAGTATTTGCAGTAGGGGCACTAGTGGCAAAAAAGAATATGATGCACTGTATGAAAAAAGTAAGAGGGTCAGAAAATTTTTGCCTGCTTGGCGCAATGGGAGGAATTGGTTAGAGGATAGTGATGATGGTATGAGTTGTAAATTGTGCATTACACACAAAGAAGTCCTCCTACAACAGCGATACAAGATATCCTCCTTGTTCACCAAAACCACAAGCACCACGAATAAAGATGGACATGGATGCAAATCCTATAAATCAGAATCAATTGTGGCCCATGAACAATCGGATGCTCACAAACAAGCGGTGCTTATAGAAAGCCAGTTGAACAATCCACAATCAAAGGCAAAGGTAGCTCTCAAAAGCTTGCATAAACAAGCCCTGCCCAAGATGAGACTCCTGTTCTGGAATGCTCATGCATTGGCGAAGTACAAGCGTCCATTTACAGATATGGTGTGGCTGTGCAAATTAGACCAAGCCAAAGGCTTACCTGTAAGTTACTCTCTGTATGGTAAATATTATTTATGACTTAATTAAGATTAATGGTTCAAGCTCTCCGAGACCAGTGCATTAGCTTATACATGTACATCCAGCTTTGTCAAACTAAAACACTCAGCTGTTGTTAAAAAATGTTTTTGTTTTTGTTTTTTAGGTTGGAAATACATATGTCAACCCAAAAGCATGCAGAACATTCACAACCTACATAGCTGGGAATGCTTCGAGCGAACTTCTGTCAGAAGTACATGATGCCAAGTTCATCTCGTTGACGAGTGATGGTTCCACTGATGCTGGTATCAAAGAACAAGAAATTGTTTTCATTCGATACGTGAAAGATGCAGCAATCAAAACCAAATTTGTAGGTGTGAAGACACCTGCAAATCCTAGTGCACAAGGTGTATATGATGCCATATTGGGAGCAGTTTCCAATATTGGTATCACAGAGGAAATGCTATCATCCAAACTAGTCAGCTTTGGATGTGATGGAGCATCTGTAATGCTTGGTAGGAAAAATGGTGTTGCTCAGAAATTTAAAGAATTACAACCTTCATTGGTCATTGTCCACTGCCTAGGTCACAGATTAGAATTAGCATATAAAGATGCCATGAAAGGTATTAATCTTTATACCAGTGTTGTGACTCTTTTGATGGGCATTTATTATATGTATCATAATTCACCCAAGCAGCGTCAGGCCTTACATGAAGCGTTTCAAGTTCTAAATATGAAACCTGTTATGCCTCCACGTATTGGAGGTACAAGATGGCTAGGACATATGCTAAAAGCAGTAAAGGTCTTTCTTCGAGGTTATAGAGCAATTAGAACCCACCTTGAAAATTGCGTTACTGAAAAATCTCAGGGAGATGTCACAAAGAAGGCAGCAGGCTATCTAAAGCTAATGAAGAGGGGTGATGTTATTGCATACATCCACCTACTCTGTGATGTTTTAACACCACTTAAGTCTTTGTCAGAAACTCTGCAAAACAGTGCAACTACAATGGCTGATGCTACAGAACAAATTCAGGTTACAAATGATTTGTTGACCCAGATCAAATCCAGTGATGGTCCTCATTTGGAATCATTCTTTGACAAGTTGGGTGATACCAAAATGTTTCAAGGTCAGTCCATAAATCTTTCCGATAAGCTGCCAGAGGTCATGAAAAAACATAGAGTTGAGTTAGCTTCCAGCTTTTTGAAATCTTCTAGTAAAAGGTTTAGTGATCTGGAAGAAGGCATTTGTAGGGCAACAAGTATTGCCAGCTTCAAGAGATGGCCAAAACATACAGACAAGGAAAAAATAAAAGCTTTTGGGAAGTCTGAATTGTTGTGTTTGAAAACACATTTTCAGGTCGTCTTGTCAGAAGTTGATTCAGATGAAGATCTATTAGTCGAATGGAACATGCTTAAGACTCATGTTTATTCTGCTCATAAAGAAAAAGTGCAAGCGCTCACATGGGAAGAGGTTGTACAGACCTACAACTTTCCAAATGTATTTGTGATCATTGATTTGATAAGAACATTGCCACCAACTTCAGTAGAAAATGAGAGAGGCTTCTCTCACATGAAGATCTTGAAAACAGACCGAAGGTCCCAACTAACAACACCGACACTTTCCAACCTAATGGCCATTACCCTGCTAACACCAGATGTTGCAGAATACAATCCTGATCCTGATATAGAGGCCTGGATGGAAGGTGGGATTCGAAGACCGTATTCAAAAGATGACCTTAGACCCAGTACCTCCAGCAGAGCCTTACATTATGAAGCTAACAAGGAAGATGAGGAGGAAGAAGTGGTCTTTACAGAAGATGCTGTACATGATGAGGCATCACCTGCCCTAAATGTTGTGGATCAAGATGGTGATGATGATGAAGAGGATGATGGTGATGAAGGTTTTGAAGATGACTACTTCACTGAGTCTGATGTGGAAAAACATCTGGAGGACTTAATGTAGTCATCAAATTACAAAAAAAGCACATAATATTATTCAAAGACTGACTGTGCTTCCAATCAGCTGCTCACTTTTCATATTGATTTGTTAGGATTAAAATCCTACACGTTTACGGCACATACTATTATCCAAAGACTGATTGTGCTTCAAAAAATCTGTTTTAGTTCGTATACAGCACATACTATTTGTTACCATTAATGTCTGTTTCAATTTATGCTTTGTTATCAATAAAATGATTGTTCTTTGTTCTTTGAAAAATAAACGTATATTCGTTCCACTTGTAGTTTTTTACTATTAAATTACGGACCACCTAAAATATTTACGGACCAGTCAGATTCAGACCCTACGGTGCGCTCGGCTTGTTATCTCGCAAAATGCACATTTTAGCCCAAGTTTGTTGCCAAAATACGATGCTTGCGCACTCGAATCTTAATATTCTGAAATGCCATCCTACATGAAAAAACGTTTTTAAAAAGCTATCTTGTACTAACAAAATGTGTCCACGTCGATCAAGTTTGTTATTCATGCGACTAGTACCGGAAGTTATCTAGGTCAAATTTCTTACAATGTGTTTAAATGGGGAAAGCTGTTAGAAATAGCCAAAGTTACGAAATATACTTGCTTTTTTCGGGCCATGCACACCGACCAAAAAGATTAATATTTTGATATGTTGTAGACAAGAGGTTTAACTTACGATTAAGACCCTTTCCAAGATGTGTCTCGATGGACGCATTTTTGCAATTTAACACCAAACATTGAGAATGTTCGGGAGAGTGATTTTTAATGGTGTCTAAGTTCGCAGAATCATGAGTTGTTGGTACTTAAGAATAATCAATATTTGAAACCAGATTCTGAAAGTGCAAACGTTGACGTTTCCAACAGTATATAATATGTAGGGGCAGTATCAAAATGTTTCATATCCGCCATATTTTATAGAAACAGCCGACAACATCCGATTGGCACATTCAAATCACTAACACGGCAGACCGCATTAACCAGCTTTTGTTACCAAAGTAATGCGCCGCACATTTTGTTCGGAATATTCGGTTTTGTACTTGTTTGCTGACTGCGTTATAGTGGGCAAAGAGGTGATATTTTACTCTATGATGGTGGAACTAGATGTAAACAAATATAAATATTTCTCAAAATATCGAATGCTGTGCGCATTGATAGTTGAAAATGGGGCCAGTCTGATTGATTAAGGGCCAGCACTATGCACAATCCATAAAAAATGGGGCCAGGTTAGAAAAACTTGCGTGATTCCCGCAATTACGTGTCGTAGAATCAACACTGAGTATCTTCATATGAGAGCAGGAGATGTGGGCGTGTCATGCATGGTTGTTTTTTTATTCTGTGGCAAATCTGTACCTTTAGGCCTCTTGGCGCCGATTCCACTGTTGTTGACCCGCCAAAAGCTTATTTTGAACTTCTACAGTATTTCGAAAGGTCCCAATGCCGTTATAAAGTGCGTATATCGTTTTATTTTTGAGAAGATGATGATATTGAAAGCACTGCAGGCAGATACAGATGGTGTCGTAAGTAGTAATTTTGGCATTACCAGACAGCAAATAATTAATTGGAAAAAAATCTATGTTGCATGGGAATCATTTTAAACAAAAGATCATCAAAATACGACAAGAATTGACAAAGTTATTAGTATTTCTTTGTTCTTTTTTTTTCTACTTTGGAGTACACAACTTTTTCCCATTTACCCATGTTAAACAACATTTCAAAATCTGTCCATTTCCCATGGTAACAAAAGTTGCTGCTGCCGAACCACAAAATAGGAGACAAGACAAGACAAGCAGAGAAGCGCTTAAAACAAAAAAGATTGGAATTGAAAAAGATGGGGATGGGAAACAAACTGAATAAATCAGAGCCATTGTCACCTGAAGCGGAAAAAAAATAGTGGACGTCTGGTGCATTAGATGTCACTTCACGTAACCCAGCTACATTGCAAAATACAATGTGATTTTGGAATGCTAAGCTGTTAGGTTGAAGGGGTACCGATGCAGTGATAAAATTTGGCACTGGCCCGTCGGCCCGAGGCTAGTACAACCTTAGAAGGGCCAGTAATGTTTCTCAGATGATGGCCCGGCTGGCAACCATAAAATTTGGCAGAATTTTGCATTTGATTTTTGCAGAACCCCCACTCCCATACCAAAGGGCTTGATCTAGTCTATCTTTAATATGCCAATAGGTTATGGTGACAGTTGACAGTTGTATAAATCTTTTAAATAAATTCAATAAGTTTTTGGGGTGGGGGAGGGGCATGCCCCCAGATCCCCTGCATCTTTGGCGCTGGCAGGTCCAGTAATGTATCAGAAGGGCCAGTGAAGATTTCAAAATACTGGCCCTTCTGGCCAATTTGGGCTACTTTCCAATTTTTGTCACTGCCGATGAGCACCGTTAAATGGAATGGGGAGAACAACAAAAGCACATAGGCCAAAAATATTTGTCCATTGTTGCAGAAAAAAACATTCAAATATGTGAATTTCCTACCTTGCACGTCGGATGCTGATAGATGTGCTTCTCTCGGAACATCCACATGTCGATGTAACTCGCGACACCCCACGTACAGTTCACGTGGCTGCCATTGTCATGGAGACCACCCGGGCCCAGGTAGCCGCTGAATACAGAATTTTTACATGAGACATGCTTCGTAGAGGGCAGAAATCAACTGAGATTGATGAATGACCAATCTTTCTTTTCCCCCTTCATTGTTTACTTATATACTTAATAGTATAGACAATGAAGGGGAAAAGAAAGAATGACCATTCATTAGTCTCAGTTGGTTTCTGTCCTCTACGATGCATGTGCCCATGGAATTTTATAAGATAATGCAAATACCCCCACTTTGAACTATTCTTGCTTGCACTTTAATTGGTT
This sequence comes from Streblospio benedicti, assembly GCA_019095985.1. Classification (NCBI taxonomy): domain Eukaryota; kingdom Metazoa; phylum Annelida; class Polychaeta; order Spionida; family Spionidae; genus Streblospio; species Streblospio benedicti. The sequence continues at coordinate 52,226,868 of CM032669.1, forward strand.
TTCTTTAAAACTTTAAACAAAAATGATGTCATTAGACTCATTTGACTCCACATCAGGTAAGCACTATATCACAGAAACTAAGGTGGAAAATACCCCAAGTAAAAAAAAATCAAAACATCTAAGTGGCTGGTGGGGACTCACTTTGGACATCCCGGCACCGAGAGACGGAGTGTGAGGCCCAGGTATAGACCAAGGATGGACAGCGACACGAGCCACGCGCCACAGGAACGGGCGACGTCACGCACCAACGCCCACCGCGACGTCTGTAATCACAACATTGCAGCTCATGTTACACTAGCTGCTTTATGTTTATGAGCGTTTCTATCATTTTGGGACATTTAGCATTATTATAATAACAAAGTAGAAAAATGTGACTGAGAAATAGAAAAACAGGTGCCATACTCTAACCCATGGCTATAAAATACCCGCTCTGTTACATTTATGTCTACTAGGTTACTCATATAAAGGTAACAGAGTGGAAAATAATTGGAATTTTCGATAAAAGGTCCTATGAATTTCCAACACTGGAAATATATAATTTGTTTTCTTTACATTGAGTCTGTTTACACAAAACCAGAAATAAAGCTTTTTTAGTTCCTTGTTTACAATATTATTGAGATCTTTCAAAATACCTTTTATAGAAAAACTAGTGTCATCAGCAAAGGGCAAGTAAAACATTGTATCTGAGACATTGTTCATAGCATTAATGTAATAAATAAACAATATTGGTCAAAGAATCGACCCTTCTGGCACAACACGTTACAGTTTTTGGAGATGACATGAGAAACTCCAGTTTGTTTTCAATTGTTAGTGATTTTACATTCAAGCTGACCAATTAAGTATTGAAATCCATTTTTGTAAAATACTTTTATTTTGATTTACTACTCTGGTACAAGGCTGGTACTAAATTCTTAGAATCTATTGATTAAGTTTACCAAGGACACCACCCGGGTACATAATTCTTAGAAACTATTGATTAAGTTTATCAAGGACACTACCCTGGAACTAAATTCTGAAAACTATTGATCTGTATTCCTACATACAAAGATATTATAGAACAAGTTATTCTATAATATCTTTCATGCTATATAAGGTGCACTAAGCAAGAGCTGTCACATTCCACATTTGATCCACTTAGCCACGACCCAGTCCAGCAAAAAATAAATACACTTTTTAGCAATTAATTAATTAATTTCAAAAGTACACAAACCGGTTCATCAAATGTCTTAGAAGAAACATTCAACCAAATAAAATATCAAACTTGCATATATTACAAGCTCTAAAGTGGATTAAATTGATATGAAATAGCCAAATATTCTGTCACCCTATCAGTTTAGTTTGGTTGTCACTGTACAATCGCTGTTTGCTGTTATAAAACATTATTCTCTTCAATAAAAAACATGCGTTTTAGAAGTAGAAGAAAACAAGTAATCAGCGTTTATTAAAAATGCATAAACATATAATGCAAACATAAAACAAACATATTTACAATTACAAATACGTGATTATCCCAGATTTAGAGTTAGTTTTATTAATCTTGGTGACATTGATAACCATGAACTAGTAGATCTAGTCATGTGAATACTATATAAAAGACCGTAAGAACGCCTGAACGTCATGGAGTTTCCGTCGAACAGGGTCATTACGCCAGACTGGGTCGTGGCAAAGTGGATCATTTTAACTTTTTTACATCATTCTAATTTATAGGGATAATATAGGGGAAAAGGCTATTTTGACCAAAAATATAGGGATTAGGATAGGGATTTTCTAAAAACTAGGTATTTTTAGGAAATATAGGGAAGCTTGAAGGCCTGCAACTCATTATTTAAAAGTGTATATTGCTTGTTTTATGCGTATATTACTTGTTATAATAATTTCTATATAAATGTCAAATAGTTTGCAAATAATTTGGTTTTTGAGGAAGACATTTTATTGTTGAAACATTAAACTTCATGTATTTTGGAAAACATTTTGAACATTCTGGAAATTTTGGACATTAAAGCAGGTTATAAAGTACTGTCATTGTTTTGACTTCTATTAAGTAAATACTCAGAAATCGCCTTGAATGAAGGCAATTTTCTTTCAATCAAACATTAAAATTTAGATACATATTTTTATCACAATATCAACATACCTCAATTACATCTCACATGTTTAAATGTGAAATGCTTGAAAGTAAGTACTCAAAAATTAGTTCATAATTTACAATTTTGAAGAGCAACAGCTGGGGGTGGGGGGTGGGGTTGTGTAAGTGAGGTAAATCGGGGTGCATCCATGTAAGAAAACTTCTGAAATTGAGCAATCCTGCTGACCCCCTTATTGCCACCCGACCCCAACATAACAACTCTGACTGCCCTGATGACCTGACCGCCCTAACGACCCCCCGAGCACCCAAAATCTGCCCGTGCCCACCAGTACTCACGGTGCGCATGTCGAGCTGCAGGTCGGGCGTAAACTGGTGCGTGTAGAAGAGGGCGCGGAGAGACACTTGCGAGCACCAGGGCAGGACGACGCCCAGCAGACAGCACCCAGCAGGAAGCAGTGCCAGCGCCACAGCGGGTACCGCGTCGACGTCTTGTGCATGCGGAAACGCGACACCGAGTACCGCACAGCCTGCAATGGGGGCACAGCTTTAAAAGTATTCAGAATTTTTAGATATACGTGTAACTATTCAATATTTTGAGATAAACTGTAACAGTTAGCATCTATAAGGAATTCAAAGTGAAGAGAGTAAAATAAAGAATAAAGAAAAATGAAATTTGTCACAGAAGCAGCGCATAGAGATCAAGATCTTATGGGTATGGGTCAAATAGTTAATGACTGACGATTGGAAGGAACGTTTGCCAAGTTGACTTGGCACCCTTTGAATGAGGAGGAATTAGGGCATGCCCGATTAAAGTTAGGATTTGATTACTGTAAAACTAGAATTTTTCATGGCTATTAAATTTTGCAATTTTGGTCTATCCTGGACCTATTTTACACAGGCTATTAATGTTTGCTGACTATTTAAGTTTGCGTTTTAACACCTACCCACTAAATTTGCAAATTGAATCGTGCGCAAACATTTCTAGTTTTACAGTAATTGACTGTTTGATTAATTGATTGATTGATCAATAGATTTATTGAAATATTTGAAATTCTGAGATTGTTTTATAAACTGTTGTAAGTGTTTTGAGAAGTTTTGCTGTCATTGTTATTGTTTCTTCTTATTATGTTACTGTACATTGATATAAAAAGAATCCAGAATATTTTGGGTGTTTGTATTTTGTATAATTATACAGAAAGTTAGAAACTTTACTATTCTAAATATTTCAAAAACCTATTTCTTTATCTTTATATATGTATGTAATTGATTTTAAGTTTAAATTGTACTCCTTTTCCAATTTAGAATCTAGAATAATTTATTGGCAAACACCCTTCTCCTGATGGCAGGTTCAAGTTCACTATATGCATCTGTCACAATGACAATATATTATTTCAATTTTAATCTCTAGTAAATACCAGACTTCAATCTGGTTAAACTTCCTGTGATAAAATGGCTCGCATATACACACACCATCGATGCCACATTTCTATCAAAGCTGTGTTAGAACTCTGAAAAATCCATGGATTTCTGAATTCATGGAATTTTAGTCTTCTGTTCAAATGATGTTATGAGCGTAATTTGCTACTTAACATTGATAAATTCATTTTTCAAGTCACTTTAGAAATGTATTGCATGCAGTTCATCTACACAATTGCAAGGTTAGCTGATTGTATGAAATTAGAATTTGATACATAATGTCCTCAAAACATTTACAGTTCAATCTATTTATCTTAAAACTTGAAAGGAGTAAGTGATAAATTTGAGTTGTCCAATTTTCTAGTCTAGAGAACGGACATGTGGCCGGTTATACTCAGATTTATAAGGGCATTCCTCACCCTCATTGAAAAACCCGCAAAACTTAGGTCACGTTGATCTGCATTGTTCATTCAGATACTGAATTGGAACTCTTTTGGTTCTTGCCTTTAGACCCTCGTTCTGTGCTCACATAACAGATGTGATGAGCATCAGTTACCCAGGGTAAATCCGGCTCTGCTTGATATTTCCTGTAGCAATCATCGTATAATACGACAGATGATCACAGGTATCGAATGTTCTCACCAATTTTAATCATGTGATCGCTGTGTTGCTCTTCCATCTCTTTTCTCATTTCAAACAAGATACTCAGACTTGCAACCATGTATTTGACATGTATTGGGCGTGACTGCCTTTAGTTTCTTTTTCAACGAATTATGCTTTAGAGACCAGTTGTTTCCAAAAGAAATTAACTCTGCATCTTCATCATTGTCTGCATCCAAACTTGCTGGTAAATAATCAATATATCTTTTTACATTTTTTTTAATCTATCTAGTTTGCCATATTTACAAATAAAATTTATGATATAAAATACAGACAGTTAACAATAGTTTCAAAAACATTAGAATATTCAAAACTACCATGGTACATGGCAGGGGTGGAAAAAAGTCGATGACTTATCAAGTTCCACCCCATGTAAATGTTCTAATCACAGTTATTTAAGTTATATTTACAGTCATTTGACATTAGTCTTACCAGTGTACACGTAAGATGTTGTGTCAACGGATCCAGTCAGACCAAAACCCTTGGGCAACTCTGTACCTGTGAAGCTGGGGCTTTCTTTGGAGAGAAGAGATGATAATGTGTAGGCACTCGCTGCTGCATGCTGCTGTTTAGGCTGGGCATTCGATTGTACGCCCAGCTGTAACCGACTTGGCACCGCCACACTTGCAAACTGTGCCAGACCACCAGGCGACTTATCAGATATTTTCTATGACATAGCTTTTATATTCATTTTCATATACTCAACATGTCTCTTCTTCTTTTCTATGGCAGTCGAGTTGTTTCTCCTGTAGAACTAAATCATTCAATTGTTTTTCAAGTTCATTACAATCAACAGGAATTTCACTGTCATCAGAAAGTCCACCTGATGCACTGGATGATATTCTGGAATCATCTGTCAGATCTGAATTGTCAATAATTTTCATTGCCTCAATCTCTGACTCAGTCATTTCCGGTGCACTAATCCTGCTATTTCGTTTCTATTAATATTCTTCACTGTTTCTTCCTTTTTATAACACCATGTGGTGAATGATGCCTTTTTATATGTATGAAATAAGAACGTTTTAAATTCTTTTTCTTCAAAAACTCTATTCATCCAAGATGGCTACCAATTACATAATGTACCCATGCTCTCTGACACCTGTTCTAGAGGGAGCATATATTGATACCAAATCAAATAAGGGAGAAGCTTCTTAATTCAAAACAGGTAATATGTGCCAAAAACAACAAAAAAACATTAGCTATTATTTTTTACATGATAATGATCCAACATATGATTACATTAAAAAATAGTTTAGAGAGAGAAGTTTGAAAATGTATCCGCAAGCAATAATTACGCGTACTTTCCATTTGCATCAATGATAAAATGCCACAACAAACGGGTCACATTTCTCTTGAATAGGTCCACAAAAAATAAATCTGAATTGGGGGATGGATCTATTACTTCTTGAATGTACACAAAATAAAATTAGAAATATTGTCGACAAGAGTCTATTATTTTGGCCCCAATCGCTGCAAATGTTGCCGTTTAAGGCTGGTACATCATTTTTACGAACAAAATCTTACGTTAAGCATTCAAATTCACATCACATCTGGGCTAGCGCTAGACACGGGTTTAACCGGCTAAACAACAATTTTTGTTAGCCAATTGATATTCTTTTTAGCCAATTGGCTAAACAACTAAATTATTCTATAGCCAATTTCTTTTCAGCCAAGCAAAAACTTATGTAAATCAATTAACATGATAACAATAAAACAAACATCATTACTTTTAGATATTTTGACAATATTTCTAGTTTAAATACTTTAATGTGTTTAATTTTTAAGCGCGCCAGTTAGAACAATGAACTTCAGGTTTCATACACATCGGACCAGTACTACAATACTAGTTTCCTGTAACTCCATATCAGTATGATATATGGAGAAGCATTTTATATTTTTATGATCATTATGGGTTGGTACTAAGTATAGGAAAATATTCTGAATACATCTGATCTACATAAAACTGTCAATTGTTGCCGGATATATCACTTTCAAAACTTTAGGAAAAGACCCTAGAATTCTTCTGATGACTGCTTTGTATTTTTTTATTTGATTTATTTCGTTTATCACAGGCATATTAATACTACAAAGTAAATAAAATATAACAGATAGATGTAGGTAAAAAATATAAATAGAAGTAAAATTGAATAGAGATATAAAAATATAATAAAAAAAATAAACCATGTGACAAACCAATGAAGTACATTGTAGGAATTGACCACGAGATTGGAGTGTCAATCACAAAATTGAGCATGCTGACAACTGATTTACCCGAACGAAGTGAGGGTAAATCAGACGTCAACATGCTCAATTTTGCGATTGACACGACAATCAAGTGGTCAATGAACATTCTATCATGACTAAAATCCATTTTATTTTAAAATAAATCATATTATAACATTCTCATTGCCAGTCAATTTCGTTTGTTTTGAGCGCGCAGAGACGTCAATTTCGTTTGTTTTGATTGACCAATCAGCGTGGGTTATTGGCAGTGATTTTTGCACGGAATGATAGAATGAATAATAATGCATGCAAACTATTTTTCACTATTCACTATATTTTCTTAATTTTAATGGAATTTTTTTAGGGTGGCCGGTGGGACTGGTTTCTGCCCTCGTTGACAGGTGGCGATAAACTACTCACATTTTCACTCGTATTACATCATTACACTGTGAGGTTCCAACCACACATGACTACACTGAATATGAAAAATTAACCTAGTCTACCAGCATTAATTTCTTATCATTAAGAAACACCAACACATGGTCAATTCATAGAATTTGAAATAATACTGAGATATTTCTAAAAGCATATTCTCGCCGGTTGCTAGAGGTGAAACGATACACCAATGCATCGCTGAATCACGGTTTATTTACTCAGGATGAAAGTATCAATACGGTAGTCTATGGCGCGATACTTTCAAGATACAACTGTTAACATATTTATAAGCAAAGTATTAGTTTTATTCAAGTAAATTCCTCCCATTTTCATGTGTTTGTTGTCATTGGGAACAGCGTTCCAAACAAAATGTTGCCAACTAGAATGATGGCGAAGGGCGTTGCCACATTTTAGTGTGACTCTCGGTTTAGCAGACAAATTTTGTTTTTTACAAATTTTTCTTGAATAAAAATGATTCGCCACATTGGCGAAAGAGTAAGCAAAATCTTAAGCAAATCTTTAGAATCTTTAGCAAATGGCGACAAAACGAACTCAAGCACGAGCCCAGCACATATATAGTACAATAGTAAGTACCTGTTGCTTGCACTGCAAACAGAGTTAGTTTTAAAAAGTAGATTTGTGTCTTTCCAATGGGATATTTGATACTAATTCAAATGTTGGATCACAGATATGGTGCATTGAAACAGTCATATGAAAGCTGGGCTCCGTATATAGTGTTTCGTTGAAAAGGAATAAAATTTTTGTGTCAAGCTGTGGACAGATTTTCTCAGTCCTGGATTCACAACAGCTCGTGTTTAAAAATGTTTTCACTCAAAAAAATGTTGTAACTAAATATCTTTTATATTTAAAATGGAATTCAGTCGTAAATTTTACGTATGTGTATGATTTTCTATAAAGAATTACGCAGTTTTATAAGGTCCGCAATCTTGTTAAATATTGAACTTTTCCCGTGTTGATAAACGTACTTTCGTGAACATACCATCGGATTTCAAGTGGCAACGTCTAGCGTGATAAACAGCAGCTAGCATTCTCATTCATATACCAAACAATGGGAAAATCATAAACATTTCTCTTCTAATTAGGACTTTAAAGAAATATGAAGGGTTGCATGGCACAATTCTTTTGTATAAATGTTCACATGCATCATCTGAATTGTTTGAATCTTTTTTTACCAGATTTTACCATTTCGTTATGTGTTTATGCCATATTTTATACCTCGAGCTTTAGGTGAAGCGCTGATGGAAAACCACATTTTCATTTACCTGTGGAATCTAGTGGATTTAAAAATAAAGGTTATCAATGAATTTGACAACGTTTATTTCTTTTATTCACAAACCATATTTAATAGCAATGACAAACCATGTTTTTCAAATATATATCAGTTCAATCACACCACCTTGTCATAATATAACGCACAATAAATATAACATTCATATTTATTAAAAAATGACAAAAATAAATCAGTCTGAGTGTACATACCATTGTATACTATTTCCAATTTGTATTCATAAACAGAAACCACAGATATAAAATAATAATGAACATACATGAGGCAGACCTGCCAACCTCTCTCGGTGAAATTTCAGTATCCCAAGCCAAAATTTTAGTATCCGTAGCAAAAATTTCAGTATCTTATGTTTAATATGTATTTTAAACCTTTACCCCTCAAAATGGCCTAACAACAGCCTTTGGGCCCTCTCCCTCAAATCGGCCTAAACCGCGCGGGTGATATCACGGTTTTGGCTGTCTAAAGCTTCGTCATAGAAGTCATTCATTTGACGTATAACAGCGGTGCCATCGTGGTTAAAATTAGATAACTATATGTAAAACCGTATAAGGAATCATCGTGCACAATTTATTTTAAGTTTACGTTTTTATTCTAAGAAAATATAAAGAAGTTTCATTTGATAGCATTAAAATGAATTCACAGCTGCTATTTTTATGCGCATATCGGAGTAAATGGGAAGACCTCAATGTTTGATCGCTATGTCGACAATCTTGGTGAGAAATAAGTATCCGTGTTCCTAACGAAAATTCAGCTTCATCATGATATATTATAAATCATTTCTAGTAATACCTAGTAAATATTTATAATTATTTTCTAATTACCGGGTGCATTTGCCGCGATGCTACTCATTGCAAAATACCCCAATCCCGGCGATTCTAAGCATTGGAAATGTGATGTTTGGTTTCAAAACATTAGTGAAATTGGGAATGGGGTAAACTAAAATGGTTTCTTCACGTTTTGGTGAAAAGATGATATAAATACGAACATTTTTATGTAAATTATGGCAGTTTAAAGTTGGCAATGCAGCTCCGACAAATGGAAAGATGTTATACGTGCTACGCTGCAAATATTTGCAAGGATACAAGGGCTATCAGGTAATAAAATGTAATGGTTAAGGGTTAGCATATATTCAAATAAGACTATTTAAAACACATTTGATTAAAAACAAATACAAGGGTTTGGATAGTCATCCTACTTTTCGCGTAAAAACGTTCCAAGTAAGGAAAAATCAAAGACAAATGTGCTGTTGTTTTTTAATTTGAACCATTTTATAGATATTACCTAGTACACAGTTTTGTCAGTCATGAAATGATTCTTGTCGGAGATTTAAAAAAAAAATTCTATTTTAAGTCTTTCAAGTACCCAACTTTTTCTAAATTATTTTTGTGAAGTAATAAATTTTATTTATTTATTTTGCCATATTTACAAATAAAATTTACGACATAAAATACACACAATTAACAATTTTTCAAAAACATTAGAATATTAAGAATTACAGTAGTAGATGGCAGATGTGGAAAAAAGTGGATTACTTATCAAGTTCCACCCCATGTATATGTTCTTAACACAGTTTAACTATTCATATTATACTTTAAACAATATCTAACCATTTTTGTGTAATTACAAACAACAAACTAAAAGAACTTTTATAAGCTTTATTAATATAAAACATAAACAAAACATCATTTTTTTGCATTTGTTCAAAAGGTTTTCACCCATATCATAACAGAAAATTTACATTCATTTGTAAATAATAAACTGAACATTACTTTCCACAAGAAAATCTTATTCTAAGTTTCATAGATTACAATTTAAAGCTGCCCCTAACAACTTGATACAATCATTAGCACAAAAAAATTTTTTTTTAAACCTAAAATAGGGAGAGCTGGGAGGGTGAAGAAATTTCTACTCCATTTGGTATTTTTTAACCCTTTCGGTGCCAAATAACGATCTAATCGTATCTTAAAAGCAGCAGATAAACTGCCAAACAACGATCTTATCGTCGTACAGAACACAGTGGTATATTACCACGCTACGATGATTTCGTTCGTGTGAAATCCAAGACATCTGCCATTTGACAGCTAGAACATGCCACTGATGATCACTCGGTTTGCAGGAATAAATGGCTGTAATTGACTTGAAATTTAGATAACTATTTGTACAAGTAATTGACGAACACTAGGCTGCAATTATTTTCAGTTTATGATAGGTAATAACCTCACATAATTGATTTATTAGGCAAACCATGATTAAAATGCAACAAAGTCCGCCATTACCTGTTTTGAGCTGTCACGTGGAGAAATGTTTAGGCTCATTTTTTTATAAGGGGACATTGTAATATTTACAAAAAATATATCACCATGAAGAGATTCGCCTAAGGATAATCATAGCATGAATTATATAAACATTAATTGATTTTTTCCACATCACACTGATTTATTACTTCCAAGGAAATTTTCTTCTTGTGAAACACACTGCAAAAAAAAAGTGTACATAACGACCTCCCGAAACTATTGGTTGTATTAGAAACTAAAATGTTGTCTTGTACATTTTTATGCAACACAGGATGCATTAAGTTTTCAATTTGTTAAAATAGAGTAATTCTAAGGGATTTTACGACAGTTTGAAGTGACAGCTGTGAAGTTCATGAATTAAAACTTTGAACACGCAAAACGTTTCATGCTGCAGCTAATTTTTGTTGGCAATTGAGCAGGGAAATTGGTTTGGCAAATTATAGTTGATAGGAGTCTGGCACCCAAAGGGTTAATCTAGGTACAAACTCGATCTGAAAACAAGGCGAAATTACCTTTCGGTTTGTAATTATTTGAGATGATCTGCCGGACCATTTCGAACAAATATACTAAGTGTTATAATGCAATTTAAGAAAAAAAGAAAGCAATAATAAAATACATACTAATTACATGTTACCTTCACCCATTACCCCTCACGTTTTATTGCATGACAGCCCTTGTATCATCGCAAATATTTGCAGCGTAGCGCATATAAAATCTTTCCATTTGTCGGAGCTGCATTGCCAACTTTAAACTGCCATAATTTCCATAAAAATGCTTGTAAATCATTGGCGGATCCAGGGGGTGTGTGAGCCAAGGCTTAAGTTGTTAGGAACACGAATATGTATTTCTCATCAAGATTGAACCATTATGAGTATGTCTACAACGTGATCAAACATTGGTGTTTTTGCATTTGGTGCGATATGGCGCCATTAATAAGTGCAAATTAATGCTGTCAATTGAAAGTTTTTTATATTCTCTTAAAATTAAAGCTAAACATTAAAATAAATTATGCACAACAATTCCTTATACGGTTTTACATATAGTTATCTAGTTTTAATCACGATGGCACCACTGCTATACCCAAAACAAATGACTTGTGTGATGAAGCTTTTAACACCCAAACTCGTGAAATCACCTGGCCGGTTTAGGCCGATTTGAGGGAAAGGGCACAAGGCCAGTTTAGGCCGTTTTGAAGGCGTAAAGGGATAATCAATCATATTTTTCTGTACAATAATTCTTAAGTGGATATTTATATGTAACATACGTTTTGGCTGCTTTGATATTATTTGGTAAAACTTTCCATATATTAGCACATGCATATTGGAATGTACTCTTAAAATAGTTAGTATTGATTTTACATGTGATTCTGAATCTAAAATCATTTTTGTGTCATGTATTATGGGAATGAACACCTGTACCTTTACATTTAGTTGCCCATGAGACAATTGGTAAATCACATATTGTTAGCTTGAATACAATGGCACAAATCTTAAATTTATATACATCTTCTAACTTTAATATCTTATGTTTCTTAAATAATGGCGAGGTATGGTCTCTCCTTCTTATTTCACAAATCATTCGTATTATCCTTTTCTGATGTACAATAATTTTATTTAGAATATTTTACAGCCTGGGCATAATGATTTTTTAGACTCAAAAAACCGTAATTTTATGGGTTTTTCCCGCAAGTTCACATCTCTGATTTAGCTGTTACAGCACATCATTTGAATCGAGTACATTTTTGTGAGCCAATGAAAGCCTTTTTCACACAGTGCGTAGTTGAATCGAGTACATCAATAATGGCTGCGCCCATATGCGAGTAAAAACATCTGTATTTTAAGAAAAATGTAAGTTTTTAAAATATTTGGTTATTTCCATTGAATTTTGGAATAAACATCATTCCGTCGGAAGGGTCTGATTCACAGTCAAATTACGAAAGAATTCTGAAATTTCCGAATAGTTGGCAGGTCTGATGAGGTGTACCTCTGTCCTTGAACATCGTTTTTTGTGAGCTACAACATGCTTGATGTTTTAGAGCCATTGCAGATTGCTCATCTGATCAGGTCCAAATCAAGTATTATATGCTTGCTGCTCCAAATTTTGTGTTAACTGAAAAACGCCTTGTTCCTTACACAAGTTGACAATATATGTATCTGGCTATATGCACTTCTAAGTGTTGCTTGACTTAGACTTTCAATGTTTCCAAAATAAACATAGAGATACCTACTAAACCCACACTGTATCAATGTTCCCCAAGCTCACAGTCCACAGTGAATGCCACTTTCCAATGCCCAATTTACATAGAGGACCACACTTAAATTTATTAGTCAGTTCTTGAAATTCAAGTCTAAGTTCATCAGTTGGATGTACAAGTCTAGAAGTTGATTAACTCAAAACTGTCAATTATCAGTATCTAAATTTAATAAACGTAAAGATTTATTACCCTTACAGTTGGATTTATTTATCTTTTTAACTTGAAAGGAGTAAGTGATAAATTTGAGTTGTTTTTTCCCAATTTTTCTT
>CM032669.1:52245004-52256693 GCA_019095985.1 Streblospio benedicti
GATCGCCTTTTGTTGCAACAAGGTGTCTTTGAGCAGTCCACTGTCTAAATGGAAGTAGAGCACCCCTTTCAATCGGGCTGACCTGTACCAGCGTGCGTTGTGTTCCGGACATCTTTGTCGCTACCATGATAACCCTTGCCGACCGGTAGCGCCCTCTAGGGCGCGTACCTTCTGTGCTGGCGTACGGGAAATGAAATCGCAAAATAAAAACACAGACAAACAATGGTTTTTGACAGTGTGACGCCCAAGATAAAAAAAAATTCTGTAGCCACAAAAAATTGTTATTTTTCTACATAAATTCACGTGTGCATTCAGAATCATATATGCTTTCTTATTTTTAGCCCATGGTAATTATGGTTTTATTTTTCTACAATTTGTTCGTAACATTGAGCTTGTCTTGCTCTCAGTTAAAATGACAGCTTAAAGGTTCACAATTATAAAAGATGTTTTTCTGTCACTTCCCGCCATCGTACAATAATGCCATTGCATCAGGCAATCAAAATAAACAGCATAAATCAAACAAAAATATATATTGTAATGCTCAAATTAAATGATATCCAATACGGAACCAGCTTCACAACTTTAATTTCATATGTTGACATTCCTTAAACGTCCAAAAAACATGGTGTCAAGACTTTGTACATTTCGGAGTGAAATATTGTGAGATACACTTTGCAGACGTAACTTTGCTTCGGTAGATCCTTTTAAAATCGGTTTATGTGGTATCCGCTGTGTGAATTCATGTTGCTTAGCATATTATATCCACGAAAATCAATTATTTACAATATTATTTAATTTTTCCTTGAATTTTCACTTCCAGCCAATTGGAGCAAATAGCGGCGACCGCTCTATTGGCTAAAATTAAATGCGCCTGTCAATCATAGACACGTGGGTGGCACTTTAGCCTATATCAAATGCGCACCGTTTCGCAACATTGAATAAAACATTGTTGACGATCTAGACTAAATGTTTAGCGGCGATAAAAAAAAGACTCAATGGTGTATTCTGCACATAAAACTTTTGTTATCACGGCTGTTCCCCGGAATTTCTTTACCTTTATCATTTCCCGCAGGTTCCCTGGGGGAAATGATTGTTTTTGACTGAGTATGCACTGTGTGAGGGTGCTCTTCTGACACACCTCTTAATGTCCAATTCTTATTGGCTCAGCCCGACCTTGAGACCAATGTCAAACCCTAGTCTTTTTTCATGATTTTTTTGTTAAGCACCGCCCTCGGCTTTAAAGGACTCTGTTAACGGTCAATGTCACATGATTGAGAGTGCTGAAACCAAATCTTGGTTAAGTATGTCACACCCACCAGGTCCCTCCTCTAAGTGACCGAGATGTATTTCTTTGCACAACAATTTCGAGGTGACCTGCCTGAGCTGTGTCAATCACGTTGCATAGCCAATCAGGCAAGTAGTAAAACTTTCATTCATGATTCGATTGGCAAGGAATTGCATCAACAATAAAATTACTCCCCTAACCTGGGCGCCAACATAAAGCGTGTAACACCGGTGGGGAATTGTGTGGGTGGCTTGCCCCCAGGAGTTGGGTTTAGTTTTGTGTTAATGGAACAAATGTGCCAATCACATGGCATGTTAAATATTCACAATATTTACAATATGGCGACGCCCATTCCGGCAGGAAAACAATAAAACTAGTCAAAAAGAAGGGTGCGTCTGAGAAATGGACTGTAAATATTTTTGTGCGTCCCTAGAGAAAAATATGCGTCTCAGACGCGAGAAGCAGTGATAAAACAGTGTTGATTCAAGGACCTGTATTTGTGCAAAAGCAATATTTAGGGCGTCACATCAAACGAGGGGTGGGTTTGTACATGAATGTGCTTTTGCATTGGAATTTTAATGGTCTAGAATTTTTTGTGGTACTAATTTAGCTGTCCGCCTTTGGATGTTGTATTATGTGATGAAGTCATTGATAAGTTCATTGTGCTTGCTAGCCATGTGTCCTGCAAACACATTTATGGCTAGCAAGCACAATGGCCTCGATTTCTTAGAAGAGCAGGTGCTCTACTGATTTATTGGTTTTTTGGCTTCTTGATATTTCTTAGTTTGTTTCTTTAGTAAAGTTGAATGAATAATTAGATTTAATTGTTTTTCTTGTATTATTTACACTCACATAAACTTATCAAAAGTTTACACTGGTGGCAATGGTCGGATAAATGAACTGTTTATTTGGACTTGACGCTGTAATAAGAAGCTAAATGCCCAGGAGAGACTATGATGATCTGGATGTGTGTGTTTTTCATTATTTTGTGCCTGCATTTTGACTCTCAAATTTTTAAGTTTGATGTTTGAAGTCACCAATAAATGCTTTTTGTACGTCTGTATCATATGTATGTATTTTGTTTTACGGAATTAATGAATTTTTTATACTTGTGATTAAGAATGCTAGCTGGTTGAATACATTTACACTAGGACTAATAATGATAAATGTTTTTTGTACATCTATATTGTATGTAAAACTATGTATTAATACATTCACATTGCATAAAAGTTTTGTACATCTGTATTGTATGATATCAAAAATTAGATAAGATATGATCAATATTGCCCACAATGAGATGAAATATGCATCCAAGGAAGGCTAGCACTCTTTGTCCTTAGAGCTAGTTGTGCTAAGCTTCCCTGATGTATTCGCTACTGTCATGATTCTATACAAACTTTACTGTACTAACTCTAATGATATAAAAATAGCACTACACAAGTAGTCAGTCGGATCTATACATATGTGGCAAAGCATTCAATCAACTATTTTTGTGTTGACCAATTGCAGCAACTCCATCAATTAGTCTATCAAATTACACCAGCTATAGATTGACCAATCCGTTTTTTTTTAGTTGCAGAGATCAACGAGTGTGACATCAAAAACACAGGCTGTGACGACATTTGCACCAACAGTGCCGGGGCCTACGTGTGCGAGTGTAACCCACATCAACCACACCTGTGTCCGTGAGTGCATTAAGCTGGCTTTTCTAACCCTAGTTTTGGTAGATGTTAACTCGATCATATATTCATTGTTGATAAATATTAATAAATATTACTTTTGTTGATAAATATTAATAAATATTACTAAGTCCTGGTGCTCAGTCCCATTATTAGGTTTATTTACATCACCAAAAAAATTTTTCATTGTATATACATGTTGTGAAATATATTATTGATTTTATATTGATGTTGAAATATTTGCCATTGTATTCATTGATTATTGATTATAAAGTTGTCCTGTAGTTAGCTCACATGAGACTGGCCTATATAGTTCATGTAGTACATTTTATACCAACTGGAGTAGTGGAAAGTTTGTTTGAATGAAGTTATAATGGAATTTTGAATAAACTTCTTAGAAATTGTATTAGTTTTAGACCAACAACAATAAATTCAACATAATTGGAAAACCAAAGAGCATTACCTAGCTCGTTAAACGATCTCTGGTAGAACTTCAGTGACTTAAAGGGACATGAACAGCAACCACCTCCTCAGACAATTTCACTTAATAATTTTATTTTTCTATATACTTGACATGTTGCACCTAATAACTTCCAATTTTACAATCATTAACACATGTTTGATAGAAAAATATAAATAGATTAAAACAGAGAGAAAAACAAGGTGATCAACATTGAAGGTTCCGTACTAACAACAGGACTGTAGCCTTTATCATTTGTGTACCGCAAGACGAAATTTGTATGTACGCAATGTTTATTAAGGCTGATAGAATAATAACATTGACATCGCCAATGTGTGGGTACAAAATATCTTCCCAGAGTTAAAAGAGGTTTAATTACGAAGAAATGGAATGATACAAATAGCTGAAAATGTATACATTCAACTGAGTTAGCAAGTACCAATTAGATGACATAAATTTATTATATACCTTGGAAGTCACCTGTGCATGTCTCTTTAATGGTCCATCTATCCTGCCTATTTCTGTTGCAGCGGTGCGATGCCCAGACATGCCTAGCCTGGACAATGGTCAAGTGATCACTTCCAAGACCATGCACCACTTCGAGGACCCACCAGTGTATTTCCTGTGTAATCTCGGCTTCAAGCGCAATTGGGTGGAGAAAATCCTGTGTCTTGCCATCGGACAGTTGGATGATGACATGCCAATGTGCATTTGTAAGTGCAATCTACTTCTCCAAGAACCAGGGAAGAAAACTAATGCATAGATTTGTGATTGGTAAAATATGAATGTAAAACCTGTTGTTTTGATATTGCTTTTCTTGAATTTTTTCTATTATCTCATGGCTTGTTATTATATTAGTCGGTTATGTTGAATATGTTATCCCTAAAGATTAAATATAATGAGTTTCTATAGAAATTTATATTTTCACATTTATAATCCCGAATGTTGATATTTGGAACTGACATGTATTGAGCAAAAATCCTCTTGAAATCGGCTCTTTATTGATTTTTAACTAATTACAGTATATGACCATTCAAAAGCTCACGCCCATGTAAAGACCCATCATGATATCTAGGTTTCATCGAAATCATAGCTATTGACTATGTCTATGTTCAACTGTGTGTGTTTTTTTAAAATTTTGTAACAAACTTCCACGAATATTAAGGCCATTGAAACAGGGCTATATACTGCGTATATGGCCGTGAGCTATGACTATGATGGCTGGTATTGTACTTTTAAAGTACCAACACAATACAGTCATAGATCATAATATTGTCACAGGAAGTAAGAACATTTGTACCTGTTGTTTTTGGTGTGCTCACCAACGCTATCAAATGTGCCATCATCACCACAGCGGCCACCTGCGAACTGCCCTCCACTAGTGGCATGACGTACCCCCGACCTACAGCCCCCGACAAAGGACCCATCGCCTATGGCGCCGAGGTCACCCTGCCATGCACGGAACCCCAGCCCACACCAGTGACCCTCACAAGCACGTGCATCTATGACAAGGAGAGCGGTACCGACATGATCGAGAGCATTGAGCGCCCAGGTGAGCTTGATATTTTGTATATGTATCGATGTCACCAGATTTATGACCCAAAGTCCCTTTAGAACTATATTGCATCATCTCTCATGGGATTCAAATCCACGAAGACCATGGCTATCTCAGCATTTTACTCTGATCAGTACAGCTTGGAAGTGTCTATTATGATTATTCCACTGATGAAATCACAATGAACTGTAATTCATGATTCCGAAGCTCCGCCCCTTTCTATCAATTTGTTACCACGTGCACGAAGGTTTCACAAACAAGGCTTGTTTACTTTATGAAGCATGGACATACGAGACATATTTAGAAAGCTATAACATTCAAACGACTTGATCACACATCTTTACATTTTGGTAGAATGACTAATAATCCATAGCATTTATATCATGCAATTCAGTAACTTACAAAATGGTAGATATTTTATAATTAACATTTTAATTTTCAACACTCACGTTGCATTGTCAGTGACGGACATTCAATGATGAAGATAAGTCGGTGATAATCCATAAACATTTCGATGCATATATGGTAACTGCATTTGATACTTATATTATCCTTGATGTGTGTGTGAATTTTACGTATATAAATCCGTTGATTAAATGTCTAAGTATACAGTACTATTGTGTCCGGAACCTTTCGTTAACGTTGGATGAGATGTATTCGTCATGGTCATGTGACAACGGTGACGTCAGTATTCGAATGGCGGCAAATTGATTCAGACGCGAATCTTTTGACAACGGTGGATTTTTGGATTTTATTGCACTTTACTATTTATATATTACACTATATTATACGTGATCGGCGTACGACGTTTGTTGCAACAAAGGTTGCGTGCGTTGTGACGAGATAGTCTCAATCAACCAGTGAAGTTCTAGCATCCACTGTCTAAATGGAGTAGAGCACCTTTTCAATCGAGGCTATTGCAATACCGCGTGCGTTGTGTTCCGGACATCTTTGTCCGCTACCATGATTAACCCTTGCCGACCGGTAGCGCCCTCTAGGGCGCGTACCTTCTGTGCTGGCGTACGGGAAATGAAATCGCAAAATAAAAACACAGACAAACAATGGTTTTTGACAGTGTGACGCCCAAGATAAAAAAAAATTCTGTAGCCACAAAAAATTGTTATTTTTCTACATAAATTCACGTGTGCATTCAGAATCATATATGCTTTCTTATTTTTAGCCCATGGTAATTATGGTTTTATTTTTCTACAATTTGTTCGTAACATTGAGCTTGTCTTGCTCTCAGTTCGAAATGACAGCTTGGAGTTCACAATTATAAAGATGTTTTTCTGTCACTTCCCGCCATCGTACAATAATGCCATTGCATCAGGCAATCAAAATAAACAGCATAAATCAAACAAAAATATATATTGTAATGCTCAAATTAAATGATATCCAATACGGAACCAGCTTCACAACTTTAATTTCATATGTTGACATTCCTTAAACGTCCAAAAAACATGGTGTCAAGACTTTGTACATTTCGGAGTGAAATATTGTGAGATACACTTTGCAGACGTAACTTTGCTTCGGTAGATCCTTTTAAAATCGGTTTATGTGGTATCCGCTGTGTGAATTCATGTTGCTTAGCATATTATATCCACGAAAATCAATTATTTACAATATTATTTAATTTTTCCTTGAATTTTCACTTCCAGCCAATTGGAGCAAATAGCGGCGACCGCTCTATTGGCTAAAATTAAATGCGCCTGTCAATCATAGACACGTGGGTGGCACTTTAGCCTATATCAAATGCGCACCGTTTCGCAACATTGAATAAAACATTGTTGACGATCTAGACTAAATGTTTAGCGGCGATAAAAAAAAGACTCAATGGTGTATTCTGCACATAAAACTTTTGTTATCACGGCTGTTCCCCGGAATTTCTTTACCTTTATCATTTCCCGCAGGTTCCCTGGGGGAAATGATTGTTTTTGACTGAGTATGCACTGTGTGAGGGTGCTCTTCTGACACACCTCTTAATGTCCAATTCTTATTGGCTCAGCCCGACCTTGAGACCAATGTCAAACCCTAGTCTTTTTTCATGATTTTTTTGTTAAGCACCGCCCTCGGCTTTAAAGGACTCTGTTAACGGTCAATGTCACATGATTGAGAGTGCTAATGAAGCCGTCTTGGTTAAATTATGTCACACCCACCAGTCCTCCACTCTAAGTGACCGAGATGTATTTCTTGCACAACAATTTCGAGGTGACCTGCCTGCCCCTGAGCTGTCAATCACGTTGCATAGCCAATCAGAGCAGCGTAGTAAAACTTTCATTCATGATTCGGTGTAAGATTGCATCAACAATAAAAATTACTCCTAACCTGGGCGACCCAACATAAAACGTGTAACACCCGGTGGGGTGTGTGGGTGGCTTTGCCCCCCAGGAGTTGGGTTTAGTTGAGAGTGCCCGGGGAGCATTTGGGGGGCTAGGCCCCCGGCCTTATAAAATAAAAAACGGGGGGTTCGGGGGGTACCCTCCCCATAATAACATTGAGAAATAATTGAAAAAAATGTCCTCCTGCCTATAATACTGCTATCAACTATAGAGAGGTGGTCTTCTTATATTTTTAACACTGAATGTGCTTCCTGAACCTGTTTCATCATTCACCAGGGCACCTCTCACTTAATTTTAAAGCCAAATTTACACATGCAGGTGAGCGATATTAGGACCCTTATGGTCCTCTTGTTCATTTACTCCTATGCGCATAAAAATGGCCGTAGTGAGTGCAGATTAATATGCTCTCAAAATGAAACTTCTTTATATACTCTTACAATAAAAACGCAACACTAAAATAAATTGTGCATGATGATTCGTTACGCGGATATAGTTACCTAGTTTTAAACATGATGGTACCGCCGTTATACCCCAAACGAATGACTTGTACGACGAAGCTTTTGACAGCCAAAACGTGAAATGGTATAGGATGATGTGTCAATGCATTTGGCGAAGCCGAGTATGCGGGCGGTGCCGTTAGGTGCCGAGGGGGTGAGTGCGAGCTGGGGGACACCCCCCCCCCCCCCCCCCCCTCTCGCAAGTGGTTTTTTTGGGATTTCCCTCCAAATGTTTTGAAAATGTGACACTACTGGTTGCTCACATATATTTTGGTATATTATATTGCATTTTTGGTTTACATATCCAACATTCAGTACACGAGACGCGCTTGCATGTCTTCTATGTATGTC
The DNA here is from genome assembly GCA_019095985.1 of Streblospio benedicti. Lineage (NCBI taxonomy): Eukaryota > Metazoa > Annelida > Polychaeta > Spionida > Spionidae > Streblospio > Streblospio benedicti. The sequence continues at coordinate 52,253,171 of CM032669.1, forward strand.
ATGGCAACACGGTATGCAGTATTCTTTATAAGGAAAATTGCCGTAGTAAAAATAAACATAAAAATAACAAAGGTATCATAATGGTTGAAGATTCATGTTGCACACCTATATACAGGTTGAAAAACATAGATTCTGAATAACTATACATTATTACTGTGGTAGGATTCAGAAATTAGTAAACTCCATTTTTCTTGTATGCCGAAATATATGTGAACCACCAATAGCTACACTTTGATAAAATTAAAAAGATATATATATTTCTTTAATTGGAAAAAAATGTATCATGGGAATCATTTTAGATTGGTTGACATTTATTAGACGTGTTATGCTCATTTTTCGCTGTCTGTTCATGGCAAGTCATTTTACACCCCTGGGGAAATTCATATGTTCCCTGAACGTTTGCTGACCTAGTTTGCTAATGACGTCATTAAAAAACCAAACCTTACTTATCTCCATAGGAGAGCACAGAATTTCCCCATTTAATTTGTCAGGGTGAATATTGTAGAAATACGAGTATTTGGGGTCAGAATATAGGCATCCTAAATGGCTGTTAGATGCGTAAATAATTGTTCTCCCAATGAAAAATCAAATAATAGTATTTTAATTCATATTTGCCACAATATTTAGATCGTAATGTGTTGTTTATGCTCTTTCAGTTCTCGATTATCATTATGGAGTCAAGTTCGCCAGAATTTCTCTATGAAAAGATGCTTTGATTTCTTGTACTTTTTTGCCAGAATTGCGTAGTTATATGCGTCTTCGAAGGTGCTCCTGGCTGGTAGGGTATGATTGCATTCACATGGGCCGTCAATAAAGGGTTAAAAAAGGCTTATAGTTCGATCCAAAGCTCGATCTTCCGTATATGTCCGGAAAAAAGGGGACTATTGCAGAACGTCCGGTTGATGGGAATATCCGGTTTATTGATATTTGGTTAAACGAGATTGTACTGTATCAAGGACTGCACCTTAAGGATTTTCCGTTCAAATAAAGGAATGTGTTATTTAACAGAAACTGTTGTAAATGGATTTTATTTGTGGTTGAATGAGTGTTACAAGTGAGAACCGTAATAAGAAACATGATAAAGAAATGATGTACCAAGAAGGAAGAATCAATTCTAAAATTGGTGATAAAAAGGCAAATAACTAAAATGTCTTATTAAATGGTGGATTGGGTATGTAGCGTATAATCTTGTTTGATGGGTTTCTTTTTCTTTTCAGCTACTTGTGTAACTCCCAAAATAATCAACGTCCAAAATTTAATCTCACATTTTATTTCTAACTCAGTTTCAAGACAAAAGTCTCTTTTTCAATATATGGCACAATTACAATGAGCATAATGCTCATTGTAATTGTGCCATATATTAAAAGGGAGACTTTTGTCTCGAAACTGAGTTTAAATTTTGGATTATTTTGATTATTTTGGAGCTACACAAGTAGCTGAAAAGAAAAAGAAACACATCAAACTAAAATGTCATCTATTAAATTTTATGTTAACTTTAGTTTAGGTGGTGATGACCATGTCGTTTGCCATATTTCCCCTCGAAGTATCTGTCAAATCCAAGGAGACTTGTGCTGGACTACTGCTTTCCTTCCTCAGAGTTGGAGGCAGATTCTTACAACCAATCCAAAGTGTACCAGGTAACGTTGTTATTTCAATCCACCAATAAAAGACTTGAGTTTATGTTAGCAGGCTCTGATTATCCCTCAATTTGAGGGTGTAGGTTGCTTGCCCAGTCTACCATACTGACTTTCAAGCCTTTCGGTCATCTGAATCTGATTGATCTATACCCAGACATGCTAGATCTTTCTATAAAACTGGACCCCAAGTCTGTTCAGGTCTTCCCTTGCCTTTCTCTCCCTGTATCTCAAACTCTCGTACTTTACTGATGTAACTGGAGCTGAGATCAATATGACCATCGGAATTATTGTCATGCTCTTCTTAAATCATTTACCTTATGATTTGTGGTCTACTTTAAAAGCCTAATAGGTAGTTTTAATTTTGACAAGTATGGGTCTCCCAATATTTATGAACCATCTATTCAATGATGCAGTTGGCGGGCTGGGCAACAGGTCCCCAGCTTTAAGCACGCAAGATGAAAGGACCACACAGAGGGACTCTGGCTCAGTATGTACTGCTGGGTACAAGAAAACCACCATTCCTGCTGTCTCGGAAGATCCTGTGTGCAGTAAGTGCAAATTTCTTTATCATTGTGAGTTGTGGAAAACACTTGCCTTTTCTGTTCGTAATGTTCAGTGAAACCAATGGGAAAAATGGGAAAGAAATTTAACAAATTGTAACGTAATTCTTTATTTTTCGCTTCTGTATCTTTCTGACGGAGTCGGTACTGTACAGTTTCATATGAGTTATCTTTCAAAAAGCAGGACAATGTGATTCTGTGAAAGTCGTCACAACGTGACAGAATGTGATAAGTTTAAGGGAAAAAATTCATGTAGTTCACCTGACTACAAGATTTGATAACTTCCGGTAGTTGCATGTTCAGTGTTATCAGGCCATCCGTGCTGGTTATTTTTTTAAAGCGTTGCTACGAGCCTGGTCTGTTATCGCATATTTTGAGAGAATCGTGCAGAATGACGTACAAGAGCCAACTTTGGCATGCATGTACCTTAGGGCATATAAAAAAGATTTGGATATGGAACCACCCTCAGGGACCCCTATTATCACTCTAGACCGGCATCCCAGACCACTTTGGGTAGCTAAAGGAGGTACCAATGTTTGACCATATAACCACATCAGACTTTCCATCTTGACCATGGGATCATGCGTCTGCCCGGAATCGGAGGGCGGGGGACCCCCGTAGGGGTGATCTAGCGCGGTCAAAAAACGGGAATGGGTAGCCGAAGGAGGTACCACTTGAAAATACTGTCAAATTACTTGGCACAGTGCACCAACATTGGGTCCATATGTGACAGACATTTTTTTTTGACGGAAAGTGACCAACAGACGGCCAAGACTGACCGCTAAAAACGGGCTTGGGTAGCCGAACTAGGTACCACTTCAAATCAATTTTAAAATGATCCTTGGGGTCTGTACTGTTCAGAAATAACATGGACAGACAAATAAGATGACGGAAAATGGTCGATAGACGAGGTCAAAGGTCTCTGGGGGTCAGTGGTCAGCATGGGTCGGGTAGCTTAGCTAATATAGGTGCCACTTCAAATCAATTTCAAAGTGTTTCACAGGGTTTGTACTCTTCAGAAATAACATGGACAGACAAATGAATTGACGGAAAGTGACCGACAGATGAGGTCAAAGGTCTCTGGGGTCAGCTGGTCAGCATCATTTGGGTATTATCACTCATTCTGCTCCAGATGAAAACTTTTATGATCAACATTCCATTGTTTCTTACAGGTGTAACAATCAACAGCGGCTGTGTGGCCAACAACATGTGCCCGACCTGGCCACCAACCCATGTCAGAATAACGCCAGATAACCGGGCGGGTGCTGACCAGTGCGTGTGCCCCGCCAGGCTTCGAGGGCATTTCTGTCAACACAATATGGATGA
>CM032669.1:52256793-52285287 GCA_019095985.1 Streblospio benedicti
CCACCTTAAACTGATCGGAATGTGACATACTAGTATGTAACTGATCATCATCAACTGATTCATCAAACTGTCTTTTTCTTTTTTTTGGTCTTTTCAGACTTTGCCTGTATACGTTTATGGGGCATTTATTCTTTGCCCTTTCTTCAAAATATTTAAACTCGTTTCTTTGCCCTTTTACAAATTCTAACAGTGACTTTAGCAGTTTCACTGCCGTATTAAGTGGTACACACTTATTTTGAAGAGATAAACTAGTTAGTTGAAATCTTTCTAAAATGACATTCCACAATTCTAATAACAATACTGTTTCTAGCTGATTTAGTCTTTTTAGCATTCCTTCACCTTCAGCCCTACAGTCTCTTGGCTGGTTGTTGTCAGTTGACAACTCAGATATCGCCGCTTTAACTTCTGCATAGCCATTGTTCAAAGCTTTCACTGCATCATGACGTGCAGACCATCTTGTGTCTGATAAACTTTTTATAACAATCAAATCTTTCAAATGTTTTTTTAGTATCTGCCATCTATAAGTTGATGCAGCAAACCACGAATAGACTTTCTGTAGCAAATCAAATAAATCAGATGCACCAGAGCAAGATTCAGCTGCACCCTTCCCCACCAGATTTAAGGAATGTGCTGTACAAGGAATGTATTTGGCAAATCTGCACTTCTGCAGTATAATAGCTTGAACGCCATTGTATTTTCCACTCATGTTTGAAGCGTTGTCATAAGACTGCCCACGGCAAAACTTAATGTCAATGCCATTTTCTTCCAAATAATTGAGAATAATACCAGCAATCTCGGATCCTGTATGCGAGTACATAGGGATAAATTTAACAAATCTTTCTACAGGTCCTGATTTAATAACATACCGAATGATGATGGTGAGTTGGTCCACGTGCATGACATCTGGTGTCGAATCAACAGAAATAGAAAAGTATTTTGCCTCTTTGATTTCACTTATGATGAAGGTGGAAATTTTTTACCCATAAGTTCAATGATCTCCTCACAAACTGTTGACGACAAATACGATGTATGGCCACGTCCTTTATTTGCATGTTTTCTCATGTGTTCTGCTAAAAAGCTATCATATTGACTTAGTAATTCCAATATTCCAAGGTAATTTCCATTGCTTGCTGAACCTACAGTTTCGTCATTGCCATAAAATGCAAGACCGCGTACACTTAAAAATTGAACAACACTAATAATCCTTTGCAAGACTTGCCGCCAATATTTAACTTCAGACTCGTACTGTTCTATAAGGTTAGAATCAACTTGACAGCGGCTCTTACGGGCACATAGTGATGCCATTGCAGATAGATGTTGCTTGGATTTCTCATGAGCAGGAAGCAATGCTTGAGCATGTTTCCAGTCACTGAAACCAGTTGTCAACTTACTAGTGGATGGAGACATCAATTTACAAACAAAACAATACACCTGACTGCATAATCCCCCCTTGAAGGGTCAACACGTTGTTCCATATGGAAGGAAGGGTGTGTCTGCCTCCATCTCTATTGAGTGAAGCTCTCAGTCTCCGTATCTGAATCGCTTCCTTTACACCACGCTCAAAATACTTAGATTCAACACAAAGGATTTTTGTATCCTCAATTGAAATGTCATGACCCTCCTGATCAGAGTGCAAGTGGCGAGATACTTCCGACCCCGTGGAACTTGGGCGTCTGTGTTCCATGAATCTGGCTTTTTTTTCGCTCTGTCTCCCCAACATAGGACGCATCACAGTCATTACACTTGATCTGGTATACCGGACCAATCACTCTCTGCTTGTCTATGAACTTCCATCAAACTATCTCCTACTTGTTTGATACCGGCATTGTACCATTTTTTGTATTCATGATATTATTTCATTGTTTATTTTAATCCAGGAATTCAGCCATAAGCATTCATTTAGACTGTTGCTTGCAGCCATGTCGATGGTGCATTTTATGTCTCCACTGTGCATCTTACCCAGGTTCTTTAGAATATCAGGGGTTAGTGTGTGTGTGATTGCCTGAAGGACAGTAAAACACGGAACTGTGTGATTTTGGAGTTTTATTGTTTATTTCATAGCAGTTAAAGCGTGTATTTACATGGCTAGTAGTCTCCCGGGGCTAGTCTGGGTGGAGAACCGGGGCACTCCCTGCGGGTCTCGGCAGCGGCAAGGCGGGGGTTAGGCAAGGTGGTCGAGGCGAGAGCGAGCGTTAGGCAAAGTGATCAAGGCGAGAGCGAGAGCAATAGGCGAGGCGGCGTGCTATGGCACTGGCGAAGGCGACTGCCAAGTGGGCTGTAGCGGCCTGCTTTTATAGTGCTGGCAGAAGGGGGTGTACGTGCACTTTGGCATAGTGTCTGTGGTGTGTACGTGCAGCACAGCCTGTACTTGCTGTGGTCAGCATGACCGCCGCAGCATGGGTGAAGGTCGCTGGACATACATGGCAATGTTTACCATACAAGACAACAGGTGGATATGTTGACATCACGTGACCTGTCATGGCTGGCGGAAGCAGTGAAACTTAGCAAAACTTGTAGCTGTTCACAAATACTTACTCTTGCTACCTGCTGTGGACATATAATTTGTTTTAAAGGCCTGGATAACTGATACTTTTAATGTTGGTTGGCAGATGGTGAGGAAAGTAGCCATGGCAGGTCGAATTTCGCCACACTCGACCCTTCTTAGTGGAATATGACCTCATATTCATGCTGTACCTGAAAATAAGACTATTTTGTCCCTCCCCCCAGCGGGTTCAACCAATACAAGTTGGCATAATCGTCTACAATTTATTCAAATATTTCTGTATGACAGACACATAGATGACACGAACTGAAGCAACAAAAAAAACAAAAAAATATATATATTAGCAAAACGCACAAATATGAGAAGACAAAAATATATACAGTAGAGTCACAGGGGATCACAGGGGGCAGGACGTGGCTCTCCTGGCTCTCTTAGTTCCTGCACTTTTCTGGACGTCACGGGTCGGGCTGGTTGCCTTCCTTCTCAACATATTGAGAGTCACTGAACTAAAACAACCCTTACTGTAAAGTTCCACTGAGTCGGGTCGCCAACTCCTGATATCCTGCCGCCGGACATAAAATTTTGCTGCCGTTCTCTCGATCAACCCGTTGGGGTGCTCCAACTTTTGTGAGAAGGCCGCCACGCACATCTCGTCGTCTCCCTCAGAGTCGGAAAACCGACCCTGGGGTGTGCGGGGAGCGACTGTCGCGGGGGATGAACTGAGGCTGGATTCCACAATAATCCCTGGTGGGTTGAATGGATCCACTTCAATGTCTGGCGTGCCCCCGAGGGAACCAGTTGACGTGGCCTTGCCCGAGCTGGATGTGGTGCTGCCTGGTCGCACTGGAGAGCGTGATCGGTGGCGGTCTGGGATCGAGGCCAGGCGGTCGTAGGAGCGTCGGAGGCCCCGGCCACGACCACGTCCGACGGGGGGATGAGCGGAAGCACTAGTACCTGGTGATGCCTCACTGGAGAGAACGACCTTTCTGACCAGGTTAGAGTTTTCGTCAGTGGATGGAGCTTGGGATTCCGTACTGGTAATCCCGTGGCGGGAGCTCATGTGCTCTAGCATAACTTTCTTCGAGCAACTCTTGTACGCGCAGTGTGTGCACTGTTCAGGGTTTCGGCCCCTCCCGTGCACCTCTCTCCTGTGGGCGAGGACCTCTTTCAACTCGGTTGCCTCGAAGTCGCAATCGAAGCAGCGGGGCCTGCCAGACAGAAAAGGCATATTGTTTCTATTTTTTTCCACTCTCCCTTCGTGTCCGGGTTTATACCACCACCCAGATTTAATCTTTCTACAGGTCCTGATTTAATAACATAGAAAATGATGATGGTGATTTGGTCCATGTGCATGACATCTGGTGTCGAATCAACAGAAATAGAAAAGTATTTTGCCTCTTTGATTTCACTTATGATGAAGCCGGAAACTTTTTTACCCATAAGTTCAATGATCTCCTCACAAACTGTTGACGACAAATACGATGTATGGCCACGTCCTTTATTTGCAGGTTTTCTCAAGTGTTCTGCTAAAAAGCTGTCATATTGACTGAGTAATTCCAATATTCCAAGGTAATTTCCATTGCTTGCTGAACCTACATTTTCATCATTGCCATAAAATGCAAGACCGCATACACTTAAGAATTGAACAACACTAATAATCCTTTGCAAGACTTGCCACCAATATTCAAAATCAGTCTCGTACTGTTCTATAAGGTTAGAATCTACTTGACATCGGCTCTCACGGGCGCATGTGATGCCATTGCAGATAGATGTTGCTTGGATTTCTCATGAGCAGGAAGCAATTAATGAGCATGTTTCCAGTCACTGAAGCCAGTTGTCAACTTACTAGTGGATGGAGTTTACAAACAAAACAATACACCTGACCACTATTTATTTAGGGCGTTAGAATGTGTACTAGTTTAAACGTAAGTAGGGGCCCCAAATTTTGATGAGGGTTGCCTTATTATTTGGGGGCTTTGAACACCAAAAAATCCATGTTGGTGTAAAATTTTTTTTTTGCAAAACATGGGGTAACCTCAAATTTTGATTTTTCCAAATTATTTGGGGGTTTATATAACAAAATTGCCCCCTGGCTTGTATTTTGAGTCAGCCCCCCCTTAATCGGTTACTGATTATGATTCTCCATTCTCGTGGTATTGCATCTTTCAGTGAGTTGTACTGCATTGTGTATACATGAAAATTGAACTTTGTTTTATTCTATTTCATTTTTAAGAGCCCAGGAATCGAGGGCCTCCTACTTGTTTGATACCGGCATTGTACCATTTTTTGTATTCATGATATTATTTCATTGTTTATTTTAATCCAGGAATTCAGCCATAAGCATTCATTTAGAATGTTGCTTGCAGCCATGTCGATGGTGCATTTATGTCTCCACTGCATATGTCACCATGATTGTAGAATTTGATAATAAAATGCTGGGAAATACGGAACATCCTCAGGATTAAGTGTAGCATTAAAAAAGTACAAGGATCATAGTCATCTAAAAGCCACTGGATATAAGACTTCCACCCTCCCATATTCCCCCACAAGAATCTTCTAACCCACATTACTTTCTACGCCCGAATAAAATTTTCAAAGTTAATCATTTTAAGTCCACCTTTGTCAAATGGCAAACACATGACCTGTCTGCTAATCTTATTGGGTTTGTTTTTCCATATGAATTTGAACATGGCACTCTCAACCTCCTTGACAAAAGTATTGGGCACAGGTAGGGGAGAGGCGGCAATTAATTAGTGGTAAAGCAAAACTTTTAACGACAGTAATTTTGCCTTTTAAGGAAAGATCTTGCTGCTGCCATAATTTCAGGCAAGATTTCATCTTTTCTAATTTTTTCCACAGATTTTGCATTTCCATCTCTTTCCTGTCAAGAGAGAATGATATGCCTAAGACATTACTTTCTGTCCACTTTAGTTCGAACGCCCTTTTACGATGGCCTTTAATGCCCAACCACATAATTTCAGTTTTTTCCATTATTTAGCCTTAAGCCTGCTGCTTGTTTGAAGATGAAGAGTACATTTAATAAAATATGTAGTGATACAATATCTTTTATGAAAACAGTTGTATCATCTGCCATTTGAGCAAGTTTACATTGAACCATGTTCTGTTCCTTTTCCTGTTGTTGGTCCTTCCTGTATTTGGTGTGTTATTGTCAATTTTACCAAAGTGTAACTGCTCTGGATATCCACTATTGTTTAAGGCCTTCTGGTATTCTGTTGTTGATTCTTTGAATGTTTCCTAATTGGTATAAGCCGATATAAGCCAACTAAAAGAGGCCCATGAACCAGTGGATAAACTTTGGACTACATTTCATTCAGCTATCACCACTGGTATTGAGAAATTTATTCCTTCGAAAATGATAAAGCCTAACCCTGCCCATAAACCTTGGATAAACAGAGAAATAAGACAACTAATGAAGAAAAAACGTAGACTGTTCTTAGTTGCCAAGAAGACAAAAAATTGGCACAACTACAATTTCTTCCAGAAAATATGCAGACAGAAAATGAGATCTGCAGAGTATAACTTCATCAACAACACCATCAATGAAGGACTAGCAAACAACAACACAAAACCGTTTTGGAACTATATCAAAAAGAAGAAACAAGACAATATTGGAGTGGCAGCTCTCAAAAAAGGAACTAAACTTGTTACAGACAGTAAAGAGAAGTGCGAACTATTGATTGAACAGTTTAGATCAGTGTTTACCAAAGACGATGGGACCATACCTAATCTCCCGAACATTAACTGTCCTCAGACTAGTAAATTGGTCATTGATCCGATAGGGGTAAAACAGTTACTTGTAAATTTGAATGTACGTAAAGCCTGTGGGTCTGATGGTATACCCAATCTCATACTAAAGAACTGTGCTGATCAATTGGCACCAGCAGTTACTACCATTTTTCAGTATTCTATCGACACGGGTGTTTTACCCATCGATTGGTGCAAAGCAAATGTCTCATGTATCTTTAAAAAAGGTGATAAGCATAAACCATCTAACTACCAGCCAGTATCCTTAACATCGGTTTGTTGTAAAATACTGGAACACATAATATTTCGTCATGTCATGAAACATCTGCAATCAAATAATCTTTTAACAACACTTAACCATGGTTTCAGATCCGTATTCTCGTGTGAATCCCAGCTCCTGACTACTTTAGATGACCTTCTTAAACTATATGACAAAGGATCACAGGTTGATGTGACAATTCTTGATTTTTCCAAGGCATTCGATACTGTTTCTCACAAAAAACTCCTCGCTAAGCTTGAAAATTTTGGAATATCAGGGCCACTACACAAGTGGCTATCTCATTTCTTATCAGAAAGAACAATGCGTGTTGTACTAGACGGTACCCGGTCTGCAGAAGTTCACGTGGACTCTGGCGTCCCCCAAGGTACGATCCTCGGACCGCTCCTTTTCCTTTGTCACATAAATGACCTACCTGATTGTGTCAATATAGGCTCTCGTGTACGTCTTTTTGCAGACGATTGTCTTTTGTACCAAGAAAATCTCGAACATCAGAGATCAACGAATACTACAAAGTGACCCCAAAAGCCTAGAATTGTGGGCTGCAAAGTGGGGCATGGTTTTTAATGCAGACAAATGCTATATTTTGTCAGTCCGGAACAGGAAGCCTTACTTCTACAAATTAAATGATACAATACTGAAAAATGTTAAATCACATCCGTATCTGGGCATTGAACTCGCAGAGGACCTTAAATGGTCAAAACACATAAATAATGTCAGCAGTAAAGCCAACAAATCACTAGGATTCTCCAAGAGAAACTTGAGGCGCTGGCCTTCAGATCTTAAAAAAACCGCATACATCTCCCTGGTCCGATCAATTCTGGACTATGGTGCCATTGTATGGGACCCGTACTCAAGTACTGATCATGAGAAACTCGAGAAAGTCCAGCGCAGGGCGGCCCGTTTTATCACTGGTGACTACAAATCTAGATCTCCAGGCTGTGTCACCAATATGCTCAAAACCCAAGACCTTCAAGAAAGACACAAAGACCTGCGTCTCGCATATATGTTCAAGGTCGCAAATGGTCTCATTAAAGCGATGTCTCCGGAAAACTTACTGACACCAACTAGAACTGGCTGTAGACGAATCAAGGCAAGAGCCTTCTCAGGCTATCATTCAGAAAACCCAGTTTCGGCCCACGTCAGAAATAACTCAAAAACATTTGTAGTGCCAAAGTCAAATTACGAACAATACACTCAGTCGTTTTTTGTCAAAACAATTAGAGAGTGGAATGCTCTAGACGAACACGTGGTTCAAGCGCAGACGGTCGATCAGTTCAAGACCCTGATAGGCCAGCGCAGTGACTAATCAAGTCACACTCCTCCTCGCCATGTGCCTGTTCAGGACTCTGCGAGTAATTGCTCAGATTCAGATTCAGATGATATTGTGGATGGGCGTTTATCTATGCTCTCTGATATGTTGCCTTGCCAACAAATTGATAGTTATGTGCACCCTGAACACCCACAAGTGACCTAAGACACGTGAAAACAACATAATACACCTAAGGAAATCCTGTACTCGTATTCGTACACATACCATGAACATGCTTTGGGTGATATTAGAAGCTCAGACACCTTTCACTACTTTCCATCAATGATTCAGAATGAACATCGATATAAACCTTCGACGGAAGCTTGAATCAATGTTTGAAGATATGTATTTGTGTTAATCTGCATCTAGAATACACCCAAAGTGAGAATGAACAAATAATATATTTTTTTCAAAACAACTCTTCCCGACAGCGTTCTTAATGCAAACGAAAGGCAAGTCTCTACGAGCTTTCCACAGCGTGACCTCATTATAATATGCATGCAAATCAGGCATCCAATTCTATTACTTGATAATGGTTATGGTCGAGCAATAAGTCTATCTGCGTATTTGCCTATTCATCTCCAAAAGATGTCTTAATGTAACTGTTATCACTACCTCGTAACCATATTGTAATGTAACAAGCAAAAAAAAAACACTTGCCGCTTGTACTTCGTTTGCCCCATATGATTCCAATAATTGTGTTCATTATTTACTCTGCCAATGTCATGGGAGTTATGCGCAATATCTCTATACTCATCCCAATGGTCAACCACAAAAGAGGATATCCATCCACGAATCTCACATGTGTGACAAAAATATCCTGTTAGTGCAAAACTCAAACAATGAAAGAAGCAGTCTCCATCAGCGGGAACATTACGCAAACGAAGTGGTGGATTTACCTGTGTACTGTGTACTGGTGTTGGAAGTGGTGAGTCGTGATGGTAGCTGCTGTTGTTACTTATGCTGGAATGTATCTCTGTATCTGTATGGTTTGTCTAGTGCTGCTCTTCAGCTGCTTAAAAGAAAAATAAAGACATAGAAATACTTAAGAAATAATGTGTAATAATAGGACAAATGTTGGTGATAAACGGTTCAATCAAAATATAAAGAAGTCCAACTAACGTATATACAATTTGTGCGTAGTTTATTGTGCAATCACTGTTATGTATTAATTACATAGTCTATAGGTGCAAGTGCAGAATACAAGGTGACAGTCAATAATGCATGGCTTATATTGGTAGAAGAACAATAGACATAACTGGTGTCAACTGGTTCTATGTTGTACACAAATCAGACCTTGGTTCTTACAATACATGATTGGGGCTACCAACGTGTATTCGCGAGTCTTATTACAATAGTACATTATTATACTCTGCGAATATCATGCTATTGAAATGGTGTCATGATGTAGCCATCATAACATCCCCCTGTAGCTTTTAATACCATTAAAAGATATAACAACATCATTACACAATGCTAAATATTCATTACGTTCATTAGAAGACATGTTATAATATTACCAATAAAATACTCACTACATTAAACAATTAAAGGAATCGTAATACCAATATTAAAATATGCATTTCATTAAACAGACCGTGATATCAACAGTAAAACATTCATTTCGCTAAGCAGGTCATAGTACCAATATTAAAATATTCATCACGTCAGTTAATTGAACAAATAGTAATGATTACATAAAAATACTTATTTCACTATTAACTAAAATATATCGTGGTGCATCATGTGCTTACCACAACCTTAAACTAAAACCAAACGCATATTCTCGAGTGTTAACATGTACATGGGGACAAGCTATTAATATATATGAGTAAGCATAGCAATGTTAAGTCTGATCGCAACCATATCTATTAGGGGCTGTGCGCTGTTCGAGTAGAACGGCGTAGTGGTTGTGGACTCTTGCACTGAACATCAGTGGGTTGCTCATCACTATGGGTTACATTAGTCTGCGCTGCGGCTGACTGATCAGAGATACTTGAGTGAGGTTTAGTGAAGCGTAAGTCTTGGTACCGCTTCTGCTAATCGAGCACACTTGCGCCGCATCGTTCCGAATCATGTCATCCTCAAGACTTGCTCTTGCGTCCATGCCTAGACCCGAGGGAGGGTCTCTGATGAATCTCCTGTTCCTACGGACGGTGGTGTCCTGTGCTGTGCAAAGAATATACGACCGGGTTCTTTCTGAGGCCGCGAGAACTTTGGCTGGTTGCCAGTCGCTACCCGCGTGCTGCTGATGATATAGCACATTTTGTCCAGGTAGGAGTTCTTTGTATTCTTTATCATTGTCTGTATGCACTCGGCGTGTAGCGGCTCTTTCTCCCCTCCTGAAATGAGTATATTTTATCATTGTATGGCCTAACTGCATTTCTAACGATAAAATTGCTTCGCATTCGTCTTCCAAATAGTAGCTCTTTGGGAGACGGCAGGCCGCATCCTAATGGCGCCGCCCTTAAATCTAGCAATAACTTATTCAGGTTTCCCCGTGTCCCTGCATGATTTTATCATGTCTTGTACCATGATACTGTACTCCTTGCCACCGCAAGATTTTACCATAATTGGTTTAATATGGCCCACAGCTCTTTCGCCACCCCATTAGACTGTGGGTACCTTTGGACTTGACGTAATATGTTTTACCTCCCACTGATCCATGAAATCCTTGAACATCTGTGATGCGTAATTTCCACCATTATCTGAGTATAGACGTGACGGCTTACCATAAACCGAATAGCTCTTTCTAGGTACTCAATCAATTTTTTGAGGTTTCTCCTTTTAGTCTTTTCACGAATGGAAATTTTGAAAACTCATCTATCACTAAGACGCATTTCACACCGCCTACTTCAAACACGCCGCTGTGCAGGCTGTCCCATACGCCACTGGGCATGTCTCGCCGACCAGGCTTTCCTGTGGCTGCGATTTTTGGTACCTTTTGGCAAAGTTGGCAGCTGGATACCATCGCCTTGATATCGTTGTCCATTCCTAGCCAATATAGATTCTGCTTTTGCCCTTAATAGGGTCTTGCCTATCCCTTGGTGAGTGCTATGTAATCGTTCCAGGTATTCAGCTTGCAGAGTCTTTGAAACATCAGTCTCTCTCCGAAAAAAATCATTCCGCCTTCGATCACCAGAGTGTCTTTTATGCTGTGGTATGGTTTAAGACAGTTTGGCACCTGGTCTGGCCTCGCTGCCAACCTCTCATGATCATTTCGGCCATGGGTCCCAGGACTGCGCCTTGACTCGCGGGCCAGTCTCACCTTTGTTGACCGCTTCCGAAGGCGTGCACTGCGTGTATCGCCTGTTCCAAGGTTATTTCATCGCCTCTTCGTCGGGCATACTTCTGGATAAATAGTCGGCAAATACCATCTTGTTTCCTGGCTTGTAGACTATCGTTATGTCGTACTGTTGAGTCTGAGTAACATGCGTTGCAGTCTCGAGGGCAGTCGCCAGCTGTTTAAGATTTATACTCTAGTGGCTTGTGGTCGCTGTATACGGTCGCATGTTTGCCGTATATAAAGGTGTGAAACCTTTCTACTGTGAATACTACCGCAAGGAGCTCACGCTCAATGTTTGCGTATTCCCGATTCTGTTGGCGCCAATGCCTTGACGCAAAGGCCACTGGCATGTTGTTCTGTATCAGGGCGCATCCTAGTCCAGTCAAGCTGGCATCTACTCCCAACACTGTCGGTATCTGAGGGTTGAAATGGCGAGTGTCAGATCGCTCCTAATTGCTGCCTTCAGTTCGTTGAAGCATGCCTCATGCTCCGCTGTCCATTCAAATGGCACAGACTTCTTTGTGAGACTCCTTAGTATTCTCGACTTGTCACTCAGCTGGCATATGAACGCAGACAAATACTGTACCAAGCCCAAAAAGGACTGTAATTCAGTGACGCTCGGGGCGATGGTCTGTTCTGGATTTCGTCACACTTCTTAGGGTCAGGCTTCACCCCAGTCTCGTTCCATATCAGGCCAAAGAAACTAACTTCTGACTGCTTGATTGCACATTTCTCTTGTCAAAGACTAGACCATTGTACTCAGCACTCCTGCATTAGCATGTGGATGGCTCTTGTCGGGGGATTTCTTTGTCTCTGCCGCACACCACAAAGTCGCCGGCAATTCCAATTACCCGGCTTCCTCGCCTAAATCAATCCTCCTCAGGATATCATCCATATGTTTCTGAAAATGTCTTGGCTGACGCATAGCCCAAATGGTAATCGCGAATTTTAATTTGTATTTCCCCACGGAGACTGGAACGCATAGAGCTCAGAGCCTTTTATCCAACTTGATGGCCCAGAACCGTGTTTGGCATCCAGCTTGTTAAATACAGTTGTTCAAGATAGCCTGTGCGTGATCTCATCCAAGGTCATTGCCCTGTAGTGGGTCCTCTTGATGGCCTTGTTAAGGTGTCTTGGGTCCAAACATATCCTGAGGTCCCCATTAGCCTTCCCGCTAAACGCCTTAACTGGTTCACCCAGTCACCGCCGCATTGCCGCACTTCATGATGACCCTAGGTCTTCCATCTCGTCTAATTTCTTGCAAATCTCTGCTTTCAGATGTACTGGTATCTTCGAGGCGCTGCCACGTGGCTCTGTGCGTCAGCCCTCAACTCAACATGATACTCCCCAGGCAGGTTCCCAATACCCTTAAAACATTTGGGATACATCTCAGCCAAATCATTAACGCTATGTACTGGGGGCTTTAAATTTATTTGCATTAAACCCAAATTTACCACGGCTATGCTCTCACTCTTAACAATCTTTCTATGTTTCAGATTATGTGACACTCTCGACATACCTCAAGATTATCAACTTGCAACTGTCGACACTGACACCACGATCAGCAGAATCAAATTCAACAATCACTATTTATCACAATATTTATCAATTAGTGTGTTACCATATTGGGGTATTGGCTTAGTGTCGCTGTGCCTTTACATCATTAAATCTGACTTTGGCCTCGTTCTGCGGCCCTACATCAACATTATTTTTGACATATTTTGAACTCTTTTACACTGTTCCCAAGTACTACTATCAGGTCTGCCAGGATTAGTGTCATGGCGGTCTACTTTGGTATTGAACAATATTTTATCGTCTGCTGCGACCCATTTACTGTAATTGCTAATGAGGTTTGTTTCTGGGACAACAATGAGTTGTAATTTTATACTGTCTAGACATCCAAAAATAACCGGCCAGTAGTCTCACAGACATAAAAGTCAGACAGTATCCATTTGAATTCCTAAATCTGCACTGCGCAGTGAATATACCCAGAAAACTAACGCTACCCCGCTCACGGCTTTGAGTTGGTCTATACTAGGTTCTAACAATTTCACAATTTCGTTATCACTATGGCTAGGAATAGGCGTCTCATTACACGCATGGGAAGCAAATTACAGTTGGCACCTGTATCACATTTCATACTACAGTCAAATATTTCAGATGATTGCGACTTCCGCAATTTTACCGCAGATATTAGCTGAGACATTTGTCTCCTATTGTTTTTACACAGTCAATATTGTTCAAGCCGCATTTCGTACCGCATTCTTAATGATGTCCTGGTCCACGTATGCGTCATCACTGTCATCTGCGTGGTCGGTGTCGCCCCTGATCGGGTGACCTCGTTCCCCTCAGCCACGGTCTCATGCACGCCACGCCGACGCTGGTGTTGACGACCGCTGGCCGTCCCTGCTGGTCGTTTCCTCTTGTTGGTTGCCGTGGAGTTTTGCTGAGGTGTCCTGCACGCCGCGGAGTTGGCAAAGTGTCCAAATAGCGCCACACGCCGGCACTTCTGCTTGTAGGCTGGGCACGCCCCCTCTCGTGGGTCCTGCTGCATCTGCTACACGCGTCGATGGCATACGCCGGGTAAAGTTTATGTTTTTCTCTTGCCCCGAATTTGCTTGAACTACGCAACGTAGCTTCATATTGCAATGCTGTATCTATGGCCTTCGCTGATACAAGTTCGTTTCAAAATCAATTAATTTCCTTCTCAAATTCTCCCATTTTACACCTTTTATCAAATGATATACTATGTTCTCGTCTATGGACTCTTCTTTGTAATCACAGTCTCTGACGATCTCTCGCATTCTAGCCACCTAATTTGGCTACGGACTCATTTGTTTGCTGTTCTACACTCGATAGGGCCAACCTTGGTTGATAGTGCCACTCATATGTTTTTCGAAACAGGCGAGTACTTTCTCTGGGTCACGTTTTGTGGCATCATCCAGATCCCAAGTTTTAAATATCTCTTGACCCTTCTTCCCCGAGCTTAGAAAAAATATAATGCCACTGTATCTCTTTCTGAGTTTGGTTAATGACAAACGAGCTTTTGTAGACAATCTCGCCATATGCGAAACTCTTTCTGGGGTTATTACCCTCCCAATTCAGCATGGGCATCTGCACATGGTTGGTCCTCGTGACCGTATTTGGCAGTTTCTCTACTGCTAATTTAAAAGTATCAACCATTTCCTTAATGGCTGTCTCATCCATATTGCTAGTTTTTTGTTCTTACGGCGTCTTGTTCTGGTGATCATACACTAATGTGTATACACTTATACACTATACTTAGACTCCACTGGTCTATACGGTTACTGCTGTACCGTCGCTGGCAGTCCCTGTGTTAAACACTATGCCCAGCTCACTGTGTATATCACCGCACTCAGCCCACCTTTATTCTATCACATATACATAAGTGCACCGCACTTTACATACTAGCAATTAAAATCAATGTGCATATGTTCAAAATCTAATAAAGTTCGCTAAAAACGTTCATTGTTGGTCATTCATACTACACACAACACATTTATTGATTATTGACAATAATTTTGATAACACGCAGAAAAGTCTCGTTTTTTTAGAATATTATGTTTCTACTGCCAAACGTTTCCCCCAATTTTGACATCGATTTCAGGTAGCAAAGGGCATTCGAGTATAAGTTCACAAACGCAGAATCTAAATTGCCAAATTCGTACTCACAGTTTATTGGAGGTCCTGAGTTCTTTCAAACGCTGCCACCATGTTATGTTGTGTATCCGTATTTAAAGAAGTCCAACTAACGTATATACAATTTGTGCGTAGTTTATTGTGCAATCACTGTTATGTATTAATTACATAGTCTATAGGTGCAAGTGCAGAATACCAGGTGACAGTCAATAATGCATGGCTTATATTGGTAGAAGAACAATAGACATAACTGGTGTCAACTGGTTCTATGTTGTACACAAATCAGACCTTGGTTCTTACAATACATGATTGGGGCTACCAACGTGTATTCGCGAGTCTTATTACAATGGTACATTATTATACTCTGCGAATATCATGCTATTGAAATGGTGTCATGATGTAGCCATCATAACACATACATTCCTGAATTCTACTATGGACGGCTTCCACTGCCTCATTTACATGTAGCATGTGCCAGTCTAACTTTGTTATAGAACTTTTATCATTGTGAAATTTCAAAATATTTTTACAAGCTTTTTTCTCAGCCTCATTTGATAAACGTTTCCACATCTTGCTTGCGCCTACTTCTTTTTTGCTGCATAGGCCAGCTCAGCATATTCTTGTTTGTGATTTTTATGTTGAAAGCCTCGTAATTGTTGCTATATTTCCTATTTTGACAGCCTTTCTGCAGCAGGAACAGCTTTATCCATCAAAGTCTTGACAGATGCCATTGTTACCAAAATATTAATGTCGATCTTGGTTGTCTTTGAAATTTCTTGAAACTATCCATTTTATTATTTCTTTTCGACTATAAATTTTGTGCGATTGATTATGAAATGAGTGCAAATAGTAATGTGTTGTACAGAGAGCCTATGGTGAATGGAATGATAAACTTAAGCCAAGCATTTTTATGTTTTCCCTTGAAGCAGTGCACATTGAGAACCCAGCTAATAGCAAGCCTTCCCCACCCGATGAGATCAGGGTGGATGGATGGATGGATCTGATGGATGGATGGCTATATGATGGATAGATCGGGATGGATGGATCTATCTGATGGATGGATCAGGATGGATGGATGGATCAATCGGGATGGAGGGATCGATCGATCGGGATGGAGGGATCGATATATCTGGATGGAGGGATCGATATATCGGGTTAGAGGGGTTGATCAATCGGGATAGATGGTGTTATGTTGCGTATCCGTAGTGAAAGAAGTCCAACTAACATAATTGTGTGTAGTTTATTGTGCGATCATGATATGTAGTAATTACATAGTCCATAGGTGCAAGTGCAGAATACCGCGACAGTCCATAATGCATGGCTTATATTGGTAGCAGAACAATAGACAGAACCGGTGACAACTAGTTCTATGTTGTACACTAATCAGACCTTGGTTCTTACAATACATGATTGAGACTACCAACGTGTATTCGCGAGTCTTATTACAATAGTACATTATTATACTCTGCGAATATCATACTATTGAAATGGTGTCATGATGTAGCCATCATAACAGATGGAGGAATTGATCGGGATGGAGTGATCGATCGGGATGGAGTGATCGATCGATCGGGATGGAGGGATCGATATATCGGGATGGAGGGATCAATATATCGGGATGGAGGGATCGATATATCGGGATGGAGGGATCGATATATCGGGATGGAGGGATCGATATATCGGGATGGGGTAGGGGATCGGATATCGATATATCGGGATGGAGGGATCGATATATCGGGATGGAGGGATCGATATATCGGGATGGAGGGATCGATATATCGGGATGGAGGGATCGATATATCGGGATGGAGGGATCGATATATCGGGATTGAGGTATCGATATATCGGGATAGAGGGGTCGATCGATCGGGATGGAGGGAGCAATCGATCGGGATGGAGTGATGGATCTGATACTAATTAAGCATGAGCTTTAATATACACAACCAACAATAATCTACTATATGAAGTAATTTTTCAAATTACACCAGGCAAGATTACAGAATGGTTTCTATCATGATTGCATGATACAATCATAATTGTGAAAAATATGATGTTGCCAAATTATTGTAAATGATTTTCGTGCCATTAAGTTATGTTACCTTTCCTGCATGTTTCTGCTTTTTAATATTTATATTTATTTATCTGAATTTGCCTACCTTATCTGATCATCTTTTGTTTCGCTACTGCCTGCTAATCCTATCAAAGTTTTCTCTACGCCCTAATCCTCATGTTCAGGAATTACAGTATATATCCCATTATCCAGACATGCTTGTGGCCCTGAAGAGGGCTGTTTGTTTGCTGTCCTTACTTCGCCTAACACACGAGGACAAGGGGTTTACATACAGTTCTTACAGTTCTTGGACTTCTTACCTTCTGTAAAACATTCAAAAAGTTGAACAGGATCCCTCGGTGGATAGTGAGATATTACAAATGCTATATGACCATTATTATTTCCTTATTTCCTCACCTCTGCTGGATGGGCCTGGTCTGTGTCCTCTGCTAACATGGCAGACATGAGAGCTTCCTCTATGTGATGCATTGAACAAGACAAAGATGGGTCTTGGAGCGTATAGTCACGGAGTCCCAATGGTTGTTTACATCTAGAGACACTACTTATATCAACTAGATGGATTGAATGGGAGGATTGTAAAGAACTAGAGTTTTGCCTCTTATTGGCTAAATCTAGTTGGAGTTTCTTAAGAATCTCCTTTCTTTTTGCCTGTTTGTTTGGGATTGAGTTTTTGTGTTGAGTATTTAGTTGATACGGGGATCCAGCGAGGGGCCCCTATTGGTGTTTTTGACCGGGATAGGGATTTTAGATTTCTCTGTTGTGGAGCTGGGTTTTGTGTAGGGGCGTTGGTGTGTAAATCTTTTCCCTGTTTTTTTTTGTGGGCTTGTGTGTGTATGTTTGTGAGGCTTTTGTTGCAGGCGCTTAATGGGTGTTGGCGGTCGACGTAGAGGGCCGTAATGATCCGGCGTAGGAAGCAGAGCCTGTCTATGACAAGCCTGCGTTTGAAATCTGAACTCTATAGCGGCCCGCTGGTGCATGTGCATGTTAAATATTTAAAAAACCTGATTACAGAAGTAGTAAGGCTAAACAATAGAAAGAGGCAGTCGATAAACAGATAGTAATAGTGCAACCAGGCGTTATTCTTCTCTTTGCGTCATGCAGGCAGAACGTGACATGATAGTAAGCGAGTATATTTGTGATAATGTAGGCTTCTTGTGGTGTGGAGTAATCTCCCTTGTGTCTTATTGAAAATGTGTGAAATAGTTAGTGTATATGGGTACCTGCAGTGGTATATTCAGAAGTGTGGTGGATTGTGATGAGTGGAATAATGTTTCAGGATGCTATACAACTCTACTCTGAAGGGGTCACAGAAAGGGGGACGCATTGGGTTCAATGATGCCGGAGAAGGGTGAGGGGTGGACAAGCATCGTCTAATGGAAATATCCGTTCTTCACATGAGAGGCTGCATGGTCCGGCTTGGAATTGGAAGGACAGTCTTATTAGTTTATTTTTAGGACTTTTATACATTTACTTTGAAATATTTTATACTTTATACCAACAAGAATATGCCACAGTCAGTGACATAGCCGCTCTCCATGACCATGTGTATCTGTATCCTACACGTCCATCACCTCCATTATGTGGTCGTGATTGCACAGCACCCCAGTGCTCTTACCTCATTTTCCAGTAGAAGTAGTTTGTCTCACCTTGTGATGATTCTCACCGCGAGTCCACTCAAGGGACGTGATACTGGTGGTGGAATGTGCACCTGCTGTCTGCTGTCTACCTCACACACTGCACTCAACGAGTGTCTGCTTCATTTTTATTATTCAATAAATTATATCATAATGTTCTCATGTAGTGATCAATCTCCAAGATTGACTCTCACCTAAAATAGTTCAAATCCTTCTGTGACGTCATCAACTGAGATCGAGGTCGTTCCCAAATGAAATATTTGGAAAGCAAGTAATGTTTCAGAGTCGTGTTTGGTTTTGTTGAATTCAATGGGTCATAAAGCATCTTCAGAACCGATGAAATGCAACTTTTGACAATTTTGTACCATATTATCACGAAAAGAAAAGTTGATATGACAACGTTGTGGTTTAATCTCTTATAAAGATAAATATAAGCACTTTGCTGTAAGACTTGTTTCGGAATAATTGTATACATTATGTCCTAAAGATTGCATGTTTTTAATGTAAATTTGTAAAGGATATTTTGGTTTTAATAGTTTATTTTAGTGACAATGCCATTTACATAAATATGCAGTAACATATAATAATAATAATATATACATATTTATATAGCGCAACCCTCCAAAAAATAAATGTTCAAGTGCGCTGCATAGAGGAAATGTCCTCAGCCCTCGGTGAACAAATACGTTTTTAACATAGCTTTGAATTCGTCCAAATTTTCTATTTGTCTTATATGGAGCGGTAAACTGTTCCACAACAGCGGTGCCGCTTTGCTGAAAGCTCGGTCCCCATAGGACTTAAGCCGAGTAGCAGGTACATGTAGAAGCCTCTGTGATGCTGACCTGAGAGAGCGACCTGGTTTGTGTTGCTTAATAAGGTCTTTGAGGTATGAAGGCGCAAGGCTGTGAAGGCACTTAAAAGTCAAGGTTAATATTTTATACTCAATCCGTTTGGAGATTGGAAGCCAATGAAGAGATTTTAGTACTGGAGAAATGTGTTCATGTTTCTTAGTTCTAGTCAGTATCCTTGCAGTTGTATTTTGAATGCGCTGAAGACGCTGAATTTGAATGGTCGGTAGTCCATAAAGTAGGGAATTCCCATTGTCAAGTCGTGAAGACAGGAATGCGTGGATAACTTTTTCTGTTGTTGCTGTACTAAGAAACCTTCTGGCTTGGCCAATTGATCGGAGTTGGGCATTGCAAGATTTCACTAGTGAGGATATGTGTTGGTTAAGGCACATTGTGTCATCAAAAGTTGCACCTATATTAATATAATATATGAGACAAAGAAACATGTTTACATATAATATATTACTACACAATATGGCCCAGCCCTATGGGCTTATAGAGTCACCTATTAAATTTACATATATTTGGTGCGATTATATACATGTCATTATTTTGAAAATATGACCTCCTTTCTTCTATTGAAACAATTTAAAACGTATTTTGCAGTATTAAGAGTGCAATTTTCAAATATAAATTCCAGTTTATTTTCTAAAGATAAATTATTAAAATTTGTGTTTATATTACATAAATTAGTTAACCATGTATCTCTTAGGTCACCATAAAGAGAACATTCAAAAAGGAAATGAATTTCATTTTCTATTTTGTCCATATTACATAGCTTACATATTCTGTCTTGAAGTTTTATATTGTAAAATCTTCCGGTTTCAATAAAGAGGGGTAGTATACCAGCTCTTAGTTGGGCAGTAAGAGACCTTTGAATTGGTTCTAGGTTATATAAAACATAGTTTTCAACATTCAATTTAGTCTTGAATAGTTTATAAAATCTTAGCTTTGGTTTTGTTTGAATAGCTTGATACCATTTTTCTTGTTGCAATACAAACAACCTTTTTTTCAAAATATCAATATCACATGGTTAGCTGTTATAAAATAAGTCTTCTAGTCCTATAGTATTTAGTATACTATATACAAGTTTACACCAATTTACCTTATTAGGCCAGTCCAACTATATCTGTAGTTTGACGAAGCCGCCGACCCTCTCAATTACACCCCCGACAGAGCAAACATTTCACCTACCAACATTTTTTTTCAGTCAACCACTGACTAAGCTAGCAATCAGTGTTTTTTTTCTTTGCCAGTCGCCGGTTTGACTTTCCTATCTACCATTTTTTTATGACCGACAACGAGTCACATGATCCAGAGGGCCGGAGTAAAGGTGAAGGTCGTGAACTAATAATATGGCTGGTTTCCAAAACACGCAAATACTTGCTCACATACAAATGAACGCAATGTGCTGCGCTGAATATTTCAACATAGATGGGAACTAGCAAGCTCCGTGTTTTGGATATTGATGGCCCCACTGTCAAAGAGGGAAGTAGTAGACTTGATTTGTAAACTTTATTTTTGTAATCAATATTTCCGTAGAATACAATGTTTGACAATTACATTTAACATAACTGCATGATGATACTGCTATAAAGATAACAGTTGTGAAAAAAACAGTTGTGTGAAATATGTACAATATACTTGTATCCCTCAGATTGTAAACCATTGTCAGAAACAGATCAACCGTTTGAAAACACGAAGACATTTTTTTTTATCTTCCTACCGAACGTCATATTATTTCAACTTTTTTTTCTCATTTTACCGACTTGCATTTTCCAAGCATTTTTTTTCTTCTTTTTCGTCCGACCGACCTGCACTAAATGAATCCCTTTTTTTTCTTTCAATCCCTACCTATCCCAAAAATGTTGCCTGAATTTTTTCGTCAAACTACAAATATAGTTGGACTGGCCTTATTTGACATTGCTAAATATATATCATTCAAAAAAATGTGCTTGGCAAGTCTATCGGCAGGTAGAGTAATAAGTTTATTCCATAGTCTAATAATATTGACCCATCTTTTGTATTGAGGCAATACCCAACCCATCTCACCTTCTAAAGATAATATTGGTGCAAATTTATGTACCCCTAAAAAGCATCTTGCTGCTCTAAACTGAACAGAGTCAGTATGTTTGAAATTATCATACCCCCATACCCCTATTATTGAAACCCAACATGCACCAATAAACATTCATTTATATTGAAAGTGGATTGCTGTTAAATCTTAATATGCAGTCCTTTTTCGTTATTTAACTGGTACGATGAGTAATCACTGTTCTCTTTAAACGCTCAATTCGGTTAGAGTGCAATTGTGCAACGCAAAACTTTTGCTAGTACCTGATTTTTGTAGAGGTCAGTTAGAAAAAGCATCTTACAGATTTAATGACTAAATCCTACATTTTCATTGTAATATAATAATTGTACATGACATCCATCAAAATAAATTATGAAATACAGTCAGGCAAAGTATTATTCACACAAATAAATTTAAGCAAAAAAAGGTTGACCTCTCATAGAGTGCTCACACACTATTGGCCCGTCGTCAGGAGACATTGAAGCTGTGTAACTTTCTAATCGGTCTATTTCATCCTGATGTAGTCCAATCGGCTACCTTTCCTCCCTAGAGATCTCCGGTCGATACATTGTCAAACGGCAAACACAGTAACTGTATATCTTACCAGTCAATCATTGAAAAGTTTGTCACCGTTTGTGATCACATCAGATTTCTGGCTGGGCTGCATGTGTAAATTCAAACAGAATTGCCTGTGTGTGCAAGAGGTTGTCCAACAAACGGTTAAAATGTTCAGACGTGCCAAATGTATGTTGGACCTAAAATATTTGATTAGATTAGAGGTATCTCCAGCACTTAACATTATGCTTCTAAAGTATGAAACCTGCCATGAAATATAATATGTTAGTGAAGTGCATCAATATCCACTATATATTTTGAATATCCTTTCAAGAATGAGTTCATTGTGTTGGTATTATGGAAATTTATTATTTTTCCATCTCTCACAACACAAAATTTGCTAACCGTTTGACAGTTTCGTCTGCCTTTGCAGACATTTTCAAAAACGCTACCGCACATGTCAGGTCATGGGCAGGCAGGGAAGGCGGACGTCAATTATGAACTGACATGCGCAGTAGTGTTTTTGAAAATGTCTGCAGAAGCATGCAGAAGCAGACGAAACAGTCAAACGGTTAGTAAATTTTGTGTTGTGATATGAAAATAATAAATTTATGTATTTGACTATTTACTTGTATCTGTATATTCCTTACCACAGTTTTTTGCTGACTATCTGTATCCTCAACAAATAAAGAGTTCATCATTATCTAGCAATAACTCTGCATGATTATCAGCAACTTGTAAATTTTCATGCATCCTATTTAATGTGGATCGCGATGATCTCGTTGCTGCTCTCCCAGGTAGACCCATCAGGTGCCTGTTGGCGACTGGTGTCGGGTCCTCGCCCAGTCTGCCAACGCCTAACACAGTTACTGTATATCTTGCCACAGTCAGTGACATAGCCGCTCTCCATGACCATGTGTATCTGTATCCTACACGTCCATCACCTCCATTATGTGGTCGTGCTTGCACAGCACCCCAAAGCTCTTATGTCACAACATATAATATTCATTTATACATCACGATATAAAGGTTCTTACACAGACATACGAAGATAGCTATATGACCTATTAGAGATACTGTCCTACACTCTATACCCTTGGATACTATTACAGCAAGTACAGAATCATAGTATTACAATGATACCTTTAGTCTGCAAGCTTATATATGGTCGTCAGACAATTAACACATTGACTGTAATCACATGATTATGGTCTACATGAGAAGGCATTTGTACACTAGTAACAATAACCGGTACACACAGTGTTTCAATCTGGTAGCTTAAATACAGGATTAATATGTGAACCAGAATTATTAGTACAGTGCACCTATGCATTTATTACCAATGACGAGGTGTGTTTATACAGTCAAACATCATAACCGTAACAAAGCAATACAATCATCCCAAATAAAACGAAACAATGCCTCCATGTGATTTGAGTAACAAAGTATTTCTAAAATGACTTCCTTCATCACAAAAGACTGGTCTGTGTTTTTTTCTCGTACACTGAAATCTGTGCTCTTGTAAAATTGTTTTGTGGCCCACGAACCGCACAAACTGAATGAAATACAATGCTTCATGAATATGAACTGAATGACTAAGATACTTACCAATACTGTGTTCGGTAATTTATTTACAACTGATTTTCCCACAAGTGCTTGTCAACTATAGTACAAAATACAGTAATAACAATAACATAAATACAAGTTTATACACGGCAAATATACACAGTTCATATTAAGAGCATAATATTCTACATCTCCCCTTCCCCCCGTGACATTCATTTCTTTTCTGATGCGGAAGTGAAGGGCATGGTAATATTAATATAGTCATGTTTTTGTCCTGTCCACGACATGGCAATTTCCTTCCTTGGTTTTGGCACTCTAGCACTGCGCCTTGGTTGGGGCTCTGCACATTCCAATGGTGATGTCTCTGCCTGCTGCACAGTTGTATCCGTGTGTTCATGTAATGCTACAGGAGCCACTTCTTGTATTCCATTATCAGCAGGAATGGTTTCAACACATTTTGAACTTGGTCTGTGTAAATCCAGTACAGAAAAAAGGAACCCACTTTGAATGCCAGTCCAAATTCCTTCTGACCCCTCAGTTGGAGCTGGCAGCTGATTAGTGATTTGACCATAATATTCTTGTGTACATCGGCATCTATTATTGCCAGTCATTTCATGAATATGAACTGAATCCTGCTTGATAAAGCGAATGCACTGTGCTTGTTGATAGCAGTTCTCTTTAGACGAATATTTGTTATGTTTCCCTTCTAACAAAGATTTTCTTAGTAAATACATCCATGAATCTTAAATTACTATTTAATTTTTTGCCTTGAGACTTATTTTTCCGATATGGATTTCAAGTATACAAGAACAAAAAACTCAGAAAATATACCCCCATTTAAATATCACTGAGCCATAATTACAACATCTCCTAGTCTCATATCGGAATGCGCTGTGATTGGCCGGTTTCGTTTTTGTTACGACATTTAAGAAACCACGGGCGATAAAAGCTGTAAAAAATGGGTCACCCCACAAAGTTTTTGTTAGTAGATGTTAGCACATCGGCTAATATAAGTTTAAATCAGGTGAATAATTGCTTTTGGAAAAACTGCGTGCACTGCGGAACAATTTAGTTGTTGTAGGAACATGCTGTGATTGGCCCCGGTTTGTTAATGGCTCTGCCTTTTATTGGCACACCTTTAATAACGAATTCAACTAATTTAAATTAGTAAATGTTTTTATGTTTTAATGCATTCAAACACGAAACAAAGAGCCAAATAATGTGTCGTCGTTGTTTGTTGTATTCCATTATCAGCAGGAAATGGTTTCCCAACACATTTTGAACTTGGGTGAATACATTGCTTTATCTATCTGTACAACGGAACCCACTAATGCAGTCCAATTCCTTCCGTTGGAGAGGGTTTCCGCTGATTAGTGATCTGACCATAATATTCTTGTGTATCGGTATCTATTTACATCAGTCATGAGCTTATTTTATTGCTTCAAAACAATATACATTCTCCACAGTTGATAACACCAGTTCTCTGATACACCAATATTTAGATATGTTAGCATCTTCTAACAAAGATTTTTAAGTATATCGTCCATAATCTTAGATTACTGTTTAATTTTGCCTTTGTTTATTTTTCGATATGGATTTTCCAATACAAGGCGCATCGCCCCGAAATACATCAAGATTTAAATGTTGTCAGCACCTGTTACAACTGAGTCTAGTCTCATATCGGAATGCGCTTGTGATTGTTATGTTAGAGTGTTTACTGTCTTTGTTACGACATAACGAAAACAGTACGATAGCGTAATTTAAATGGGTCGCAGAACAAACATTATGTTTGTAGATGTTAGCACATCGTAAAAATATGTTTAAAATCAGAGTGAATAATTGCTTTGAAGTTAACTGCGTGTTGTAGGAACAATAATAGTTGTTGTGGGAAACATGCTGTGATTGGCGGTTTGTTAATGGCGACCTTTTATTGGCATGGAATCAATCAAAAAATTTAAATGCACCGCTCTGTTGTTTACAAGATAAAGCATGTGGAACAACAAAACAAAGAGCAAAAATAAGGTTAATTCCGTTGTTTGTCTCACCCCCAAATGCCTTCCGTTGTTGTTGTTGATGAGACATTCCGTTGATTACAGCCATTGTTTACTTATCTATATAAGGGAAAATGTTAATGCATTTTATTTCTTCCGTTATTGTTTTTCCGTTGAACAGTACTCCGTTGTTGAGATTTACTGTATCGACACATTTACAAGCAAAAACAATTTTATTATTCAAACCAATATCATTTAGCACAGTGCAACACCACACTCACAGAAGGGCATGTGGAGATCCTGAAAAGCACCTCACGGGGGGAAGCACATCTACTGACTCTGGAGGCACTGTACATCGAGGAAATAAAACCCACGATCAACACCAAGGAGGAATACAAGAGCAGGGCCCTGACCATCAAGATTTAGATGTTGTCAGCACCTGCTGATCTCTTAATCCTTAATCCTTGTGTTATGTGTTGATTCATGTTCTGTATTATATTCATGTATATTGAAAACAGTACTGTTTTGTAATTTAATTTGGTTCATTTTACATTATATTCTGAAGATGACCGCAAGGTTGAAAATATTTAATTAAAATGTGAGAAAAAAAAAAGATGTTGGTTCTATCATTTACAATATCAAAATCATTACACACATATATTTTATAGTGTTGTAAACAACCTCGGATCAGCTGTGTCAGCACAGCAGGTGGCATGGATCAATCAAAAACAGACGCTCTCTCTAGTTCTTCAATGTTGACGCTAGAAGATGCAGATTTCTTGACACTACAGTTAAGCACTATATAAGTTGGAAAACATCTCCGAAATCTCACCTCGGATCAGCTGCGTCAGCACAGCAGGTGGCATGGATCAATCAAAAACAGAGTTGTGAGAACAAGATTTACGCATTTGCGACACTTATAGCACTGCAGTATAACTTTTACAGAATAACGATCGTCGCACATGCGCATTGAATGAGTGATCCAAGATTTACTCGTTGTTAAATTGTGCGACACCAAAACATAACTGCAGCGCAAGAAATACTGGAGAAAAATAGATTTGCGTAATTGCAAAGGTGCTTGCCCACCAGGAAAGATACAGAACCTACCCCTGAATATTATGTACGTGCTATTATGGGCGCTTTAAGCCTCATATAATTGCGCTATTTAAAAAAACTATGAGCTGGTAACCTGATCCCTGATCTTACTTGACAAATTGCTTGTTTTCAAAATATGTGTGGAAAAATATTTTTATTATTCTTATTCCATATGTTGATGATCAACAGCTTTAATTTTTTCTTCTATATCTTATCAAGACATCAAAATTTTCAGAAATAGAACAAGAATCGAACTGTTCGTACTGAAATAATAAGTGATGTCAGGCATGAAAAAATTATGCATGAATAGGGTGAAGACAAAATTACAACGCCCTGTCAAGGTTAACAAAAAAAAACATAACTTTAAATTTTGAAGAGGATAAAATATCATTTTGGTAGTAATCCTATGAGCACAACTATTGACCACTTACCGTGCTGCAGCCGTTTAACATGTCCTTTTTATCCCGATGATTGTGGGCACAATAGTCCATCCCGACTGTGACTCCCGACCACGGTGTACCTGAAAAAACATTGCCCGAATTACACTAATAATGTTATGATTCGATATATATGTTTCCCAATGCTTGCCCATCGGGAAAGATACAGAACCTACCCCTGAATATTATGTACGTGCTATTATGGGCGCTTTAAGCCTCATATAATTGCACTATTTAAAAAAACTATGAGCTGGTAACCTGATCCCTGATATTACTTGACAAATTGCTTGTTTTCAAAATATGTGTGGAAAAATATTTTTATTATTCTTATTCCATATGTTGATGATCAACAGCTTTAATTTTTTCTTCTATATCTCATCAAGACATCGAAATTTTCAGAAATAGAACAAGACTCGAACTGTTCGTACTGAAATAATAAGTGATGTCAGGCATGAAAAAATTATGCATGAATAGGGTGAAGACAAAATTACAACGCCCGGTCAAGGTTAACAAAAAAAACATAACTTTAAATTATGAAGAGGATAAAATATCATTTTGGTAGTAATCCTATGAGCACAACTATTGACCACTTACCGTGCTGCAGCCGTTTAACATGTCCTTTTTATCCCGATGATTGGTGTACCTGAAAAAACATTGCCCGATTACACTAATAATGTTATGATTCGATATATATGTTTCCCAATGCTTGTGAAATTCATATTTCCACCACGATAGACATAGCTGAAGACAGGTTTTACAACTCATACGCTTCCGTTTGACTATATTGTAGTAGAAATATTCTTGGTAGAAAGATGTGAATGTATGTAGATGAATGTTATGAAAGACTAAAAAAAATTCCTCTTCCATTTTTTAGAATAATATTGATTGGTGTATTCTTTACACTCAAACTATTAACTAAAGATACATTACTATAAATCATCTATATTGTACACATGGACTACCTTAAATTCATAGTAATATTCTGCATTACTGATCTTTCTGACTGTCACATTGCTGGTATTGTTAAACCTAAAGAACTTTTGGAATTTTCAAGATAATACTTTACGAAGATATGAAGCAGCAGTGTCAATACATAAATAGAATGATGATATCTGTATGTGCTTTCTAAGTCTCTTACATCATCGTGGTATTTTGGGGTATTTCTCCCGGTCAGCTTTGCCTACTGCCGGCTCATCCTACTGAAAGTTTCTCCATACAAAACGCTATGAATGTTGATCAAAAGTAAACATTCTTTAACAATAATAATAGCCTCGTGTCGAGACTAATGCACTGTAACAAAACTCTATTTTCATATGTAACAACTAGTTTGGGACCACATTTATTCCTCTATCCTTTTCTATGAGGATCTACATTGTTTTCATTTAAATATAGTACACTTTTATGGTGCCTCCTGTTGCAT
>CM032669.1:52285387-52302230 GCA_019095985.1 Streblospio benedicti
TTTAAATGTAGATATTTCAGAACCAGTTACATCCAAAGGCGTTACAGAACGTGAAGCTCAGCACGCGGAGCCAAATCCAAAGGTAGCAAGTGTGCCAAATGACAAGACAGAACAAAGACCGAAGAGAAGTTCAAGACTCCCAGCAAAGTATAAAGACTTTATTGTACACAAATGATGGAACTGTAGCATAAGTTAAATACGTTTATGTTAATGTAAAACAGAAATGTCATAAGTTTTGAACTGTATGAAATGTTAGTGTTGAAATAGTAAATACAAGTATTCATAATCTATAATTGAAAACATAAGTTGACAATTGAAATGTACTAATGAAAGTCCGAACTCAAGATTTTAAAGAGTCCACATTTTGATTTTAGTAATGAACGATAAAAATGAATCATAATGTATAACTCTGTGATAATGTACATTTTAACTGTTGCACTTGCATTTTAACTATTTATGTAAAACCCATAATGATTAAACATGTAAGCTAATGTGAAAATATTTATTACGATTTAAAACTAAAGGTGATACAATAATTGTGATATAATCATCATCATCATCATCGGTGTTTTGATTAACGTGCAGGTGCTGGGGTAACGTCCACTTCAGTGGACCCCCTTCCAGGTAGCTGGCTAGCTGCACGCATGGCTGTTCGTACACCGGATCTCCATGTGGTTTTCTCATGAGGATCGGTTTTTGAGAGTCCCCAGTCCCTCATATCCCTCTCAGTCACCTGCTTCCATGAAGTCTTGGGTCTACCGGTTCCACGTATACCAGCCACTTGCATGTCCCATGCTGTCTTGATTGCTCCGCTTGACCGTACCACGTGGCCATACCAACTAAGTCTTCTCTCCTTCAGAATGAGGTCAAGGTCCTCAAGGCCGAGAAGCTTCAAAAGCTCACTTGAACTGGTGGTGGCGACGTTCTCCGGCTTCACATTGCAGATCTGTCTGATCATTGCCCTGTCATTGCGTTGCAAACGTTGAAAGTTTGGCTTGGTTAAGGGCCATGTCTCACTAGCATGGAGCATTGCACTCCGTACACAAGTACTGTATACATGTCCCCGCGCCTTGTGTGAGAGGTGGCGAGATGAGAGAACAGGCAGCAGCTCCCAAACTTCCTCCAGGCTGTCTTCACCCGTGTTGTCGTTGCAGCGTCACAGCCACCGGCAGCCGAGCATGTCTCCCAGGTAACAAAAGGAAGCTACGACCTCCAACTTGTCGGGTCCCACCTGAACCTCACTCTGTGGTCTGCCATCGATTGGGTCTCGCAGTACCCAGGCAACTGCACTTGAAACTTGGGTCCTCTGTTTTAAGTCCACTGCATTTCTTATGCACCCACTTTTTTTGCAGCCTTTACAGAGAACGCTGTTCGGCCTACACCAGTGCAGCAAACAGCACAGGAAACTTGCCAGAGTTTTGGAGAACATCCAGACCTGAACCGCAGATCATGATCTTAGTCTTCCTTGCATTCACTCTTAGACCTTTTTTTCCATGCCTTCCTTCCACAACAACAGCCTACTGACACATTCCTCAAGTGACTCTGTTATTATGACTAGGTCATCAGCATAAAGGTCCTCCCAAGGGACACCAGATCGGAACTCACGAGAAAGGGCTTCAAGCACTACGATGAACAGCAGTGGACTGAGTACCGAACCTTGGTGGACACCGACTTTCACCTCAAACTCTTCACTGTAACCATCACCAACGCGAACCTGACTGCGTGCATTCGCATACATGCTCTGGACTAGGCGCACAATCCACTCCTCTACACCAAGTTTCCTCAGTGCCTACCAGATGACCTTCCTAGGAACCCTATCAAAGGCCTTCTCCAAGTCCACAAAAGCCATATAGAGTCTTTTGTTGGCTGCAAGGTACTTCTCCTGCAGTTGTCTGACAACAAAAATTGCATCTGTTGTGCCTCTGCCTGGGACGAAGCCAAACTGGGACTCGTCGATAGACACCAACTGTCTAATGAGCCTGTCCACAATCCTTTCTAAGACTTTCATGACTTGCTCAGTCAGCTTCAGACCACGATAGTTACCCCTATCCAGAGCATCCCCTTTGCCCTTGTACAAGCAGACAATGAAACTCTGCTCCCAGTTGGATGGGACTTTTCCGTCGCGTATGATCGCATCTAATACTTGTGATATAATGAATGTTAAATTAATTGCATGAATGTTGATAAGTTATGTTGAAACAAACTAAAGATTTTATGCATGATTTTATTAAACTGTTTCATGAAGTCCTCAAATGTACAATGAGTAATATAGTTAGGTTATAAAGCATCATAAAGTTAAAACGTATATGTAATGGTTTTGATTCAAAGTTAAGAAAGAATGTAATGTATAGACATTTAGATAGACTAAATGTTAGCGAATTGTAAGCAAGACTAATACACTAATAATATTGCTAATATTGCTTAAGCATAAGCCGTCTGTCATGTGATTATTGTCGTCACGCTTGACCTTGTATAAATACTGCATGTTGTTGTTTGTAAGATCAGATCTGGACAAATACATGATTGAAACCACATCGTTCTCCTTCCTACTCTTCACGAACCTATAACACTTAGACATCACAAATACAAATATGATATTCATTTTGCGATCAGACCACTTGATTATCGCTCTAAGTCCAAATACGTTTTTTGGCAATTTTTAAGAAGCTGGCATTATTTTTGACAAAAGATCTGTCGTTACACGTGGAATGGGCATAAAGTAAACTTTTAAATGACACCAAGAACGTCTTTCTAGCTATAATATTAGCAAAGAAATCACCCCGATACCAACTGACCATAAGTTTGAAATCCGAGTGGCCAGGCAATAAATCACAACCCAAAAGAGTCACAACGTTCTTGAAAAATATGAATATCTAAAGAATTTATTGGATACCAATAGAAACCAAAGTTAACCATTTTTGGCAAGACTTTCGTTGTTATCGCAACAACTTCATCGGGCCGAGTGCAAAATCTCAGAGGGTCACATGACCAGCATCGTGGGGCGACAGTCATGACAGCAGTGTCGAGTACACTCGGCCCGATGAAGTTGTTGCGATAACAACGAAAGTCTCGCCAAAAATGGTTAACTTTGGTTTCTATTGGTATACAATAAATTCTTTAAATCATGAATAAAGAAACCCAGGATGAATCAAACATACATTCAGTTATGAATATCTAGTTCTTTTGTTTGCCATTTAAAATGGTGGTGGTAAATTTGATTTGCTTTAAATTTTAAGAATTTCTTTAAATATTCATTGCACAGATGGATACACTTATTAAAATTGATAGTAGATACTTTACAAAGTACCATGGAAATGTTTTATTGGTGATACAACGCCCAAAGGGTGCCATTCGGGTTAGTTTTTATGAGTCATCATTTTCAAACCCTGGGTGTGTGGGTGTCAAAAAGTGATCTGTCGCCTATAAGTCGACTTCCCCTCTTTGAAATGGATATTTGGGCACTAAATATTCGACCTATAGGCGAAGATTTATGGTACAAAGAAACTCATACCAGCAAACCTCGATTATCTTCCATGTTGTAAGACATCTCCACAGTGGCATGAAATGGGTCAAGATATTGCAGATTTAGCACAATGTCTCAGCAGCTACTCAGAATATCTAAGGCAGCAATCTGCTGTATTTCAGGAAAATCAATCACAGATTATATGAATAATTGTATATATTGATTGTATATATAGAATTGAATCACAGATTGAACCACCAAGATCAGTTGCCAATGACACAGTGATGGAGTATAGACAGAAAACTCCATATGGAGTAGAAAAAATGTACCCGGTATATTCTTCTGGACAATGTGGTACAGAACACTGCCATAGGAGAGCCAGTCTTGTTTTCAGAAGACGTGCATCTTGCTAAACCTTTTGATGGTACAGTTCGAAGGTATAGATTTTTCAAACACTTTTAGTTGTCAGTTCCAGTATTGCTTATGTACTTTTCACCAGGAAGCAATGTTGTTACTACTCATATCATTGTAAAGATTGAAAAGGCTACTTCAGAACAAATGCAAATTCTTACGGCAGCAAGATTGGTGCTTCAAAACCGTGATAAATTCAACGAATATCATACAAGGTCACAAAGGGCTATGTTTCAAGAGAAGTTGCAGAATTTAGCAAACACCTGCTGTAGCTAGCTTGGTGTATCAAGAATGGAGTTTAGACGCTACATCAGCAACAGATCCAGTAATCACTGACAGACTGAATAGGATCTATGGTGGAGATACAGAGCTATTTGCAGATCTGCGCACAATACATAAAGTGAAAGGTAAAATATTTGACATTTTTCTTGACAACCTGATGAAAATAGTGACTGAATATACTGCTGAGGATGAAAGGCACCACAATGAAGTTGCACACTTTAGTAAATTCATTTCAATGAGGGATCTAATAGGACAAACAAAGAATATTTGTCCCCCAAATACCCCAATACCATCTGACTCATTTGTGAAATTACAAGTTTGTTGCCAAGAACCCATGTACAGAACAGAGTTCAAAGTACACATCAAGGATTTCCATCCAACACAAGATTCAGCGAAGACGGTTACCGATTGAACATCAAGACTCACACTATTGCGCAGCACAACTTGATTATATAACAGAAAAGAGCGTTGAACTGAAAGAAGTCACAGATCTCATCTTTACAGATGACAAGGCCAAAGTTCCCATTGGGAATCCAAAAGTATTTGTATCAACTGGAGTTCGAGGAAAGCAAAGTCTAGCTCCAGTTGACAAAGACAAACTTGCTATGGA
Organism: Streblospio benedicti; assembly: GCA_019095985.1. Taxonomy (NCBI): domain Eukaryota; kingdom Metazoa; phylum Annelida; class Polychaeta; order Spionida; family Spionidae; genus Streblospio; species Streblospio benedicti. The sequence goes on from CM032669.1 coordinate 52,290,154, forward strand.
TCATGATATGAACATGGCCAGTGTTACCCCAAGTGTCATACTAAAATGTGATGTTCCTGACAATGTCAAATCATCATTTGTAAGAGGACAGGTGCATGTCACCATCAATGATTCTGTTTTCAAGCCTGCGTCTCCATGGCGGCATAGTGCATCTCTTGCAAATGCTTTACACAATTCAAAACCTAGCCTGATGTTCTTATGGATGTTGTTATTATGGATTATGGATGTTTAAGTTTCTTTTAAGCATGCTTATTTCTAAAAATATTTAAAACCCTTTTCAATATTTAATGATGTATAAAACACTTAAATGATAAATGGAGTGTGTAACAATTCGTCTAGAATTTTAGATCCAAACTTAGACTGAAAAACAGATGACGTATCTTGTGAAAATGCGAAAGTCCAGTGGAAGATGTCCTGTTTAGATTTTGTGCATTAAGTACTAATATTTGAATCAGCATGCAGAAGTCACAACAATTTGTGATATAAATATCTGTATCTGTATATATAACGCTGCTTGAGGTCCTGAACAGGCGCAATGGCAGCGGGGAAGTGCTACCTACTGCTGCATGCGCAGACAGTCAATTGCAGCTTTGAACCGCACAACGTTCTCAGACTGGATTATCTTCTCTGTGAGAGAGTTCCAGTCAATAACTGTTCTTACAAAGAATGAGTTCTTATACTGAGGTGTCCAAGCACTTGGGGGCACGAACGGTTTGCTATTGAGGCGTACGGAACGCTCAACAATGTTTGAACAGCTGTATTCATTAAATGATTTAGCCTTTATACGTCGACATCCTGACTTGGCTGGAACCAGGAAATCCGGTGCTTGGATAGCTGGCACCACCCCTTCCACCACCTTGTACATAAATGTGAGTCTTAGATTCTTCCTCCTATCCTCTAGAGGTTTGAGTTCAAGACGGTTTAGCATGTCCGTAACACGTACCGGGGTTTTGGTAGTGTAGTTGTTCACCATGAATCTGGCTGCACACCGTTGGACGCGTTCAAGGCTATCAATATTCCCTCTAGTGTATGGGTCCCAAACAACTGATCCATATTCAAGAATAGAACGGACTAATGCGTTTCTGATCTGCGTGGAAACCTCTTAGGTTCTTGTGGAGGAACCCAAGTGTTGAGTTCGCTTTCTTAGTGATCCTACTGATGTGTGTATCCCATTTAAGGTCATCCTCGATGTCCAGGCCGAGGTACGGACTATTGGTAATCTGCTCTAGGATGGTATCACGAATAGTATAGAAATATGGAAGTTTGCCTTTAACTATTAGGATCTTCCATTTACTGGCATTGAAAGACATCCCCCGTCTTTCAGCCCACAGTTCGAGACGTTTAAGATCCTCTTGGAGTGCTTTCTGATCCTGTATAGAGTTAATGACTCGGTATAACAGGCAGTCATCTGCGAACAGTCTGATAGTGCAGCTTAAACCATCAGCAATGTCATTAATATGACATAAAAACAGAAGCGGTCCCAACACCGTTCCCTGCGGGACTCCAGATTCAACGGGTACTTTGCCGTCGAGGATAACCTTCATGGTGCGTTCCATCAGGAAGATGGATAACCATCCATGGAGCTGGCCGCCGATACCATAGGATGGGAGTTTGGATAAGAGTTTCTTGTGAGAGATGGTATCAAACGCCTTCGAAAAATCTAACACCGCGATATTGACCCGATGCCCTTTATCGAATGACATACTGAGGTCATTAAAGGTCGTTAGCAGTTGAGTCTCACATGAGTAGCCGGATCTAATGCCATGGTTTAACGCTGATAAGATTCCATGTTGCTCCAGGTGTAGCATGATGTGTCGATGGATGATATGCTCAAGAGTTTTGCATGCAACGGACGTGAGCGATACTGGCCTGTAATTTGCTGGATTGTGTTTATCCCCTTTTTTATATATATAGAGGAGACATTTGCAGTGCGCCAGTCGGTTGGCAGAGATGCAGTATCTAGCAAACGTTGGAAAATACAGGTGAGCGCAGGTGCTATCGCATCAGCACAGTTCTTCAGTACTACATTTGGTAATGCATCAGGCCCACTAGCTTTACTGGGTTTGATGTTCTTCAGGAGTTTCGCGACACCAGCAACGATGACAGTGATCTGTTCAACCTCGGGGTAGCGTCTTGGGAGAGCTGGGGGCAGATCTATGCCTTCGTTTGTGAAGACTGACTGGAACTGCCTCAACAGGAGTTCGGCCTTCCCGACAGTGTCACTGACTAGTTCGGCGCCATTGCAGATGGGGGCGACCCCACAATTATCTTGCTTCTTCCGTTTGACGTAGTTCCAGAAGGGTTTAGAGTTATTGGCCGCAAGGCTTTCATTTATCGTGGTTGTGATGTAATCACATTCGGCTTTACGTAGTTCTCTTCTCACCACCTTCTGGAACTTGTTATACGGCTTCCAGTTTTTGGTCTGCTTTGCTTTCTTGTAACGTCTACGTTTACGTTTCTCCATTTTCTTGATGGCTCGTGACTGACTCCATGGGTTGTTCCGGTTTCCTTGTCGGCAGGTCTTATGCGGTACATGTCTATTTACTATGTTCATGAAGTTGGTTTTGAATGATGACCATAATGACTCTGCACTGGTTCCATTGGAGTACATGGTATTTATTTCTTTAGATAGCACCACAAATTTTTGGGATACATCTGTCCAATTTGTGCGATGATATTGATATACAGTTCTTGGTTTCCTAATGGTACATTTTGGTCTAACATCAATGTCCGTTACAACAATACTATGATCCGAGATCCCAGGGATTGATGACGAGTTTTTCAACAGTGTTGGATTTGATGTGAATACAAGGTCTAACAGCGCGTCTTCTCTAGTGGGTTCCCTCTGGACTTGTGTTAGTTGAGCAGAGGTCGAACCTTCAACTAATTTCTGTTGAACAAGGCGCTGGTCTGTACCCTGGGCCACTGATGCACTGTCCCAGTCAAAGTCTGGGGAGTTAAAATCTCCAGCTATTAGTAGATGTTTGTAGTTCGGAGACAATTGGAAGCAGTTCACTGAAGAAAACAGGTAGTCCAGGTCTTCTTCGCAACGCGTGGGCATGTAGAATGATCCTACATGTAAGTTTTTACACTTCTCAAGTTCAAGTTTGGCCCAGATTTGTTCACTTGCTGGTTGCTGGTTTGGTATTTCACTGGATACCAGGCTGCTATGCACTAGTAGGAATGTGCCTCCACCGTGAGTAGAGAGATCTTTCCTGTAGACGGTGTAGTGTTACGGAAACACTTCACTCGACTTGATGTCGCTGTTCAGCCATGATTCTTTGATCTTTGAGGATGTGGAAATGTTTGTAAATGAGTCGTCATAATAAGTCATCTGCAAACATCAAAGAAAACCCCCCAAAAGATTAGAGGTTTTGTAAGTTTGGAACGCTTTTCCTATTCCCAATCCCAGTCGGTAGTGTCAAAGTCTATCCAACCAATACTGAAGGATTTGTAAAGAGATTCATTGGATTTCTTTTTTCTATCAACAAGTAACACTAATTTTGTGATAAATCCTTAAAAAACTTACTATATTGTCTTAATATTTTCGGACATTTTCAATGTCCATCGTCTGAGACTTTTCTGTTAGATAAAGAGATTGAAGAACGCACGATCGTGGATGCACTGACCACTTGTAATTACCCTAAGTGGGCAACTCAAGAAGTGAAGAAAAAGAAGAAAGGTACCAACAAAAAGAAGTCTCGGAAGATAGCTGAAAAAGACTCGAAGGGAGCCAGAGGTATGGTCGTTCTCCCTTACGTTAAAGGCTTGTCTGAAAGAATGTCTAAGGTTTTAAAAGATCACAAGATATCTGTTCAGCCTTCAAACCTTATAAGACTCTCCGCAAGATTTTAGTTCATCCCAAGGACAAAGTCAAACAAGAAGAAGTATGTGGGAGTGTGTCCAGTATTGGGTGCAAGAACTGTCCAAGTTTATACATAGGTGAATCAGGCAGGAAGTTTGGCACACGGCTCAAGGAGCATCAAAGAAATGTGGAGACACATGACCATAAAAATGTGCGCACCAGAGCCACTCGCCTCAGCACCACAGAAGTTCACCAATCAGCCATAACTGACCACATGAACAACCTCAACCATGTACCAGATTGGGATAGTGCTAACGTGGTGAGTAAGGAGTCGAACCTACTGGACAGACAAATCCTAGAGTCGATAACAATCCCGAAGACTGAGGAAAACATGAACAGAGATGAAGGAGCATACCAGTTATCTCACGCCTACGACAACCTTCTGAGACCTAGGGCAGCCCCAAACCACCGCGCGCGCCCTCGACCACCCCCCAACAACAAACACTGACCGACTTCTACTTCTGTCACGTGCTGCCACCTGGTGACAGAAAAGTCTCAGACGATGGACATTGAAAATGTCCGAAAATATTAAGACAATATAGTAAGTTTTTTAAGGATTTATCACAAAATTAGTGTTACTTGTTGAATACTGAAGGATTTTAAGTACACCAATATTGTCCATCTGATTTAAGAATTTCCGATTACCCGGTATGTTTTAAACCATATACTAAGTATTCAGCGTCATTATTTTCATTTTTTTTTTTCTTATTCATTTATTTATTTATTTATTTAGAAAAAGCAAAACAGGATAATAAGATATAAAAAAAAGATTATCATATATTTCATTAAAGCTATTGTTATTTTATTTTTTGCATGTTATCTAAAAGCACAGACTCTTTAAAATTAAATTGATTACAGAAGTGTTCGTAATACAATCTGAACAATAATTAGGTCATATAATTTTTTTAATCATTTATTAGCTAACAAAAATTGGTTTGACCATAGTTCATAAATGATACAAGAAAAAAGAGATAAATGTAATTATCATCTAATACAAAATACAATTTCTTTAGGTTGATGTCAGGAATCTTGATGCAATATACAGTATAGACAAAACCGGGTGAGTTGTTAACATGAATTATTTCATTGGGTAAGTTCTTCTTGCGTATCACGGCTCGCCTTTTGGGCGAACGAATCTCAATAGAATAATTCATGTTACACAACAAACGCATTTTGGTATTTTGGTCTTTTCTAAACAATTACAATACTGTTTAAAAATAAACTGGCATATATTCAATACATTTAACTTGGTAATTTATCACTAAATTTGAAAAATATGAAAAATAGACTCCATAACTTTAGATACTACCTACTGAAAAAAAAATCAGCCTTTATTACGACTTCTACCTTTATTAGGACAGTCACTGATAATTGACAAATATTTTCTATTAATAAATTTTGAAGTATTAAGTCTCTATCATGCACTTGTATAATATCTTTTTGATGGCAATTAGTAAATTTACTACCAACTTCTGCTTCAGCAGTGTTTTTACTAATACCCAAAGCTGCATCAGTTCCATGAATTGCATGCCCTATGTCGTTTTTATATAGGTACATTATGGAGAAAATATTAAAACGTTCATTTTCTTCTTTCAATTTTATAAATTGTAAATTCAACTCACTAACAATTATATAAATAACTATACTTACAAATGATCATATATCCATAATTCATATGGCTAATTACCTAAATTTACATATTGAATAACGATAAAAACAAATGGAATTTATAAATGATGGATGGAACAGTTCATATACTCTTGAAAAGCTTGTGTCTCTTGGGAGGTACGATTCCATAACTCAAGAACTTATCTGCTCATTAACTGTGACACAACAGTACCCGCTCTATGGACACACTAGACCTCCCTTTTATCAGTCTTTTGGATGTATTTTCATTGGATACCAGAACTGCCTTGTACAAATAAGTTTTATCAGGACTGCCCTACACAGAATCAATGATGGATTGACTCATCATTGTCCGATGAATGTCTTGTCTCCTGCACCTATGTGTCTAATGTTTGTGTCTGCAATGACTGATCAGGCCAATGCATGAAGCGCAGGTCTGATGACAGTCTCCACGGATAAGTGGTGAGCCTCCAACTGATGGAACACTCGAAGCAACAGCATGGCGGAGCCTTCGTTTCAAAGGATTGAGGGATGGTGTCGTAACTTTTTTTAGGGTTGCATGAAGCACATCCTTGTATCTTTTCTGCTGTCCTCCTTGTGACCTTTATCCTGATGACAGCTTGCCGAACATAAGGGCCTTTGGAATTTTTTCTGGGTCCACGCGCACTACATGTCCACTCCAGTGTAATTGAGCATGCGTAATCATGCCTTAACACTGGATATACCACACAGATCTAATTGTTGGACAAGAAGTGCGTTATCAGCGGGGATTAATGTTCAAATCTGTCGTGCTGTGAATGCTTCATCGAGACATTTTTGCTGTGATGAGTGTAGTAGTTTGCACGACGGTCTGCTGTTGGGTAGCAAGTGGAGAGTTTGTGTCCTAGAACACACAGCGGACATAAAGTTACTGTAAATCTTACTGATGTTCTTATAGATGTTGTTATTATGGATTATGGATGTTTAAATTACTTTTAAACATGCTTATTTCTAAAAATATTTCAAACCCTTCTCAATATTTGATGATGTATAAAAAAATTAAATAATAAATAATAAACTTGAATCGTGAATCATTACAAATTGAGAAGAGTTTGGTGACTTCTTGAAATGTCTTTTTGAAGCAAGCTTTTTTTTTTAAAGAAGCTAAAAACATCAATAATTTTAATGTAGAAAATACTTAATAATAATTCCGCCACAGTCTTTCAAAATACATAACGTCTAACAGTTTTACTAAAACCAAGAGCATTGCCGGCCAGTGATCACATTTTTAGTGACGAACTGAAGTCTAGGTTTTGCTGTGATAAGTAACTGCAAGCAGAACAATACTGTAACCTGCCTGCTGTGTGTTCCAGCGCCGGCGTCTGCGTCGCCTCCGCCCGCGGCGCCAGGCCCCACACGTGTCAAGCAGCTGTTCCGCAGACACTCGTCCATGCACGTCTGTCCGGACGCAGCCGTCGCCCACGGCAACCGCAGCCCCGGAGACGCCAGTGGCGACGGTAAGTCTGACACATGTAATGTCATGCAGACGACATTATTGAATCCATTTAAGAAGTTTAAAAACGCGTGACTACCATGAAAATCTATACAAACATGTGGATGTGAATTTGTACAAGTCAAAAGGTGCTTTATCATTGTTCTGTGACTTATGCTACATGTTTAAAGTGTTTTCCAATCAAACCGACTGAAAATGTCAGAAGTGACAGATTTCCACTTACATGATTTCCATAACAACAATTATCACTCACTTGACAGTGTTAAAACTCAGCTAAAAACATATTTATTCCAAGAAGCATTCTGCCATTGATATGAACTATATAAAAATACAAAAATAAGTGTAATTCTATTCAGGATAAATGTCTTAGATATTCATAATATGAGTCAATTTTATTTAATTTTTAACTTGTTCTTAGAAAATTCATTCAATATTTAGTCAATTGTATTTTAACTAGTCTTGTAAAGCGCTTTGAGCTATATTGCATATGTTCTATTATGTAAGTTAACTGCGCTTTATAAATAAAGTTTATTATTATATTATTATTACTTGAAGTCGAACTTTAGTAATTTTTTCATTCATCTGTAATAGGAAACTGTGAATATTGTCGACCTTACAGGTGACCCTGCCGCGACCCCGCCGGTGACCCCGTTGACCTCCTCCACCCCGGTCTCGCCCTCGGCAGGCGGCGACTCCCCGGGGGGCGCGTCCCACGGCTGCACGAACCCCGCCTTCCTGCTAACACCCGCACCACTCCCCAGTCGACCCGAGGCTGAGGACGGATACATCAACGTCTGTAACTGTATAGTTTCATTATTATATCCTATGCTATTTTTAAAGAAAATTCAAAATGTAAATTTAATAGAAAATGTTTAAAGTTTGAAAATATTGTTTTAAGGGTTAAACGAATGTTATTTACTTACTATGTAATTTTGGAAAGGTTAAATATGAATTTGTTGACAACTTACATAAATAGAATAATATGTCAGTTGAATCAAATCTATTCGTAATTATAATGTTTTTGAGGTAAAGTTTTAGTATTTATGCTGTATTGGTCTGTATTTTATTTTTACTACATATTTAATATATATATGAAAAAAATGCTTAGGGCGCCACTATTCAACACAACCTGTTGCTTACGACACATTCTTGTCATGACGGTAATGTTTTTAGAGACATTCCAATGCGCTTCATGTTCTCTGAATGACAACTGCAATATGTCTGTTCGACAAGAATCATCTTGCTGAGTAATATTGAACTTCACAGAATCAGGCTTGAAATTAAATTTGAAGAAAACTAAAGGAATTTGGTTTTTGACCTCTTAAGAATTATTATATGGTTTGAGAGTTTTTTTCTGGTATTACCTGGACTGGTGGACCTCAGGGCTGCCAAGTAGTACGGATGTGGCCGTATTCATATGAATTTGAGGGTCTAAATAGGGGAGAACGGATCTGTACCCTTTCCAGTACGGATTTCAGTGGTTATGAGGATAAATGCATAAGTAGAAATTTCTTTCTCAAACGAACTAACATTATCGCTCACGCAGATTTGTAAACGGCGCATTATATTGCAGACGAAATGTTTAACACAAATGGCGCACTTTTACGATGAAATGTTATCACAGCTGACAACAACAAATGCATATGGGATTTTTCTGACGTCGCGCACAGAGCCACAAACCTACGACGTCACACACTTATTATTCAAAAAATGCATGTGCATGTTATGGTGGCCGATTCACAAAATTGAAATGGATTTCAACAGAATAAAGCTTAAAATTACCTGTTATCGGTGTTTAAATGGTCAAATAATTATACTGTTGAGGAGGTAAAAAGCTATACATGGGAATGGCCCATTAGTGTTATTATGCATGTAGGATTTTTTTAGTTAATTCTCATTTTCAACATTTTTCGTCAGGCTTGGACTTAGGCGTATAATATACAGCGCATGTTATGTTCTTGGGCGTCTCTCACACGTATACAGGGTATCAACTCAGCTGTACGTGTAGGGCTAGTTTGGACTGTACGGCCTGTTGAGTATACAAAAAGAAAAAAAAAGATAAGGAATGTGTTAAACATAAAATTGTAACGTTAAAACCTTTTTGAAATCCCTATATAGATGTTCTACAAATGAATCAATATGATTTATATATATATATTTTTTTTCGTAATCGTGTGTTTTGAAGTGACAATACCATTTAATCAGCAATTACCGATTGGACACATTTCACAAATCTAGTCTTTATTTATTATGGATTTAACGATTGTTCTAATTTTTTCATTCATTGTTTTGAAGCTTCTAACTGTCAATAATTGTACTTAGTTTATTATTATTATTGTTTTATCTATGAATAATTTATGTGTATATTTTCACATGTTAATATCTGAAATAAATAAAAATATGAATAATTATTATTTGCTAATTTTCCTGAAGTGTTGTGCCTCGTTGTTTTAGGCCAAGTGTTCTATAGATTAATCAATATGATTTATCGTTTGCTAATGGGGCGTATCGCCAACACTTTCATAACATACATTTACAACAACCGGCTAATAGAGTCTACCAAATTAATAAGATTGATAGATACTAACAACAGAGAAATGTGAGGCACTGATAAAATTATGTAAAAACGTCCTAAGAAAAAAACATGATTAAAATCCAGGAGTTGGCCTCTATTACAGGGAAAATTGTTGCAATGTTCCCGGGCACTCAGTATGGGCCCCCTACATTACAGGGAACTTGAGAAGGCAAAAACTTAAGCACTTAGGCTTAGCAAATGTGACTATAATGCCATGACTTTACTCGCTAAGTTAGCAAAAATCGAAGTTCAATGGTTGGTAGATAATGGTTGCAAAGTATTTTTGACAACTTTTAAAACTGAAGGAGGGGGTAAGTGGAATGAAATAGAGGCTGTCAGGGCAGAGAGTAATAAGATTAATTATCTTGAACACTGGGCAGCATTCATGGTATTAAGAGCATACGGCTCAAAATTGTCAAATGTACATATCAAACTTAACATTGACAACACCACGGCCATTGCCTACATTAATAACATGGGATGCACAAAATCATACACATGTAATGACCTGGCTTCAGAAATTTGGGATTGGTGCATAGAGAGGGGCATATGGGTTACTGCTTGTCGTTTGCCTGGAGCTCTGAACACAGTGGCTGACACCAAATCGAGACATTTCAATGATTAAACAGAATGGTATTTGAACAAACAGAGTTTTCAAACTATGTCTGAACACTTTGGCAGGCCTGAAATTGATATTTTTGCTTCTAGATTAAACACCCAACTACCACACTTTGTATCATGGCAACCTGAGCCAGAAGCAGAGGCTGTAGATGCCCTCACAATGAATTGGGCAGATTTCTACTTTTATGCTTTCCCCGTTTTTGCCTGATAGGTAGATGCCTACAAAAGATTATTTTTGACGAAGCTAAGTGCATCATTGTGGTCCGGCAACAGCCAACACAACCAATGGTTTGCCAGGTTGATGAGGATGCTAGTAGAACAACCCCTGTACTTATCCAAAAGCAAGAATTTGATAACACAAGTCAAGAGTGGGAAAATCCACCCCTACATAATAAACTCACTTTGATGTGTTGCAGGTTGTCAGGGAGAGCTTCAGGGTCCTGCCAGAGGAGGTGATCACCATCATCCTCAAAAGCTGGAGAGGCTTGACCCATGCGCAGTACAGTACTTATATCCGGAAATGGATGGACTTTTGTGAAGCACAGTCTAATGACTCATATGAAACATCCATACCCTGTGTTTTGAAATATTTACATGAACTGTATGCCCAGGGATTGGAGTACAACACATTAAACACAGCACGCAGTGCCCTATCTGCCCTTGTATCTATAAAAAATTGGTCGTGGGGACCAGTGGCAAAACTGGGTTTGAAAAAAGTTACTCTTAAACTGTGTATATTACTGACGTTGTACGGAGCCACTAGAACACAAATCCTGAAAGGATATTGAATGGACAAGCTAACCATTTCCGGTGACAAATTTGTAGCTCACGTAGACGATTTGATAAAAACAGACATGGTAAACCCACAGTTCACCAACTCTCATTCAAGGCTTACCCAGTCAATAGAAGACTCTGGATTCTCAGAACTCTGAAACATTACTTGATGATAATGAAGAGATTACAGAAAAAAACAAGCAGCTATTACTGAGTGTGAAAGAACCTCACGTTCCAGTGACCAAAGACACTATTGCTAGGTGGATCCGCTAAACATTGGCTTTGGCGGGCATTGACATAGGTATTTTGAAGGCCCACTCTGTAAGATCACCCGCCGTGTCTGCAGCGAGCACAATTTTGCCTGTGAACGACATAATGAAAAGGGCAGGGTGGACACAGGCGAAGACCTTTAGAACTTATTATGATAAGCCTATTGAAAAAACAGTTAAATTTGAAGACGCCGTTCTAAATTATGAACAGTGATTAAAATGTAGGATGAGTAAATTAAGGCATTCCAGGAACAATCATATTTAATAGTGCATGATTGGATGTGTTGTAAGATTACTTTGTGCTTAAATGTGACATGCAGCTAATTTAAAACCAGTAGGTTGTTTCATAATGTCAGTATTTGTTTTGTTAAGTTTTGGTGCAAAGGGAAAAAAGCATTTTTATTTTTCGTTTTCCCCCGGGGGAAATTGAATTAAAAAATGTTGTTGGAAAGTTAAAAGGTTCAAATTGTTTGGATAAGAATAAAAAAATAAAAATTTGTTTGTTTTTTGCTTTTTAAAAAGTTAAAAAAAAAATATGAATATAGAATAAAAAAAAAAAATGAATAAATTAAAGTGAAAAAAATTAAAAAAAAAAATAATATAGACAGATAATTAAAAAAAAAAAAAGATATAGATGAAAATATTTATTTTTTTTTTTTTAAAAAATTGAAGATGCCCAGGTTTAAACCCCTTTAATTATTTGAAGTTGAACAATTAAAAGAGGTTTTCATCCCCTACCCTTCCCTTTTTTAAAATTTTATTTTGAATTAAAAAAAAATAATTAACTCTAAAACCCGCCATTTAAAAAGTTTTTTTTTTTAAAAAAAAAAAATTTACAGTAAAACCCTTTTTACA
>CM032669.1:52309471-52324114 GCA_019095985.1 Streblospio benedicti
ATCATGCAGGAAAACATATCCATTTTTCACACTTCTGTTGCAGTTTTCTACTCCTGTACCATCCAACTCATTTTCTTCTTGATATGAGAAGCTGTCCTGGTACATATTATTTGCCCAATTAGTTACTGAACTTGAAAAGCATGACTTTGGTTTCACATGAACACTTATTTCAGCACCTGTTAATGCGAACACATCCCTGTTTTGAACTTGTGCTTCTGTCATATCTTTCATTATCAGTGTAACACCAGTGCATATAGCCTTCTTTTTCTGGAAAGTCATAAGTTGCCAGTTCTGGTTCTTCTTCAACAAGCATAGCAGGCTTTGTTCTGGGCCTTGAAAAGCCATCCGATGTACCACATTTCAAAGTAGCTTTATCATCAAAGCATCGCCTAACTGCACTTTTCTTATACATATCCCTCCAAGAACTGTCCATATCAAATGGGGCCTGTTTAGAGAAAAGAATTCTTGTATACTGCTTTATATGTGCCCTATTGTAATGAATTTTGAGATGCTCATCGGTACATTTCTTGAATGTTCTTTTAAATCTAAATAGTCCTCTTCCCCTATGTTCTTTACTCTGAATGCTACGAACATTCTTTGGCCTTGCCCATGATCTCACACTCTCTTTGGATTTTATCAATGTCTTCCCATTGTCTTTTAGCCATTTGTTAGCTATTGACATCATGTCAACTAGAGGCATTCTCGTTGCATGACATGGGCAGTCAACTGCTCTTGCAATGCATTGAACAGTGCTGTTTCTGCTCCCTTTCCTTTTTTGTGAAAAGATTCTTTCTTTCCATTTTTTTAAAGATTTTGCAACAACAAGCTTGATTGACTTTTTTTGTGAATCTTTGAGTCAGCAAGGTTTTTACCGTGTTGATTTGTGACTTGTATTGTCATTATTGATGCTATCTTCAATAACTTTGATCATGTTTTCATAATTTTCAACTGCTGCTGAAAGTGCATCTTTCTCGTTTGTATACATCTCTATACATTCAGATATTCTAGCTTTAGCCTTATTGCCTACATCCTCATGGAGTCCTAGAATATTGCGGAGTGAGGTACCTACAACAAAAACACATTTCTTTATTCATATTGTATGCTACATTGATTACATTCATGGAGCATTAGAGGTATTGAAAAGTCAATTAAGTCTTTTTTTTCAATAAATATATTTCTCTGTTTATTTTTTTTAGTATTAGTACAGACAACTAATCATTTCTAACCTATAGAATGATCATTTATATTTTTAGATAATGTATTTTGTGAATAATCAAGCATTAATAGATGCATTTCGGGGCCATGTGCTTTAGTTATTGTCTAATAGACCTCTTTCAGTGTTTGTAAACACGGGCACCTGTTGGAAGATGTGCGCGCAAGTTGGACCCTAAATATTTCCCGTGCCGTAGTAAATAGAGAGAAATTGACGACTTCATCACAGTATTTCTGCTCTAAAAATGTACTAATTTTCTTAGCTTTAAATCGGAATGCATGATATAACCTCTGGTCTTCAACATATCATGAGTATTCCCATCAGTTATTGAAATAAAAGATTTACAAGGACATTTACTTTTCCTTCTTTTTTGCCATAGTACTACTCAAGAGCGCCGACTGGGAACGCTTGTCGTTTCATTGTAAACAATAGTACTGTAGAGCAGGTGATTGTTTTTTTTCAAATTTTTCAAATAATTTTTACTCAAAAGAAATATGAAACAATAATACTACTACAGCGTGCAAAAGTACATACTTTACCAGAAAACAATAACATGTAAAGCTGTCATTGTACGGATTAAGAAATATTTAGAGATGTTTGGTTGGTCTATAGCTCTAGACTAAAATGGCCTTACTAGCTACACATGACCGTGCGACAAGAGCAACGTCACGAAAAGTCTATGGTACGTCAAATTTATGTAAGTAAATCTAGTGCCTTGGTTTGGGCTTGAGCCAAAAACACAAGTTATAAATCTGGTCAAAGCTGGTGAAATACAATTCCAACTAAAATGTGAGTATCATATATGAAAACTAGAGAAGTATGCGAACATTTCTGTGTGTGTCACGATACACAATTATGAACATAGAGCACAATAATACCATCTTCAAAATGACTAATATACATGATGTTTTGTGACACTGGTGTATTTTCTGGGTACATGTTGTGTGCGCCGATCGCGTCTGACGTCATTTGAAATTGGTCAATTGTTTTGTTGACTTTGTCCTTTATCTAGAATATGGTCAGTATAATAATCAGTGTTTAGAATATTACAACGGGTGATGGAGACTGATCAATTGTTCAATGTTTCGTAAACGTTAGGAAACACACAATGAGAAACGAGGACATCTTGAAATTATACGGTGTGGAAACGGCTGTGCTAAGTCTTAAATTAATTCATGTATGGCTCAATGTTCCATAAGCATTCAAATGTATATTCATGTTCGATTTGAGATTTAATGTTTTGGATAGCCATGAGCAATGATATTAATGTTTGATAATGGGAATCATGAGTCCTGATGGTCCATTTTTTGAGATAAAATATAGACTAATAAGTACATAATCCTGTAAAAAAAACAGTTACGGAGGCTCCAGAAAATGTGATTGTCTTGGATGTACATGTAAATAAGTAAATACAGCTTTCTATGAGGATGATTTTTACTGTCATATTGACTGAGTCGATGGTTAATCAAGGGTTAAAACATAAACATATTGCCATTTGATAAATGCTATACCATCAGTCTATCTGACAGGCAGCTAGGTTGGACAGACAGCTGAGCCTATCTCACCCCAGAGTATCTGACTGTCTATCAGCTGCTGGTATGTGTGTAATTATATATACAGTATAATGTCAGAAACAAATCAACTTGAAAAGTACATTTTACGGTGTGTTATCATTTATATAAACATTCATGCTTTTAATGTATTCTATCATGTGTTAACATTTTTATATACTTAATATGTCTTGTAGGTCGATTTTTACAGTCGTCGGGCAACATTAAGCTATAATGTTTTAAAACTGTATTTTAACCTCTTTAATGTGGCATGACATATATGGAATAAACAAATAAACTAAACTAAACTATACACAACCTACCTGTAGAGTGGAGCTACTGCAGTCCTATGGCCCCATATAAAGATCCGGATACGAAGACTCTGTCGCTACATAAGAGCTGCCTGTATGCTGAGAAACTTTTTACCTCTAGGTCAATTGGCACTTGTTTGTCTCCATCCCCACATGTTTCCTTTTCGAATGACCACAAATCAGTGTCTTGTTCATCTAATTGATCATTTTTTTTCGAGTACCATTCAGTGATGAGTGGCATATTGTAGGAATTGACCACGAGATTGGAGTGTCAATCGCAAAATTGAGCATGCTGACGTCTGATTTACCCGAACAAAGTGAGGGTAAATCAGATGTCAGCATGCTCAATTTGCGATTGACACGACAATCGAAAGTGGTCAATCACCATTCTATCATGACTAAAATCCATTTTATTTTTAAAATAAATCATATTATCACATTCAACATTCAAGTCAATTTCGTTTGTTTTGAGCATGGAGACGTCAATTCCTACAGTTTTGAGCGCAGGCGGAGGAGTCTAAACTGTTGTTCTCCGCAACAACGAAACACGCCTTGCTACGCCAGCGGCTGTATTGATATTGTGAGGAGATTAGACTAAGCGCCGTGTTTTTTCGGGGGAGCGTGTTTTCCATTGCAAAATTGAGCACGGAGATTGAACAATCAGCGTGGGTTATTGGCGGTGATTTTTGAACGGAATGATAGAATGACTGATATACGCCATGGTGCCTTCACTCCTAAGGGATGAGGCAGATTGGTGAGATTTTCACCAGCGCCCTACGCAAACAATATGAGCAGCTTTATAACTTGAAAACAAATCATTTGAAATAAGTTCATAAAATAAGTTCATAATATTTTTTTTTTCAATTCAGCATACATTTTGCTCAAAACCATGGGATTCTTTAGACATAAGTAATAGCTGGTTAAAATTAATCCTTAAAAACAAGAAAATTAAGAAATTCTTTTAAAGACTCAAAATGTCACAAGGTCAACCTACGTTTTAGAGATTGGTCATCCGGTTGGTCAGCTTTGGTTTAGAATTACTATGCTGTCAGTATTTATTGTATTAAAACAATCATCTAATTGGGTTTTTTTTCATAAGGATTTTTAAATATTATTTAAATGATCATACCTCTATCCATTTTGTCCCTAGGAATGGGTAATGATATTGTCTCTAAAAATACAGCACAATGAGCTACATCTTATTAGAAAAAAATATTTTATGTGGATTTATTATAACATATTTCATGGAAATATTTAATAGCTAACATGGTTTCTAGAGCAAAAAGAGAACACAATTTTTTTTAACATAATAAATTCATTTATTTTAATTAATCTTTAGGAACAAAGTTAACACCACTACCTTAATTTCAATCTTTTAGTGACAGGTAATCTTTAGTAACATAAAGAATGTTCGAAATAAATAATTAATACCAAAACACAGCAACACAATTTCAAATTTTAATTCTTTAATTCAACAGCTGCCTCTAGTGTTACTGTTTTCTAACAATGTTTTTCCAGTACAGAATTCAATGGCATATCATTATAATATAGCATTCTACTATCCCTGATATGTGAAGCAATGGTAAAAACAAATCGAGACGATAAAATGTTTCAAACCATTCTTCGGTACGACTTAAAACGATAAATACAAAAAAACAGAACAAATGCAAAAAATATCGATGATAGAAAAATATAACTACATCCTTAGTGATAGCCCTTCAAGCTAACACCTGTATGATCATTAAATAGAGCTTTGAATCAAATACATGCACTCTAATACAAAAGAATCATTCAAACTTTCATAATCTATTATGCTCAACAACTGCCATACGCAAGAAAATCAAATTATTGAGAAAAGGTGGTGTACTGATGGAGTTGTCCAAAATTTAAAATTAAAAAGAGATTTAGACCGACCGGTCATATATCATAGGTGGATGTGCTAACCATTACACTAATCCCCCGAGACACAGTACGTCTACTTTATTTAGCACCTGCATCAACTGTCTGCCTTGTTACTATATTTAGGCTGTAGCCTTTATCTAGCCTAGGTCACTATGTGCATCGAGCACGTTGTAATCTTGGCAGGATGCATTGTGCATTTGTGTGTCTATGTCTCTGAAACTTGCTCTCTATTACGTCGAGCGTGCGCTAACTGATGGAGAACCCTGTGCCCTGTTTTTTCACTTTCTTTACAGACTCCCCTAACTCCCTACTCCTCTACAACCAGCCACAAGGCGATGACGATCTCACTGTACCGTACGGCACCGGGAGATCCCCGCCAATCCCGAGAAGCTCCTTCGTTCGGGTCCGACTCCAGCTATCCACAAGGGATCTGGGCACTCGCTAATCCGTTACCACCCAGAGTCGCCATCACCCTGCTACTGGCTGCCTTGGAGAGAAAGATAGGAGGTTCTATACCGTCAGTGAACCAACGACACCGGGGTTATCAAATCAGGAATTCTCCTGGGTTTAGTATAGTCCCATAGTCAGCTTTTGGTGACCGAGAGACCCATGAGAGTTCTCAGATCCAACTTTCCATCATCCGTCAGATCACACATACCCAACTATCTCGAGTTTGAAATTTCCCGGGCGGTAGCCTCCCCTCGCCCACTATTCAGACCAATTCACTCAAGATCTTTGGAGTTAGTTGTACCGCATCAGCACACATGATACTGGGCTAATTGGACTTAGTTGTACCGTATCACCTCATTCGTGACACTAGGCTAATTCCAATTAGTTGTACCGTACCAGTATACATGATACTAAGCCAACTCCACTAGGGGCCCTCTTTGAATCCGTAAGTCCGATGGGTTACTTTTTTACAGGGACAACTACCCGGAGGCTTCAACAAAGCATCCGGGCCAGTCAAGTTCCACCAAGTGAAACAAAATTTCAGAGACAAGGTAAAGTTATTTTGGAAGATCGTGGATTCAAACTGATGGCCTCCCGCCCATGATTCAGACCGGTCATATGTGTCATAGGCGGTCATATGTGTCATAGGCATATGTGTCATAGGCGGACGTGCTAACCATTACACTAATCCCCCAAGACACAGTATGTCTACTTTATTTAGCACCTGCATCAACTGTCTGCCTTGTTACTATATTTAGGCTGTTGCCTTTATCTAGCCTAGGTCACTATGTGCGTCGAGCACGTTGTAATCTTGGCAGGATGCATTGTGCATGTTGTGTGTCTATGTCTCTGAAACTTGCTCTCTATTACGTCGAGTGTGCGCTACCTGACGGAGAACCGCGTGCCCTGTTTTTTCACTTTCTTTACACAAGGTCCATTCACATTTCAGAGAATCGCTGACTTGAGAAAGTAAAAAATGCATAGAATTAATTTTTCCCCACCAGCATTCTTTTTCCATTTCCGTATGAAAGCTGCTCTTTGATTACAACCTTAAATGTCACCATGTTCATATAATCATAAAAGACTAATTTTAGTCTTATACATTATAATATGGCCTGCAATCATAGTGCTTTGTATTATTGCCAGCAAAGGATCACTTCTGGATAGGCTCCTCACAAGTACATTGGGTATCATTGACAGCACAGGTTCGTTATATTCGCGGGTACAACGTTTTTGTTGAGTACCCCCAAAATGGTCTTATATAATTAATGTTACTAAAGATATTCATATAATCTTCAAACCTTAACAGGGTGTGGTCATTTTCACGCCTAAAATGACCAAGTAGAATGATTCCCTTTGCTAGCAAGGCCATGCTTGATAGATGATAATAATGATTGCTTATGAGTTGAACTATTATAATATTATACTATTATAATTAGCTGTCATATTGGTTGGCATAACAGAACAAGAAAATACTGATAAAACTTTAGTTGTGTTATAAATAGGGTACCCGACTTTGGGTCGGGTTTGGCTGCTCTGGTATTCAGATTCAAAATTTTGTACTCGTGAAGACTCTATTTCTGAGATCCACATACAAATCAATGTCTACAAATTAACATTGAAAATGGCAATATGCATAACAATTTTGATTGGTTTTGATTTGTATAAAAACGTGCAAGTTTCCAAAATGAGAGTGCATCAAGTGAAAAGTAATACATACACTGGTAAACTTCAAACTTAATTGCAATCAGCAAATTAAATATGTTCAATTTTTAGAACCCCAGAGAGTAATCAAAACAATCAGTTAGACCTTTCACAGCAATAACCTAAAGAAACCTGTTAAATTTCAACTACAAGTTTAGTTATTGAAATTAATTTAGACCTAAATCTTTGGTCACATTTTGAAAAAATACTTGAAATCAAATGTCATATTTTGTAGCTAATATTTTGCATATGGGAACTTGTAGCTGAAATTCAATGTACATGCTTGAAATTTGAATAAATACTAGCATTACTTTACAATATCTAATGCAGGTTTTGTCTTTCTAGTTTTTTACATTTTTTTCACTTATTTTTTTTCCACAACGTATTAATGACATTTTCTATATTACAAACCAGCATATTTTTCATTTTTCTTTATAACACTGTATTTTATATTTTTTTATCTCTTTTAGTAAATTATATATTTTTTTAATTATTTTATTAAATGTAACTGCAGATTTAAATATAAATCATTATTATTATCAAAGGTGAGCATTTCTACATATCCACCTATGACAATAATAGAGATAAATATTTCGTAATCCTGTAATTATAAAATCTGCTCATATTGCTTACTGCTGCTTTAATTATGATGCAAAGTATGCACATTGGAAATGACTAGAAGAAAATATCCCCCGTAATGTAACTGCTCATAATCCCCCTAATTATATCACAAGAAATTATGCACACAATCACATCTCAACGGGGACATAAGTATGAAAATACTTGTATGCGCTCTGAATTTAATCATTGTCACATGCTCATCATTTGCAAAATCTTTCAAAAGACAACCACTCATATTCGTACGAATAGGCTTCACATATTAAAAGGGAGATTTTAAAGTGCATCTTAGGTTGCAATAATGAGATTTAAAGAAATGTGCAAAAGCCTGCCATGAAATTCTGTCAAGGCGGCGACAAATGCTTTACACTTAATACATTGTATAAGTCATGCCCATGTTTTAGCTATATTAAATGTAAATATATTTTTGTTTGTAATAGTAATCTTTTTATATGGTTAAGATGTTTGAACATGTACCTGTACATGTATAAATGTCTAATTAGTATATATGTATGTTTTAATATGAAAAACGTAATAGTCTCTAAATGGGTTTTAATGAGTGGGTGGAATGACCTTCCACTGGATTATGTGCAATAATTTTATCAATGTTTTAAGATGTAATGTGGTGTGAAACATAAATAAACACTTTCTTAGTCTTAGTCTTAGTCTTATTATTTAATAGTTACCGGTACTGAATTCATGTCATGAAAATGACAAAAGCCTATAATTGTGCATCTACAATCCTGTAATACTGCATATGAAAATGAATACAGATAAAAAGCCTTTCATCCTCGTACACAATACGGCACTGAATTATCACATGTTCTGTGTTTGTGACTGACACATTCAGGTATCATAATCCTCTTCAACAAAACGCAACTGTCGTAAAACTTATACTTTTACAAAAATGAAAAATTTTCATTGCTTTAAATTGAAATTGTCAGCTCTTCAATATAATGCACGATAAATTTCCAAATATTGTAACTATACTATAAAATGATCTAAAGTTCTAAACCTAAAATTCAATTACTCTAAGTTTTGAAATTTTCTTCAGGTTGCTATATAAATGTAAACACAATCCAAACTACAAGTACCCAACTAAGGAATATGAAATACTTCTCTAGTCTCTACTGACCAATGGCAAATATCAAAATGAAAGAATTTTGGCAACAAATGCAAAGAGCACAGTTTAAATGCAGCAGCTAGTTTTCATCACAATGCTATCTCTGGGCCTCGATTTCATCATCGTGCAGGCTGGTATCTTTTCTTTGTGAATCCTCAGCCACAGAGGCATGATTGCCCACTTCTTCATTGGGCATATTCCTGTTTGCTTCCCAACTTGGAACAAAAACTGGTGCATTGATATAGCCTTATCTCTTCTAACAATTCTTTTTCACACCGTTTATCAAATTCTTCAACATCCTCCTCTGCCATCCACATAAATTCTGCAAATTCATTACTGGCACTGCTGCTGTTCAGATCCGGTGATTCCATGGGACACTTCATTTTTGCTTTATATTGTATGTATATGTGTCAACGTTGAGATACTCCGCTAACTATCATAAAATTGTGTAAATATATTTTATTTATTTCCACTAAAAATCAACAGGTACCCAATTACGTTATTTTATCAAGAGAAAAGAGAAAACAATTTTATGTTAGATATAAGATATATGACAACAGCTGTATTTTTAGGTAATGTTAGTACTTAGTAATTTTAGTATAGCTTGAGCTTAACGTCTGACCGTCCAATATTCAAATGATCTAGTATTAGTACTAGACTCTAGTACTACTAGTGTAGATAGAAGAATATATGACAACAACTTTTGGAAGCTTGATAAATTAAAATGCACTTATATCAGAGATACACTATTCTATTGCTATTGTGCATCCTATTGCCAGGTTAAGGATAAGGCCATAAATGCACAAGACTGCCCATGCCACATGTCAAATTTAATAGTGTTTATGTCATTGTACATGCATTTGGCCAAAGCTAGTAAAAATATGAACCTGAAGTACGAATTTGTAAGAAAGTTAAGCTGTGTTGTGAGTAATGATGTCAGTCAAAACAAGTTTTTGTCATGGTGTCCTTTTTAACAGAAACTTTTAAGTCATCATCACCTTCTTGATTTATCAGAAAAAACGCTACCTGTTGCAAAAGTTGAAAGTGAGGATATTTCTAATAATTAATTTGTTGATATTATATTACAAGATGTTGGGGATTACTATTACCCAAATAACTGTCTAATAGAGTTTTGAATCTCATATATGCATAATATTTACAAGCAGCCTACATACCCCAACGCACAAGTAATTGCAATGATACCTTTCTTAGAGTACACTATAGAGATGTCCTCATCACCTACTTTTACAAATTTTATGACTTCTTGATAAGATGGGTAGTAAGGGTTACACTTTTATATTTGGTACACTTCAGAATTCACAACTGTGCGACCAAATATAAGTTCATCAATAATAGGTTTAAATTTTCTAGATTTTCAATGTATCCTTCATTGTTGTATTGGATTAAGCCTATTTGTACACATACAAATCAAAACCTAGCTGAAAATCACATTGCATCACCGGAATAGGTAGCATTTTCCCAATGAGGAATCTATTCAATTTTCAAATATCCACATGATTTTTTCCCTACTTTTCAACATTATCACAACTATTTGAAGTTGTACTATTGGTTAACACTTTTTCAAGTATCAAATGGGGGATAGATGAAGAACATGGTACATTTTTACAATCCAGGTAGCATTTTCCCGATGATAGTGAAAATCGAAATTGTGGTAAAAACTCATTAAAAATGTATTTGTAAACTCAACAAATTGCATGAAATACTTGCAAATGATACACATTTCTATAGTATCAAAGTTTAATGCATATAATATAAAGCTGTGATATACTAATTTTTGTCTTGGACAGGTAGATTTTGCCTCAAAATTAGTATTTCACATTACATATTACTTAGAAAAACTATTAGCTATATGTAAAATAAGTACTATGCATGGGCATTATGATTTATGACAATGGAATGTCTCTTATGCAATTTTAAAGATGAGCTTTGTTCAATATTCAAATGGTGGTGATGAAAAAGTAACTTTTTTCCCGAAAATATATCGTTAACATATATTACCATTTAACTAGTGCAGCAGTCATTAAGAATCATATTGTAAAGGGTTGTGGCACTTTACATTGGCATAATACTTTGGTCCGTTGTTGGGGCGCCACCCTCCTCTGATTTATGGCTCACAGGAGGGAGAAGCCGTTTCTTGTGATTAATGAAACTTTAATCTCATTTGTATCTTTTATTCCATGCAAAATGTCAAAATACGACAATTCACATATAGGCATCAATTTAGAACATCTAGAATTCGAATACGTCTAGAGCAAACCAGCAGCTGTAAATATACCAATTGCACAAGCCTTTGTCAGCAATATCTGACCACATTAGTTTCCTAGTTAAACTGGTAATATCAAGACTATTACCCTGCCACGACTAACAATAGCAGTTTATTAAAAGCTAATCAATGTTTTAAACACGCTTGTTTTATAATTAGTATATTTGCCGACAGATAGTCTGGTTTTCTCTGATTACAGCGACGCGCATCACAAACATGATAATTTCTGGCATAACATTCTGAATGAAAACATAACATGCTCTACTTTAAATAGGCCATCTCTTTACAATATGATATCTTATGAGTAACAGTAATAACATATATTAATTTTGACGAACCTGTCATTTTATATATTATTGATGTACAATTAAGAGCTTATTTACAATCAAAATGATGAAAGGTAGTATTTTTCCCAAATTCTGTGTACCTAAGTAAGTATTGTAGATATATATTTGTACTTCAATTCTCATATGCGTAACTGTATGAATATATAAAAAATCCAACAAACTTATCATTTTATTTATTGTTGATGTAAAACTTGAGAATTTATTTATATTCAAGATGATGAAAGGTAGCGTTTTTCCCAGATTCTGCGTATTTTCATAGTTTAACGTCATAAATATTGTGGATAATAATTTAAACTTCATACTAGATGGGGTATTTGTCTAAGATTTGACATAATCCATGCGAGCCACACTTTTATTGATTAATATTTAATCAATGAATAAAACATGTCAATGATGATGATGAAAATTACCAGACAATACACTACTGTGACTTTCAGAGTGGTGGCACAGGGCTCTTATTCTGAATCATTATTTATAAATTGACACAATCATAAAACATATTTGTCATATAAAATTTTCGAAAGATATTTTTCATCAATGTCAATGACTGATGTAGGGGATTTGTTGCAAATCAATAGTATCAAAATATGGGGGTACATTATGTTAAAAAGTGATTTAGGGACTTAATAATACAAAATTTACTATTGTTTACAGCAGATATGGGTTCAGAATGCAAAATTACCTTAGAAATTATGATATTATATCACTAGTTGAAGATCTTATTGAAAGTGTTACAGTACATCAGTATGTCACATACCATTTGGCACAAAATGACGTTTGGGGGTAGGGTTAGTATTATGCTCATAAAATTGTCAAATATTAAGATAAAAGCACCCAGGATGGCTCATTAGTTTCCTAATTGAATGTAGTAAGTTTTGAATGGTTAAAGTACTCATGTTAACATAAAACAGTATAAGTAGAGAAAAGTATATGTAATTTTTTTTCTAAAACAAAAGTGTCATGGAGTCCAAAATTACGTACTCTACAAATCCTGCTCTTGAGACAAAAGTAATAGAGGTAAAATGGATTTGTTTACTGTTATGAGTAGCCAACTAGTCAGGGTATAAGTCCTGTGAACAATAGCTTTTTATTTGAAGTAGTTTTTATTTCATGGGTGACTTTGCTGTGTGGGTATTATAAGACGTATTTGCAGACGCGGTTTAGTTTTTTTGACGTAGGTCCACATTAAGGCCATTTTTTCTACTTTCGCACAGGAGAAATTTAGTACAACAGGACTGAAATTGATCCTGAGACTCCAGCGAACATTTTGATATATGTGATACATTTTTGCAAAGCGGGTTGATTAAACTCTAAATAAATAATTTTGGTAATGTTCTTGTCAGCTTCCTTATGCTATGATTCTGTAAATAGATGTACAACCAGAAATTATGTCGATCAGTGTAAGTAATTGCTTTTGCTCTTCTAAGGGTTATCATACATAATAATTTGTGTCATGAATATTGACATCGTGAAAAAAAAACAACACAAGATGAGAAAAAGATTATCGAACAATATTTTTTATTAAACAAATCAGTTTTCAGTGAATACCACAGCAATTTTTACATCCCCAATTCTCTAGAATGCAATTTCAAATTTCTTGGACCCCTGCAATTATATCCCTGTATCACGTTTGGTCAGGACCTGCTAATAATCAGCAGGTCTGGTAGATTTTCAAACCAGCCAGTCTTGATAACTGGTATCTTTGTCATGCTTAAGTCTATCCCTGCAGACAAATGATTGCCACTGAATGTTGTAGTCTCCCATCTCTTAGCACAACACTAAAAATAAGTACAATAGTCAATATTAGACATTTACAAAAGTAATAGATGCGATTAGGCAGCACCGCGGTCATAAGTTAACAGTTAGTCACACGCACATTTTAGTGACATAATGATCTGCTGACGTATGTGGAAGTGCTGCCGACCGCATCTATATAAATTATTATGGAATTGACATTTAATCATATAAAATCATTAGCATTGTCATTGAAAAATTAACATACATGTACATTTTATCACGCTACGCAAAAAGTGGAACATTGTTTTCTTTTTTCTTGATGCTTGTAGAAACATCTGATGTGTGACATAATCAAAAGAATATCTACAAAGCGATATTTATTCAATCACTATTTAATCTTATATATCTATATGCCACAAAATGATATTTATTATATATGAGGAATATGAATCATAATATTAAAGTGTTATTTATGCCATTTATCTTCTAATTTATCTACATTTAAATAGAAGACTAAATAAGAGAATTCTGTTATTAAAATTTTCATGGTGCACAGTAAAATCTTGGATCCACAAAATGAAGTGGAATATACAAAACTTGACCAAACTCCCCCACCTCTCAACCCCCACTATTCCGCACCTAAGTAGGACATTGACAATGTCATTGTTTCACTTTTTCGAGTGTGACAAAACTTACATCATCCCTTAGTAAGATAAGATAAGATAAGATAAGAAGATTTTATTGGCAACTAATAGTGTCAGTACAACCAAATACAATGAACATTTGACATATACATATATAGAAATGAATTGATAATACCCAAACCCTCGATTGGGTTGGTTAAGACTATACACACGAGGTGTGTAGGCTATATGAACTCAACTCAGAATTCAGCACCTAAATTCAGCACGAAATTCAGCACAAAATTCAGCCTGCACCCTGATGACCCCGTGGTTTTGAGCAGATCGTACATCACGTTCAGATAACTACGCCCACACGTATGTTGATAAGCGTGGTTGTTGCACCTACTGTCCTCAATCATGGACAATGTAACACTTTCATATAGGCATCACAAAAGCTATAGATGATCCAAAAATAGACGTGAAACAACCTACTTGTCGGTATTAGCTGTTATCATTCGCCGTCACAGTTTGAAAATGGTACACAAGTTGTCAGGATAACTCTAGTCCTAATTCAAGTATTTTGAGCTTGAAATTTGCAGTGTAAATGTAAATGTAAATGTTGTGTAGATATATATTCTTACTAATATATTCTTACTAATGATGTATTAGAATTATCAAAAACCATGCTTCTATTCCACAAAATTTACATAGAAATATCAAGGTAAGGGTTTCTTGTTGTCACTAGTCTAAAACCCAGGAGCATGACAGACTGTTTACATGT
>CM032669.1:52324214-52396689 GCA_019095985.1 Streblospio benedicti
CTCAACACCCAGGAGCAGACCCGACTGGAAATAGAACACACAAGATCTGGTCACGAGTACAATTCCCCCCTTTCTACTGATTCCCTAAAATATTCAAACTCCTAAAAAATGGCCTAAAATGGCCTCCCCCTTTTCAAGCTCCTCCAACTTGGCATCTCTGGGTCACGAGTACAATTCCCTATTCACTCGGCCACAGAAGTTGTACTTCTATAGCATTAAAACTTTGTAATGGTGATAGTAGGACATACTCACACCATCATTAATATTGGGGGTGGGGGTGGGTGGGGGTGGGGGCTAATATTGTGTCCGAACGTTCATACAGATATGGCATATGCCACAATGCACCCCGATTCCTTTATGCAGCTAATAGTGATTTAATTAAAGAAATTACACTTAGCTACATCGATTGATTTACACATCTCCCCAAAAAGCCCACTATGTTAAGAGTCTAACTGTATGGTGCCGTTTTGCTCTTACAGTTATGGCTTCAGGCGGATCCGATATTACCTTATACTGCACTAATATTTCTGTTATCTTGTTTGGATATGACAATGTTCAAACTCATCAACTACATAGAAAACAATATCCAATTTAATTTGATCCAGTTGTAATCCAAATAGGATAGCTTTACCAATAAAACATATTCTTTGATATATCTCTAAAGCAAACTAGATATTTTTTCATAGGTGCACGAAATAAGTGGATAAAACACTTTGGGTTGAAATGTTTTTCAGATAAGGAATTTTTCAATGTGGAGCGCGAAACGTGGTGTGGGTTGCTTCATGCAGGTCACGTGCAGGTCACGTGTTGCGTGGGTTTTGGATACGATGGCGATGCAGGGCCTCTCATTTGCGCGTTAAATAAGTATTTTTTATCTATTTACTGAGCACAAAACCGCTTTAAATTTATCGTCAATTGTAGCCAGATTAGTTAGGTTTTAGCTTAGTCTAGTTAGAACTAATCTTTAGCTCGCACCCCTTGTCTATTTAATGAGACGTTCTCGTGGGTAAGTTTCCCGCCACATTTGTCCCTAAATTCTCATTGGCGCGTTAATACTTTGTGACTTCTTTTCTATTTATTTAGCACAAAACCGCTCAAATTCTATCATATCTTTTAGTTAGTTTAGTTAGTTTTTAACTTAGTTTTTTACCTAGTCTAGATAAAAAAACTAATGTTTAGCTCGCACCCCTTCCATTTCATGAGAGGTTCTCGTGGGTAGGCTTCCCGCCACAGTTGCCCCCAATTTCCTGTATCTGTATATCCAACCTCCGGTATTTAATATCTTATTTTACTTCATTTACTATTTTTCTTTTACTTTATTTACTATTTTTGTTTTATTCCTTATACTGCTATCAACTGTATACATTGTTACTTGGTCGTAAACTAGCCTAAAGCCTCAAAGGCATAGGCAATTTCTAATGCTGTCTTATGGCTGTCTGAGTATAGATAGTAGTTATAATATGAAATCATGAGCATATTTGACTTTAATACAATGAAATAGAAATTTTCAAGGTTGTAAAATATATTTCTTCAATACCATCTATATATATGATGACGAAGAGATGGGCATGGCCATGTTTTTTTATTTTTTTATATTTGGAAATTCGCCTGCAAACCTTTCCTGGGGCGCTTTCACACATTTTGAGTGTTGCACTGTATGGGAAATCACCTTTTACGGGTTTATTTGTTCTTCGTGCGCTTGCTTTCATCAGTGTTGATGAGAAAACTGACTTACCATCAAAATTTGTCTACAAATGATTTTTTTTTGTTACGACTCACTTCCGGTTTGTTGTTGCTGCATGCGTTATGTTTGTCTGTTGCTGCGTGTGTCATTGATGTCAGCCAGTATGACTGTCTTCATCAGAATCACTACTAAATTCATTGATGTCTTCATTATCAGAATTGTCAAAATTGTTATGTAGATTTTTATATAGTTCTTTTCCTCTATGTGCCTCTATCCAGGATAACTTTTGCTTCTTAGTTAGATTCAGTTTGTCTTCCATATGATGATAAATTAGATATTTGTCAAGTTCGGTCACATACATTTTATGCAGTTTTCCAGTTCGATGAATGTCAACCCAGTTGTAATCTTCAGGGCTCGACATAGCCGCTATCCCACTATCCTGGGGATAGTAGCTTTTGGGAAAGGATAGTAAAATTTAGAAGTTGGTAGTCCGCCGGTCTAGAATGATTTTAGGCGACCGATAACGGCGTTTTTTTGCCGATATAATATGCACTTTCCATTACAAATTTGAAGCCTCAAATACTTTTACTTTTATTTGTCTGCAATAAACCATGGCATGTGATATATGGATAGAATCGTCTTGTCACCATCTTTACATTGAAACTGCAATAAAATTAAGAACTAGACTCTGTAAGTGTCAATAACCCATGTATGTTTACCTTTGTCACGTAGTATTCTTGGCTCAAATCGCCATGAAACAAATTAGATTTAGGCTACCATGCAACAAGCCTCAATACCATTTTATCCTTTGCTTTATGAATCTCACATAACCCTGCGCGCTTGATAGAGGCTGCGTGGTGTTTTTGACCAATTAACAAGCATCGACCTAGTTTTCTGCACACGGTAAGCAACTGTCATGGCTGACCAGCTTGTTATATTTTTGTTCGAAAATCTTAATATTATTCGTCTTCCGTGCCTCATCTACTTATATCTTAAAGTCTGGATGACAAGAAAGGCGATTGGCAAACTACTGATCAAGTGTGGACGTCGGAGAAGTAATATGTCTTCCGAAACGATTCACATTCCAATCGGACTTCACAAAGATGAAAGATGAGTCGCTGCCATTTTATGTATTGTGATGTTTGCTGGCGTTTATAGAGCAAAATATTGTAAGTCAGCATGTATCATTAAAAGGATATGATGATTTATGCTGTGTTTGGTGTGTAGCCGAAATCATATGTTGCTACGGTTAGTATAAGCTGTGATACTACGCAGTTTAAAATCTGATGCCGGCCTGTCAAATTCGAATCGGCGATCGGCGATTGCTTAGTTTAGATAATTTTTTTTTTGACATAAAGATCAAGTGAAATGACCACCTAATGGTGAAAATCTGAATCTACATGCGATTTTATGCATGTACGCAAAATTGACATGTTGAAATTCCTATTATTTTAGGCTCTGCAATAATTCTTATAAAACACGAAATACAGTCAAAACCGTAAACATCGAATACGTTTTTTTATGCGAAATAATTTCCCGGCCGTGTCACGGAGGGGGGTATGTACGTTAAACGTGATTTCATTGAATATGCAATCAGAACATTCCATTCATTTGCTACAATAAAAACATAGTATTTTATATCTAAACTTATTCAGTATTAAAAACATTTTCCATTCTCCAAAATATGATAAACTGCATTTAACCTGAAAATATACAACACACAGCAGCAATGAACTGAAACAGAAAATTTCCCTGAAAAATGACAAATTAAAAGTACCCCAGAATGGCCCCTTTTGCCTCCAATTTTCAAAATTTTTCTGGGGGGCCATGCCCCTGGACCGCCCTAGTCAATAGACGCCTGCGGCGCAGATGGGATATTTGGTTACTAGAAGGGCTAGCCAACTTCTCAACTAACTAGCCCTTCTGTCTATTTAATTAATACTTCTTATGTCAAGCCCTGATCTTAGTATTGTATCTTGGTTTTGACAGTAACAATTTTAATGAAGCTGCAAGGAAGATGGAGAAATGTTTGGAGGAGATAAAGGAGTGGATGTGGTTGAACCATCTCAAACTCAATGAAGACAAGACTGAGTATCTACTCATTGGAAGATCAACCTCACTGAAGCAGATTCCTGAACCTAATACTTTGTGCCTGGGTGCTTCAGTGATTAAACCTATTGGTTCTTCAAAAAAACATTCGGGTCATTGTTGATGCTGAACTCAGCATGATCCCCCACATCAACAACATATGCAAGGCATGCTATGGACAGCTTAGGAGCATTGCACGGATCTGGCAAATCTGACAGAAGAGGCAATGAAAAGATTGGTCCATAGAGGTTGGAAGTTCTTCTGCGAGATGTAATTTTAATTGGTTCTTTTGCGCAAAGTAGCTGTCAGTGGATCATGCTACGAAACACGACCAGAAAATGGCGTGAATCTAGTCAGTTGATCTGATGAAACCTACCGACATAAACGTGCCCAAAATGAACATTCATCCCTTGGTAGCTCATATGATTTTCATCAGAATGTTTTCACATTAACAGTACACATTCTGAAGACTGTCTAGTTTCTTATTTTCACCATAATAAATAATGAAATATACAGCAACAAGTCTGATTTGGACAAAATCGAGTAATAGCCAATTTATTTCTAGGCTAGCGCTAGACCCATCTCAAGTTTAGCCAATTGGCTAAACAACTTATTTTTTTTTAGCCAATTGAATCTTTTTGTAGCCAATTGGCTAAACAACTAAATTTTTTTTAGCCAATTGAAATTTTTTTTAGCCAAGTTTGAATTTAGTATAATACTGTTAGAAATGATGTAGATTTGTTCGACTTGGGAATATATTACATATCAATACTATTTTGCATATATTTTTGACAAAGTGCCAGAAAGGCTAAATTTTTTTGTAAGAAGCTCAACCAGTTGCCTCATCAAGTTACTTCGTCAACAGAATTACTACTTTGTACTTATTAACTAGTTCATTCCTTATGATGATTTTCTGCTAATAATTTATAGTTGCCATTCTAAATTACACAAGAAAATGATAAATTGTATCAGATAGCATTCAATAAAAAATTGCTACGGATATTTACTTAATTTTCAAGCGCGCCAGTGAGAACGAAGGTTTCATACACATCGGACTAGTACTACTGTACAATACTAGTTTCCTGATATATGGACTAGCATTTTATATTTATTTCTAATAGGTGAAACCTTGGGGAAATGATTGTTTTAGACTGATATGCACTGTGTGAGGGTGCTTTTTCTGACACACCTCTAAATGTCCAATTTTATTGGCTAAGCCCGACCTTGAGACAAGGTAAAAGACCTAGTCTTTTTTCATGATTTTTTGTTAAGCACCGCCCTAGGCTTTAAAGGACTCTGTAAACGGTCAAAGTCACATGATTGAGAGTGCTAATGAAGCCGTCTATTGGTTAAATCATGTCACACCCACCAGTCCTCCACTCTAAGTGGCCGAGACGGGCTTCTTGCATAACAATTTCGAGGTGACCATGAGCTGTCAATCACATCGCATAGTGAAAATGATAAATTGTATCAGATAGCATTCAATAAAAAATTGCTACTGATATTAGCTTAATTTTCAAGCACGCCAGTGAGAACGAAGGTTTCATACACATCGGACTAGTACTACTGTACAATACTAGTTTCCTGATATATGGACAAGCATTTTATATTTTTATGTAGCATAGATCGCTAAGTTGGTACTAAGTTTAGGAAAATATTTTTAATACATCTGATCTACATGGCAGTGTGACTGTCAATTGTTGCCGGATATATTACCTTCAAAACTTTAGGAAAAGACCACAGAATTCTCCTGATCACTAGTTTGAATCAACCAATGAAGTACATGGATTCAAACTTTTGATAACATATATACACTGTATTTTCTTAATTTTAATGCAATTTTCTCTGAAGGTGGCCCGCAGGGACTGGACGATGGAGACCTATGCACGTTTCTGCATTGACTGGTGTCAGGGTGAAGGGGAGGAACTACTCGTATTTTCATTCAGATGTTATCATTAGATTGTGAGATTCAAACGGCACATACGAATACTCTTATTATTACAAACTAACCTAATCTACCAGGATTAGTTCTTTATCATTAAGAAACACCTACGATCAGTTAATCCAAAGAATTTGAAATAATATTGAAACAAGTCATGCTTGGAAGTATACACTGATGCATCGCTGAATCACGGTTTATTAACTCACGATGAATGCATCGATACAGTAGTCTATGGCGCGATACTTTCACAATACAACTGATAACATATTTATATGGAAAATGTTGGTTTTATTCATGTAAATTACTCTCATTTTCACGTGCATGGGCGCCGCCATCTTTGTTGTCATTGGAACGGCGTTCCAACCGAAATGTTGTCAGCCAGAATGATGGCGAACGGACCTCCGACATTTTAGTCTCGATTTAGCAGACAAAATTCAAGAATTTTTCTTGAATATAAATGATTCGCCACATTGGCGAAAGAGTAATCAAAATCTTTCGCCAATCTTTACACTCTTTAGCCGATGGCGATGAAACGAACCAACGCGCAAGCCCAGTATTTGACAGGCCCCGCCGAATGCCGAGTGTTAAATGTGGCGATGCATGTGATTAATGGTCAAATTAAACTATTTAGGTAAAACAATTACATAGACTTATATATATGAATGGAATCGCATATTACTGCAAATTATTTCCATCAAAATTATATATTAATACGACAATGTATAACAGAGATATGATACAATATCTGTGTGGTGTTTGTTATTGTCATTATACCTGTCGTCGCCTGCTGATATTGTCAGTAGACTTTTTAGGATCATGCAACAATTTCACTATTTCAACTTAAATAAGTTACACTAAATGCGATAGCTTATAGTTAATTTTACTATGGGACGAAAGGAATATACCAGTATATTATCTGTGATGTATGTAAGTGATATTTCTTAAGTCTAAAGTGTTATTGAGCTGTGTGCGTTCAAAATGTATTGCGCAATTTCTCCCATTTGGACTGCTGTTATCATTGCTCGCTCCATAATCCAGTTGAGTTTAGTCTGGTTGTTACGGTAGTTCCTGTTCTCGTGACTTTCATCCCCTATTCATTTTTTACATCATGACTGGATAGCTGCAATAGCATTCTGTATGGATTGAGTGACCAGACTTTCCATAAACTGCAATTAGTTCAGAACAGTGCTGCTCGTATTGTTACAAGAACAAAAAGGCAGTTTAGTTTTATGAACATATTCATTCAAATAATCATTATCTGAAAAAAACCATGACGTCTTTGGATGGTGTTGTAAATGCTTTCAGAAAATCATGTCATCAATTCTAAGACCTGCTTCCTCACACTTTCCAAGCATTTCGTTTCATGGTTTCATCAATACTCATCTAATACTCATGTTTATACTCATCTAATGATACATCTGCAATATTTTGATCTGGTCCCAATGGCTCATAGTATTTCCATGGCAATGATCCACCATCACACATGGCATTATTACCTATTGCTGCATTTGTTCGCTCAAACTCATTTTTACTTTGGTCTTCAGTTGACATATATGTGTTCTTACATATCTGTCAATATTGTGGATCTTATTCCTTTCAACAGCCCTGTAATGTTCTGTTTTGAATTAGTTCACCATTTCATTGATTTATAAAGGGGGGGGTCACATATTTTGTCCTTGAAATTACAGTGGTGGGTGGATTTCACTTATTTTGTCCCTGGAGAAAAAAGAGGGGTCATCTATTTTGTCCTGGGTTAAAACACAAAATCCTCATAGCCCCCCCCCCCGCCCATAAATAATGAACGCTCCCTAAGCTACTTTTGAGTGTACTAGTTTACCCATGTGATAATAAGAGAATAAATTGAGACTCGTACCAGTTAACTGTTGTATATATGATTTCAACTCAGCAAGGTGGACGACAGGCATATTGTGATCTATCATATATTTATTGGCACAGAAAGTAACCTCCATATTATGACATATGGCTTTATGCTTTCGATTGGCCAACACCTAACGATTCCGCCAATGGGAGAACGCCTATTATTTACAATTTTCATTGTTGGACTTTCAAATATGCGCTGTGATCTATAGACAATGTGCGATAATCTTGGAGAGATAGTGTGCATCGCGATGCGTATTGTGGCCATTTATGATACAATATATTGATATACCGGTTTATCGTTGCATCCCTAATTACCTTCTACTGGTTTTGCACACATTACTAGCATTATCAGGCATTTACCATTTCTTTAATTAATTTTAATCTCTGTAACTAATAACACTAGGTTTATCACATTTCAAAGCACTGTTTTTAGTTACAAATTATTTCTGAACAATCAAAAGATTTGTTCAACTATGATGAATTTCATTACATCGATACTAGTCTAAACGTGTTTAGTTTACTGTTGGCTGCATCAAATGCTGAGGTTTTCAGTTTTCAAAATCTGGACATATGTGTGTTTTCTGGACATAAGAATGACCATATCTTCAAAACTGTTGGAGGTAACAACATGAATATACAGAATTTTTGGCCCCAGTCCCTGTGACTTTGGTTCATCCATGTTTACCTGTAGTTCTATTTTTTGTGACCAAAGATAAGATAAGATAACTTTATTTCAGATGCATAACATACATCCATATAAAACATAATTGTATATAAACATATGTACATAGATGGTATATTAAATACAGCTAAGAATACTGTTATTGGTCAGATTGATTAAAAACAAACAACTTTCTAGTCCAACTATTACAACATTCAGAGGCAAAAGTAAAATAAGAAAAATTTAAAATGCACGCGACAAGCGAATTGTTGCATTTTTCAAGTCTTGTTTTAAAACCGAATATATTTTTTCGTAAAATGATATTAAAATTATCAACAATATGACTCAATTTTTTTTTTACTAATGCTACAGCGTCCTTTTATATTTAACAAATATCTAACAATATTATTAAAAGCAACTCTACAATCATTAAGGTTTTTACTTTTAAAATTAGTCCATAGCGAAGAGCAATACACATTTCTACAAAACGATTGAAACAAATGTATCTTAACTTCTTCAGAACATTTAATAAATTTACGAATATAGTGTTTCCAATAGCATACAGGGATTTCTTTTGCCTTGATCTTCCAGCTCTGTAAATACTCAAAGATAGTTGCTGAAATGTAGATCATTAAAATACAGCACTTTACGTCCCAAAACCATAAACTTTTCATGTCATATTACTCAGCCTGTTTCCACTAAATATGTGAAAATTCTTTGGCTACGTTCTGACTGCTAGCACTTCATTGTCTACTTGTTGATGATCTGTTTCTTTGAAAGGACTTTATCCAATCTTCAGACCTGCTGTAGAGGATGGTTTATATGGACGTATATTATCTAGTCCTTTATTTCTGCATGATGAAACCTTTTCTGCTGGTTGCTCTTCATGAACACGTCCTGGCAAACTTTCCATGAGTCATCAAGTAGCATGTTCTCCATGCACTCAACAAGGACAAAATGCAGATTGTCAAATTTATTGTTGATAATGGCAAAGTATTGATTTTATGCAATGAAAAATAA
The DNA here is from genome assembly GCA_019095985.1 of Streblospio benedicti. Taxonomy (NCBI): domain Eukaryota; kingdom Metazoa; phylum Annelida; class Polychaeta; order Spionida; family Spionidae; genus Streblospio; species Streblospio benedicti. Next base: position 52,333,491 of record CM032669.1, read on the forward strand.
AAAATTGCTGTCAAATGTATATTGATTTTGTAAAACAGTAATAAGAGACTAAATTTATGCAGATTTTTTATTTCAGTTGGTTTAATATGCTATGTGCCGACAACTAAAACTTATAAAGAGAATTTTCTTAAATTTCGCCATATTGGTGGCCATTTTGAAAAAAAATATCACTGGCGAGGTCATTTTTTTTCATTAATTTTCATGGCCATATGATAATCTTATTATGCACCAAAAATGAAAAAAAAAATTATCTGCTGGAAAAAAAGTTATAATGTTGCTCAGAATCACCTTAATTGGTGATAGCTGATTCACCACTTCCTCTCGGAACAGATTTGGTGAGAAGGGCTCTGCTTGTACATTAAAGAGCATAGTATGTGACAGCATATCAGGATTTTTCTCAATTATAAGTTGCTGGGCTTCATTTACTTGTTCTTGATTCAATTTTTCTCCTTTATATTTTGGGTGAAGGAAATAGCTAAGAAGATGACTTGGCGTCAGGGCTTGTTTTAGTCTTTTTTTTATTTTGTTTTGGTGCGATTTAAGATGTTCCACCTCTAACAGAGAAAACCATTGATGGCATGCATCTGCTATTGTTGCCGTATCAGACTGCAGTGCATCAAGGAATGGGCAATTGTTCTATCAAACTCTTTGCTTGGTGAAGAATACCTGAAGATAAGACATTTTTTTAGATATAATTTAGGATAAAATATTATGATATCAAAATATTAGTGTTAATTGAGAAGTAGATTATGTAGTAAATTATTATGAATTGCATATAGTTGACCAAATAATACAACTTATAATTATACTTTACTTATTTTCTATTTATTATGATTGTTTATAAGCAACAACAGTATCTGTCTTCACCATACCAATGTTATTTATGATGTCTGTGATGCGTTTTTCTACCACATCATAATTTTGTGCTGCAATCAGAACATAATGTGGTCGGTTTCTGAGATAGCTCTCTACACAATCCAATTGTCTGTTCCATCGTGTTGCACATGGTATATGAGGTTTCACAGACCCCTCACCAGCTTTTTCAGAGTTATATTGGGCCAGCAAAGATGCGCAAATAGGCTTATTTCTGAAGTATTTTTGCACTTCAAATATTTGATTAATAATTGCAGTTGGTGTTTTGTCACTTCCTAAAAGAGACATCAAGTGGGGTGTAGATCCATAAACTGTCAGATTTGAGTCCTTATCATGCAGTTCATTTCTCATGGCATCCATCTTTTTTTCATTATCGGTCACTATGCCAGCCACAGAACATTTATACTTGTCGAGCTTGCTCGGCAATTGATGCGCAATAGGCTGATGTCTTTTTGTTTGTTGATGTATTAACTGCTTCCACAAAATAGGCTTGCTCGCCATCATGGACACAAGATGCGATCACCGGTGAATTGTGTACGTCTGACCATCCATCTTGTATCAAAGTCACGTCTTTCCCTTCCAGTTTTTGAGCCACATCGTTTCTTATTCCGTCATAAATCTGAAAAAGATGGATAGAAATCTATATGACCGGTGAACTTACACTGTCATAAATTTTAAATGACAAAATCATAGATCGGTTATCTCTAAGTAAAAGGGATTGTTCCATTCTACGAATTCACAAGTTAGTTTACAATAGCTCAATTAAGTAACTTAAACCATTATCCCTCACGTTTTATTACATGACCGCCCTTGTATCCTCACAAATATTTGCAGCGTAGCGCGTGTATAATCTTTTCATTTGTCCGAGCTACGTTGTCAAATTTAAACTGCCATAATTTCCATAAAAATGCTCGTATTTCAATCATCTCTTCACCAAAATACAAGGAAACCATTTTGGCTTACCCCATTCCCAATTTCACAATTATTTTGAAACGAAGCATCACATTTCCAATGGTTTTGCCTCATTGATTTCTGATGTCTGTAATGGCTGTACATTTGCTGCAGGTATTTCTTTTGTACTTGGCTTTATGTAAATTGCAGATGTAAATTGTAGATGCCATGACGTAATGATGAAGGACATATGACACCATCTTGGGCATACTGATGACAAATAGACAAGGCTAAAGAATTTTGAATTTGCAGAATTCCGATTATAGAGCTGCTGAGTCCCAATTTAGCCATTTCATCAACTAGCTGTCTGTTGTGAGTTTCCTTATGAACACTCAATCCCACGTATACAGGTAAAGGTGGTTCTCGTTCAGAAAAGAAAATCTTTTTTCATTACCCTTGCTCATTCGTTTCTTGGCATTGTAATATATCAATTGATTTATCGTTTAGCAGTGCTGAGAATCTTTAATATTGACATTTAAATTTGTTCCATATAAAATCATGGAAATTAATAAACGGGTTTTAGGTGTTATTTCTTCCTGGCATTCAGGTTTAAATGTGCCATTAAAGGTGATATCTTGCTGAAATATTTCATCTCTGTATATACTTAGCTACTTTAGCAAATAAATTCAATTCATCATCAATGTCATGTACTAAAAATTTATCCTCTAACTCTTTGACGGTCGCCGTATTTAGAACGTATAACATACATTCACATCACACAATGTCATTGATTTTAAGATTTTATTGTCATAGATACTGCGACTTTTGCAGGTTTACTGAAATGTCCAAATTTTATCATACTTACGCAGGAGACATGAAATGTGATGCAAATTCTTATTTTCACACTTAGAGTCTCATAATATTTTACATTTTTAAAGAAATTGCCATCGAAACTATCCAAAGTTTCATCTCTCAATTCAAAACATTGTCATTTGACAGGCCGAGGCGGTCGGGTACTAATGCATGACTCCATGGTGTAATGACTTATCTAACCTATCAATCAATGCAGAAAGGCGGGTAGACGTTGTGGAACAAAAGAAATTATTATCAGAACCAATTTTCACTCTCAAAACTAAGGATTTTCTTGATGCTTCTTACCAGCATGCTAATTTTTCGTGTCGCACTTGACATTGTGTCAAATCTGCCGCTGTGACGTAATGCACAGGCTAGACATGCTCCTGAGAAAGATGACGATGCTTCTACATCGCATCAGTGGTGGGTTTTATAAATCCTTACATTTCATCATTATCGTTGAAATCTGACATTTTCAAGAGAAATATGTGCAGCTCTTCTTGTGTCTCGCCTACCTCTATCAAAATGGTGTCATGTTGTCATCGGAAACGTTTTGTGATCGGTTGAAACAGTAGTAGGTGCCCCATCATGCGTGTTTTGCAATGCTACTATGCTTGTTGAACGCTGTTGGCAAAGGCTACAGCCTCGGAAAGGGCTGGAATCACACGTAATATAATGAATGAATAAATTAATTTTTGTACGGTCAGGGTTCACTGCATGCTAATGAGTTTTTTACAAATAAATAGAAAAACGTTTTCTCAATCTTTTGATACCAAAACTGATGGGGTTTTCGAACTAAAAATAATTAAATTTTGATTGAAAAGTAGAGTACAGAGAATTGCTGATTCACATTTAAGTATGTCTTGTAAAATAAATATATAATTTGCTATAAAAAGGCAATTTTATTGAAATAATGTGATGACTATTGAATGGAGTAGGCGATTTTGAGTCACCACGTGGTTTTGTATGATGCATGTTGGAGACTCTTTGGTAGGTACGAGGGATTGAAAAACGTACCGTCAAAGGGTTAAAGATCAAATAACAGGGTCGTGGTTGATTTTCGGCAGTTGTATAACTTGGATTCTGTGAACATTATGCAATAACGTTTATGAAAGGTATTCCAATATTAAGTGAGAAAAAATACATTTTAATAGCAAAATCGTCTTACCTTCGAAAAGCTTAAAAAACATCAGAATCGTGATGTAGAACCTGTGACGTCAGTTTTACAACTCCGTGTACACTCCCATAGAAATATGACTAAAAATATGTTGTCTTTGTAGGAAATCTATATGGGTTATGAATGCGTACCTTATCTCCAAATAATCTTTATTCTATTCCCATCATACTAGCTTGTAGAAATGTAAATAAAAGTGTATGAATATTCGTAAAAATGCTTATTTATGTTGTAAATATAACATCACGTGGTCCTGCTCTACAAATAAACCGGCGCCGTCTGCTTAGGCGGTTCTGTCCTGTTTCGTTGTGTAAATATTGCTCTAGCAACATTTTTTTGGAATATATTTAGAAATTAATTATACCAATGTGATTTATTCTTTTCACTCTTTCTATTGGTGTATAAACCTTAACACATTTGTTTACAATAAAAAACGACATTCTTAAACAGCACCGAACTTCTAAAAGTCTGAATGCACTTGCACTTGCTGGTGTCACGTGACGTTGTTGAAAGTATGGTACTAAATAACTGCTATTGTTCTGTCGAACTGCCACGTCCATTATATGGATCGGAAGCGGAATTTAACAAGGATTTCAGTGGTGTATTTAATTCATTTCTAGCTTCGATATTAACCAAGTTATTAGCAAGAAACGAATACCAAAATGGTGACCAAGCACGCCGTGGATTGCGCATGCGCATTACACCTGCGACATGAGTAGTCTGTTTTCTAGTAATAACTTCTTTAATATTAGAGCTAGAAAAAAATAAACCACGGCACTGTAATCGTCACTTAAATGTGTTTCAGATAGATGCAAAGGATTGAGAATAAACCGGACGTCATTATACAAAACGTCATCGAATTTCAATGGTTTTACAGGGTTGTTGAAATAGGTGTTATGTGCATTTGCGAATATTATCATAATTTATTACATGCTAGCCTCATTCAGTCACACTCTTTGTTGCATACATGGTGGGCTAACGCTACAAGACGACATGGATGATCGAGACTAAATTTATTATGTCACAAATTTTCTAGGGCACTTTTGCTCGTGTTTTTGTTGACATCGTAAGTAACAGAGAAATTCTCAAATTAATTAGCAATATATATGAATACCATGAACTGGGATCCAGTATAATATATCGCTTTAGGATACCTAATATATACAGACTATGTATATGCGAACGATTTTGTATGTTTAAACCCTGTTACTTGATCTTTAATAGCAGCAGGATGCCCTCTGGGAATGTAAGAATGACTGACTTTCCAACAAGCTGTTCTTGTAACAAGGAATCTGCGAAATGATTGCGCACATCATTTTTGAATCGAGTTCTATTATAAGACACATCAACACCAAACAGTTGCAATCAGTCAATATATAGTTCATAAAGCTCTGACAACTTGAAAATAAAGGTACCATCTTGAGCGCATTCTTCAATATGGGACATTAATTACTTCCAGGAAAGCTCTTCCTTTTATGGTTTTGATTCTACTTTGAGCAGCTTTTGTTTTCTGTTGAACGCTATCTTGCTGATGTTGAAAATATCTATATTTATTTTTTTCTGTATTGTGATAAACATTCAAATTGGTATTTGGCTTCACTAGCTACAACATCATAGCAAGCAACTTGAGAAAGCAATTTTGGAGCCATGATTTTAACTTATTGCCTGCAATCAAGGAAGAACATTCATGAAGGATAGTGTGCGATTCATTACAAAATACTTTTTAGTATACAAACATTCTTTGTGACTGAGGCTCTTCGCTTAGCTCTACCTTCTGACATAGGATAATCAGTGTCATCATCATTTGATATTTCCACGTGTTTTCGTTTTCCCTTCACTGTTCTAATTTTGATCTATTAAACATTTGATGACAAGTTTTATGCCATGAAGCACTCTTCGAAAGCAGTGTTTCTACACTAATCTAATCACCAAAAGGTAATTTTACTGGCAACGCATTCAGATTTCTAAATTCAGTTACATTCTCTAGAAAATCTTTGTATACAACAGCTGCATCAAGCTTCAATCCTTTCTTAGGGCATTTTAAATCAGATCTATTACTTTTGTCCTGACATATGCAGCAAAACGTCCAGTCCAACAAAAGCACACTGGCATCAGACGTACTACAATGTGCACAGGAACTGGTAGGGCTGCTTGGATCATTATCTAAAGTATTATATGTATCAAAATGAGATGAGATTTAGCTTTCATTTTGAATATTTAAAACGAAAATGTGTGTAGCATAAAATTTGATTGTTACTTTTTGTTACAAGCATTCTTACCCTTCCTTATTTATGAATTTTTGTTCATTTAATTTTTGTTTATGACATTGTTAGTAATATTACTGTGAGTTCTTTGGATTGCCAAAGATGGTACTTTATTTAAGGTAGTATATAATCTACTTGTTTGTGAAAAATCAATATCTTTCAGAATATCCAATCACATTGTATAGTCTACAGCAAGATAAGTGAGGCACCAGTCTTACGTTAGAATGTGCAAACTGGCCAAATTAAACCTACCTTTAAGACAATTATATGTAATAAATAAATAATTTTATTTTACACTTAATGTAAATAACTATTCTATTGAATGGTTTATATGTTTAGGTATTTTTTATATAATTTATTTTAATATTTTATATTTAAATAATGCAATATGTAGAATTTTCTGGTTTCTTGGCGACCATCTTGGATGCTGGGGGTCAAATGAGGCCCAATTTTTGGGAGCCTACCCCAAATTGATTTATGCATAAAAATGAACCCATATGCAAAAAATCATACTTTTGTCCACCTGGTAACTATTTTGATGTTAACTGACTACACTAGTAGGGAGTGCTAAAATGCAGAGCTTCCAACCTGATTTTATCGTAATCTGTAATGTTTTGCAAAAGAATCTGTAATTTTGCACAAAAATCTGTAATAACATTTGACCAAAATCTGTAATAATTTCTACCACTAAACTATTTTTTTTAATCAAATCTGTAAGGTTCACAGCAAAGAAGCTATGATTTATAACCAAATCATGGTCAGACTTGCAAACAAAACAAGTCTAACGAGTTTTAATTGTTTCATTTCAAATCCATATCTGCCTAAGACTAGAACAAAATTGATTTCGGAGAAAAAAATGAACCATTGTTATATCGATACAAAATGATACATGTAGATAAGTTAATATTTTTCTTTTACAAAGGGATCCTCTGTTGAATTTCCTTAACTTCTTGTCTTGTTTGAAAAGAAATAGAATTTTCCTCATACATACATTTTACAATACTCGACACATTAGGATGTTGGATGAAAAAGTCAATGCCCTACATCACTCAAAGTGAGTAACCTCTGATTTGTCTCCACCATCCAACTTCTTCATGACTTTGCCACATATCTGGTCCAGTCATCTCATTATCTGTATTACTAAAATCCACAGAACACAACGTGCATCGCGCAGCGATGCACACTTTTTCGATGCAGTGACATCAATGCATTTTTTTGAATACTCCTCTCTGTATTTTTGCACCATCATATTACTTAATAACGCTCAAATTCATTAATTTTCAATAATTTTTATTACTTTCACTTTCATATATCGTAAATAGGTCTTGATAACAGGTGCATATTACGACAAGCAGCAGAATCTGTTATAGTCTTTATCATCGAGGTGGTCTACCACATAAGTGGCAGCACTTGCTATATGGGCTTCGCTGATCGAGACTAAATAAGTCGAGTACAGTTTTTGCGAGCCGGTGAATAGGTTTTACACGATGCATAGTTCAAACGAGTATACTTAGCAATGGCGGCGCCCATATGCGAGTAAAAACATCGGTATTTTAAGAAAAACTCAGAAATCCGTACTATTTTGTCTACCTGTACGTAGTAGTTTTTTAAAAGCTAAAATCCGTATATTTACGGAAAATCCGTAAACATTGGAAGCTCTGAAAATGTATCTGGAGGCCTGCTCTAATCCCTCTCAATGTATTGTTGTTATACCTCAGACCTTTGTTGTCTCTAATCTCTGCATAGATTTTTTTCAACATCTCTGCTAAACCTTCTTAAGTAATGTTTTTGAAATGATATTCATCTTTCATTCAGCCAACCAGTCTGAAATGTAAATAACAGGTTTTGATTCCATACAAGTTTACAGAAGTTTTATATAGTTTGCAATCGGATGACCACTTGAATATGTATGTCATGTGAAGCTAACATTCACACTCATGCAAAGACAGAATATAATTAGCATAATTGAAAATGCATAGTTGAAAATTGTATAATTCTTTTGACATAAAACTAAGCTTTCACAATTCTAACAGCATAGCAGGGCTGCCAAGTTGAATTTGCGGAAAACAGTATTCATGAAGGCTAAAACCCATATATTGGAGCTAAAATCCTTACTCACAGGGGCTAAAATCAGGACTATTTTCCATATTGTTTAGGGTCAATAAAAAGAAACAAAATCTATGTTTTCACAGTTTTAATATCACTTTTTACAAATCATTTAAGAAGTTAGAGGACATGATATCTCTGGGAAACTCCAATGTCAATGCATGATCTACTGTTTAAAATCACCTGAGTTATTACACCCCCCAAGCATCCTCAGAATCTTCCCAGAGACACTTGGCTGCCATGTTGTTTGGGGGGAAACATTTTATTATTTTCAAAGCAAAATGAAACTGCTGTATTCCAGTCCAGACCATACTTCTTTATCTCACAACCAAGCAAATCAAAAACTCTCCTTCCAGTGGAATCTTCTTTTAGGGGTGGTATGGACAAGATTTCATTGACTAATCTTGACAAGTCTTTAACAAAAAAACGGACCAGTAATGGACCAGTAATGCTTCTTAGCTCTCTTGTCACTCGATCCATCTGTTGCAAGTGAATAGAAGGTACTTTTCTGTATCTATTTACATGTTTCTTCTTTAATGAATTTGCCTAATTCCTTCACCACTGCAGTTGTTTTTGTTTTCTTTGACTTTAACATTTTAGCAGTTTCGCCTTGTGGTCTGTGACTGCATTCCATCCTCCAATGCACTGGCTATAAAATGAGGTTCTATCAAATTGTCTTTGTAGGAATATTGTTTTACGATATACAACATCAAATCAAAGTGATGGAGGAGTCATTCTACAAGGTATTTCGTGAAAATCTCCCTATTATCGTCCATAGTCACTCGTGGTCGTTTACATATGATTTTGCATGGTTTCTTACATTCGCCCACCCCTCTCCCTCAATCATTCAAATATATCGATTTTCCGAATGTCATTCCAGCTTCCCAACGTGTCCGGTTAAACGAGGTTGTACTGTATTGAGGAAACCATTCAAACTATCAATGAGATATTTGGTGTTTAAAACCTAATTTTGTGCTTGAATCGGGGAAAAAGCTGTTCTCATTGCATTTTAGTTACCATATCCTCGATTCAGCTTTTGAATGATGAATTACTTAAATATCTGCCATCTGACTGCTGATATTTTGTGGGAATCAGTGTCTTCATACGGTACAATTGCTTTGTCAATGATATTGAGTTGTTTTCATTCTCATGTGGCTGTTCAAGTGGGTCCTGTAAACTGTTTCCAATAGCACACGATCTGGCTCTTTTCTGAAAATTGTTCCAGTTCTTGACCATTCATTTAGGGCAACCACTAGCGTGCCCGTATAATTATTTTCATTTTTGTCTGTGTGTAGAAAAATTATTTGCATAGCAACTCGATTCCCAATGTTGATGGAAACCAGAAGTAGTCACCGTACTCTACCAAACTAAAGTAATAGTTACCGTATTCATATTTAAGCACAAGTTACTGTTCTCTAGCCTATCAATAGCTGTTCTCATTCTTCATTTCTCAGTTGCGCAGAAAAGATGCGCACTTGTCTTTTTTTATTTGATTTTGAGACACAAAATTCCATGGGTATTTCCCGTGTATGTTATAAGCCCATTTAAAATAGCATTTATTGGCATATCATTCAAAATGTGTGTTCTACATGAAATTGATGGCTGTCACACTGATAGACGTTGGAAAATTAAGTAAATACATCTATTTGAGGCGTGCATTCTTCATAATAGTGAAGTTCTCAACTTTGCTCAATCACGGCTGTCTACAAAACCAAGGGCCAGCTTTTTTGCCCATAACTTCATCAATTTTGAGCTAACTAAAATCCGATTACAGATTCGTAATCCTCATTCACAATTCTATAAGGAATCATATTTGAGGCGTGCATTTTTTTAATAGTGAGGTTAGCAAGTATGTATTAATCGCAGCCTACACAGGTCGTCTGTAAAGACCGGTCTTTTGCCCATATCTTCGTCAATTTCAATGCTAACTGAAATCCGATTACAGATTCATAATCCTCACTCAAAATACTATTAGAATAGTACTTTCCATGAATGACATAGGATAAGTGATGTGAAAATTGCCTTAGAATATCTAAAGTCGTGTTAGTCTACATGACGCCGGAAATAATAATGAGATTATTGGTATTGATTAATTCTACTGCGCATCACGTCCCGTGCTTCTGGGAAGTGAAGAATTGCATTTTAAATGTTACCTTATCTTCAATTCAGCTTTTGAATGATGAATTACTTAAATATCTGAAATAATTAAAAAGCTGGCGTTATTTCTAAGCGTATGGCGTTTGTTGTACTCCACACAGATACGTAAGACATTTAATATCGCATGGTCTCCCAACTTTAAAAAAATTTCCAGTTCATTTGTTGTGAAATATTGACATCTGTGTGTGTTTATCATGTTAAAATGAATATGTCATGGTTTGTCTGTCACCATGTATGAATGCATGCCGAATGTGGTTGAATATTGCCCCATAGCTCGGGCAAGATCTATCAAGATCATCTATATAAAATAAATCTGTGTGTTAACTGCTGTTTCTATAAAAGAACTCTTATAAGTTATTCCCTAGGTGCAAGCTGTAATAATATTGTCACATTTCACAAATCTTTCAAATCAAAGTTACTTGGGAAAATAAAATAATTATACTAGGTCGTAAAAGATTCACCTACTATGTAGTATCACTTTATTTTGATATGGATAATGAATGTAAATTTGACGTACCAGAGTTTTTTTGTGACATTTCAGTTACAGCACGCTCCTGTGTAGAACTGAGGCCATGTTAGTCTCTATCTATAGATACTCAATTACTTACCGGTACATGATATTTCTAAAATTGTATGTTGACAGCTGTCTTTGTTGTTTTCTGGGCAGGTATATCTGTGTTCTTACCACGTTAATATCATCACGATTTAGGAATTCTTTTTTATGTGAAAGTTATTTCAAAATTTAGGGTGAAAAACGGATGATTGCAACCACATGCTAGTCAGTATTTGTTGTTGTATTAGCATAGGCATGGAACTTCAGGCGTTCGCCGTCCGGGCTCTGCAGTATTTTCATTTTGTAGTGTAAAAGATGGAAAAGTAAATGTCTTAGCAAATCTTCATTACCAATGATACCTGCGAATTGAATACATCTGGTATGTTCTAGAACAGAAGTTATCTAATGCATCCCAACTTAAAAATAAGAAGATTAGCATAATTTTGATACAAGATTCTTGGGTTGAAAGTTGCCAATTTCTCTATTTGTACTGTATTGAGGAAACCATTCAAACTATCAATGAGATATTTAGTGTTTAAAACCTATTTTTGTGCTTGAATCGGGGAAAAAGCTGTTCTCATTGCATTTTAGTTACCATATCCTCGATTCAGCTTTTGAATGATGAATTACTTAAATATCTGCCATCTGACTGCTGATATTTTGTGGGAATCAGCGTCTTCATACGGTACAATTGCTTTGTCAATGATATTGAGTTGTTTTCATTCTCATGTGGCTGTTCAAGTGGGTCCTGTTAACTGTTTCCAATAGCACATGATCTGGCTCTTTTCTGAAAATTGTTCCAGTTCTTGACCATTCATTTAGGGCAACCACTAGCGTGCCCGTATAATTATTTTCATTTTGTCTGTGTGTAGAAAAATTATTTGCATAGCAACTCGATTCCCAATGTTGATGGAAACCAGAAGTAGTCACCGTACTCTACCAAACTAAAGTAATAGTTACCGTATTCATATTTAAGCACAAGTTGCTGTTCTCTAGCCTATCATTAGTTGTTCTCATTCTTCATTTCTCAGTTGCGCAGAAAAGATGCACACTTGTCTATTTTTTATTTGATTTTGAGACACAAAATTCCATGGGTATTTCCCGTGTATGTTATAAGCCCATTTAAAATAGCATTTATTGGCATATCATTCAAAATGTGTGTTCTACATGAAATTGATGGCTGTCACACTGATAGACGTTGGAAAATTAAGTAAATACATCTATTTGAGGCGTGCATTCTTCATAATAGTGAAGTTCTCAACTTTGCTCCAATCACGGCTGTCTACAAATTTGACCAAGGGCCGGCTTTTGCCCATAACTTCATCAATTTTTGAGCTAACTAAAATCCGATTACAGATTCGTAATCCTCATTCACAATTCTATAAGGAATCTTATTTGAGGCGTGCATTTTTCATAATAGTGAGGTTAGCAAGTATGTATTAATCGCAGCCTACACAGGTCGTCTGTAAAGACCGGTCTTTTGCCCATATCTTCGTCAATTTCAATGCTAACTGAAATCCGATTACAGATTCATAATCCTCACTCAAAATACTATTAGAATAGTACTTTCCATGAATGACATAGGATAAGTAATACGCGAAAATTGCCTTAGAATATCTAAAGTCGTGTTAGTCTACATGACGCCGGAAATAGTAATGAGATTATTGGTATTGATTAATTCTACTGCGCATCACGTCCCGTGCTTCTGGGAAGTGAAGAATTGCATTTTAGTTACCTTATCTTCAATTCAGCTTTTGAATGATGAATTACTTAAATATCTGAAATAGTACGCCTGACGTTATTTCTAAACGTATGGCGTTTGTTGTACTCCACACAGATACGTAAGACATTTAATATCGCATGGTCTCCCAACTTTAAAAAAAAATTCCAGTTCATTTGTTGTGAAATATTGACATCTGTGTGTGTTTATCATGTTAAAATGAATATGTCATGGTTTGTCTGTCACCATGTATGAATGCATGCCCGAATGTGGTTGAATATTGCCCCCGCAAGCTCGGGCAAGATCTATCAAGATCATCTATATAAAATAAATCTGTGTGTTAACTGCTGTTTCTATAAAAGAACTCTTATAAGTTATTCCTAGGTGCAAGCTGTAATAATATTGTCACATTTCACAAATCTTTCAAATCAAAGTTACTTGGGAAAATAAAATAATTATACTAGGTCGTAAAGATTCACCTACTATGTAGTATCACTTTATTTTGATATGGATAATGAATGTAAATTTGACGTACCAGAGTTTTTTGTGACATTTCAGTTACAGCACGCTCCTGTGTAGAGACTGAGGCCATGTTAGTCTCTATCTATAGATACTCCAATTACTTACCGGTACATGATATTTCTAAAATTGTATGTTGACAGCTGTCTTTGTTGTTTTCTGGGCAGGTATATCTGTGTTCTTACCACGTTAATATCATCACGATTTAGAATTCTTTTATGTGAAAGTTATTTCAAAATTTAGGGTGAAAAACGGATGATTGCAACCACATGCTAGTCAGTATTTGTTGTTGTATTAGCATAGACGTGGAACTTCAGGCGTTCGCCGTCCGGGCTCTGCAGTATTTTCATTTTGTAGTGGATGGTAAAAGATGGAAAAGTAAATGTCTTGGCAAATCTTCATTACCAATGATACCTGCGAATTGAATACATCTGGTATGTTCTAGAACAGAGGTTATCTAATGCATCCCAACTTAAAAATAAGAAGATTAGCATAATTTTGATACAAGATTCTTGGGTTGAAAGTTGGCAATTTCTCTATTTACTACGGGCAATAATAATCTTCCCTGCAATTGGGCCAAAGTACACCACGTGAACGAAACTGTGTTTTCATGTATGACTGTATGACTGTAGCTAGAAAACGAGGCTGCGCATGTACATTTGCAGCAGCAGCAAAGCAGACAGCAGCTAAAGAATATTCAAATTTCTTATAATTAGCGTATCATTTGTGGTAATAAGACGTATTCTTTCAAAATGACCCAAAAACGTATTCAATACGCCCAAATCATATTACTTGACAGGTATGATAGTGTGTTTCATATAACAAAATTAACAAAATAAACAATCTTTTATATTTGTCTTGCTTAAAATTACTTCACTATGTAATATGATGTATTACTCATAATTTTTGAGAGATGTTTCAATCAAGACCAATGAGTTTGAAAGGTATGCATGATTTTTTTAAATTTTACTATATCCTGGTTCTAATATGATAGTGTCTCGGTTCTATTTGATAGTGTCCCGGTGCTGCTGTGACTTTTTAAAGGGATAATTCTGGTCCTGATGTGATATTTAAAGTTCAAATGTCAATGTTTAGTTGTGATACATTGTAATTTTTCTTCATAATAGTGTTGTCTTGAATTTGGCACTGCCCTTTCAAATATCCTGGGTTCGCGTTATGGTTCGTTCTTTCGCCATAGACGAATTTTTAGAAGAAATGGCTATGATATTTTGATAAAAAACTAAAAACTTTCGCCAATGGTGGCGAATGAAAAAAATATCAGTGGCAAAACGATGTAAAATCCACAAAAATTTGCATGGATTTCGTAATTTTTTTAATATTTGTCGGACGAAATCCGGCTCTCATGGGCATGGCCATATTTATTTACATTCAGAGCGCCACCAACAGGCAGTCCACTGATATAATTTCGACTGGTTCACACCGGTAGTGCGGGAAAAACGTGTCTGCACGCTGCTTTATTTGCGGTGTAATAAATGCATGTTGCATGGGGCACCAGTACACATCTGCCAAAATGGCGACTGGTAAGAAAACTGATGTGAATATGTTGAAATTTCTTGTTATATGCTTAAGATATTATGGTAACATTAAAATGAAGTATGTACGATCATTTCTAATTAGGTTTTACATAAAGTTATCTACTTTTCATCCTGATAACACTGCTTTTAAATGCAAATTGACAGATTTATATGACGAAACATGTGACAGGATCTTACAAAGTTACATGTCATGGGTTAAAATCACATATGCTTGTCTAATCCAATTATGAAAAAAGACCAATATAGTAATACATGTAACTAAACTTTATCAATTCTTGTCTGATATTGGTGATATTTTTTTAAAACAGATTCCGGTGATACCTAGATTTTTTTCCAATGATTTATTTCACTCCAGAGTATTTAACTATACTACGGGGGGGGGGATACTATATTTGCCCTTAATATTGCTCAATGTAAGTAGAAAGTTTTTCTTTGAAGGTCAATAAGCCTGTGGGGCCCTCTCCAATGCAAAGCTAGATTGAACACTGGCTAACAGGTGCGTTAGCGTGGACAAGGCTGCATGGATGGGAAGTGGGGTTGACGTGGCATGAACTTACTAGATTCTAGTTAGATTCTGAACACGGGCGTTGATGTGGACAGCTCTGAATGGTTGGATGGTACTGACGTGGCCCCCATACAGCCAGAATGATGGAAGAAATTTTAATAAATTCATTTTGAAAAACTGTATCGCGCTTGGTCAGGACCTGCTGATAATCGGCAGAACTGGTAGATTTTCAAACCAGCCAGTCCTGATTACCGCTATCTTTGTCATACTTAAGTCTATCCCTGATATTACCTACATCAGATCTACATCGTTAAAGGGGGCATAAAGGATGAATTATGTATTTTTTAACAAAACGTGTTATCTAATAATGTTTTATATCAAATTAAATGATATGTCATTTCTGATGTAACTGTCAATCATTTTTATGTTACAAAACCGAATTTTATTAATAATTTGACTTTAAAGTAAAAACCATTCATGCCACCTTGATTTTCTATGATTTTGGTTATGTTCTAAAAATAGCCTCTATGACGTCATGAAAGGGATACTTTGGGAAAGACCCTACAGCATCCTGTACAAACTCTTAGAATTCCTTGCAATAAGTTCAGCCTCTATTCTCAGCCCACACCCCTGATAAAATATTTTATTACTACACGTATAATCTACAGAAATATGCGTTTCCAACCATATTAATTATAAAAATTTAGTAGCATGTTTTATTACTAAACTTTGAGGGTCAAAAATGGGCATTCTATGCTTAATCTAGGCCTATCTTGCCGAAGACAGTATCATTTATATTATGGAACCAAGAAACTACACACTGTCTTGTATTAGAATGTTAATGAAATGCATTATATAATGTTCTGAAATATGTTTTTTGGGTCATATTCAACAGCTGCACACAACATACAAGACCACATCTATCTGTCGTAATGTAGACATATCATATAGATCTATATTATTATATAGTCTAGCGCTGTCGGATCATTGGTTAGAGTAAAAGTGTCCTTGGAATCTGCTCATAAATCAGCCCAATACCTCTGCTAGAATTATTTCATAATTATATGTGTAATCTACATAAGTATGCGTCTCCAACCTTACCAATTGTTAAACAGTTGTAACAGATTTTTTTTATCAAACTTTGATAATCAAAATGTGGATATTCTCGATGATCAATTTGACAGACAACACCTCCGCTAGCATTCAGTGACAAAAACTCCACACAGAAATTGGATGATATATTAGTTATTAGTTGTTGTATTAATATATAACTTTGATGGCAATAATCTGTAGTAATATGCGATTCTATCCATATGTATAAATCTATATAATTATCTAAACTAAATAGTTAATTTTGAGCATTGGTCTTGTACATCGTGAAATTTCACAGGTGAAATGAGGCCGTGGGACTTGTCGAGTGCAATGCATGTGATTGATCCTCAAAATAAACTATTCAGTTTTAATAATCACCTAGAGTTATGTATATGAATGGAATCGCATATTACTGTAGATTATTTCCATGAAAGTTATATACCAATACGACAATTTATGACAGAGATATGATCCAATATCTGTATGGGATTTTTGTTTTGTCAAATGCTACTTCGAACATGCTGTCAAATTCCTCTTTGTTGCGTCGTGTAGACAAATCGCACCTTCAATAGACTTTCCCTGTGCAATCTATATCACATCCGCTTAACAGTGGTGGATTTTTATAAATGCTTTCATTTCAACATAATCCATAAAATATGACATTTCCCCAACAAATTTCTTCTCATACGTACTTTCCATTGTACACAAACAGAGTACTGTCCCGTTCATGACGTCACGTTTGGTGATTCCCTTGTTAGGTATCAATAGCAAATTTTACAACTACACGATTGATTACGAGCATCCTTTATCCGCCCTTTAATATTATGTTAAATAGCTACTATTAGCTATGGATAAATTAAATTGGCTAAAAATGAGTATATCCAATGTGGCTAAAGGTGGCTAAGAAAAAAATGGATTGGCTAAAATGACTAAAATGATTTCCGATTGGCTAAAGTTTTTCAAAATCCTTTAGCCATTTTGTGCTAAGAAAGGTTCAACCTTAGCGCGAGCCCAGAATATCTTGTAAGTCTTTTCTGATACATGAATGCTTTATTACAGTCATTGCATGTGAATGGCTTGATGTTCAAATGCTGATTCATATGCCCTGTGAAACCAGCCTTGTTAGCCATAACTTTGTTGCAAACATTGCATATATATCCTACCCTTTTATGGTGGACCTTGCCATGTACTTTTAAACTTTGCATTGACATGAATGAGCGACAGCATTGATCACATATAATGCTACAGTTATTTTTATGTATCGATGTACCGTAAATCTTCGCCTATAGGTCGAATATTTAGTGCCCAAATATCCATTTCAAACAGGGGAGGTCGACTTATAGGCAACAGATCACTTTTTGACACCCACACCCAGGGTTTGAAAATGATGATTGATAAAAACTAACCCGAATGGCACCCTTTGGGCATTGTATCACCAATAAGACATTTCCATGGTACTTTGTGAAGTATCTACTATCAATTTTAATAAGTGTAAACATCTGTGCAATGAATATTTAAAGAAATTCTTAAAATTTATTGCAAATCAAAGTTACCCCCACCATTTTAAATGGCAAACAAAAGAACTAGATATTCATATTTTTCGAGAACGTTGTGACTCGGTTGCGCTGTGATTTATTGCCTGTGCCACTCGGATTTCAAACGTATGGTCAGTTGGTATCGGGTGATTTCTTTGCTAATATTATAGCTAGAAAGACGTTCTTGGTGTCATTTAAAAGCTTACTTTATGCCCATTCCACGTGTAATGACAGATGGTTTGTAAAAAATAATGCCAGCCTCTTAAAAATTGCCGAAAAACGTATTTGGACTTAGAGAGATAATCAAGTGGTCTGATCGCAAAATGAATATCATATTCGTATTCTACACCTTTTCTTCGTTAAACACATGTATTAAACATAAAATCCAATAAAGAATAAGCAAGATATTAATTATTTTCCAAACGTTATGTATTTAATTTTTGGTAGTTTGTAAATTCGAAACGCACGTGGTCTCTTTGTTTATGTGATTGAGGCCAGGAATTATGTTCAGAAAGTTTTATAATTTTCTTAAAATACACAATTTAGGGTCCAAAACAAGGGCCTCGACTTATTCGCGAAGTAGACCTATAGGCGAAGATTTACGGTATGTCTTTTTAACTCGTTTTTTAGTCCCTTGTGGTAACTTCTATGTCTTGACATATAGGATGAGAACTTGGTTTGATACCTGCATCCAACCTGCATGCATTTCAGCACTTGAAGAGACTTTTTTTGCACTTTGGTGACGAAGGTTGTGGTCACTTAACTGGGCTAGTGCTAGACACGTCTCGGGTTTAATTGTAATTTTGCATCTGTGTGTTAGCTTAGGATTTTATCCAACAGCATGGATTGCACTTTAGTTACAATGCTTGTATTAGTAATTTTGCAGATGAATTGTGGGGTTCAGGGAGAGAACTATATTACTAAACAGTATTTGCAATATTATTTTGCTTATGGTGTTCAGTAAAACATTTAAAGACTATTTTCTGTTATTAATTTACAATTGTCATTCTAAATTGCACAAGCAAATGATAAATTGAATCAGATAGCATTCAATAAAAAAATTGCTACTGGTATTCTCAGGTTTTGTGAAGGATCAATTAGGACAATTTTTAAAATTTTCATTATTTTATTGAACCTTTTTTTATGTATATATCACAGAATCATCTCCTTATAATAGCTGTTCATCATCATTATATTGAATTTTCATCTATGTATTAACATCTTACAAAAATACACAGATGAACATTCAAACATGTTTGCATAGTAAAACATTGTCATTTGACAAGAACACCATTTTTATAATGAAACAGATCATTTGACAAGGACATTTTTATAATAAGACAGATCATTAGACAAGAACATTTTTATAATACAAAGGTAACTAAACCTGCATTCACTGTCTACATCGTATATACAATGTAGTGCGTACGCGTACTCTACATTCACTGTCTACATTCATATATATAGTATAAAACTGTATCATTATGATAACAAACAAATCATATGCTAAAACACGTCAGTGACATTGAAATTAAAAAATACTGTAACATTGAAATTGAATTGACATTTGATAAAGTTCAAAATGATATAACATATACCCAGTATAAGCCTACGTTTCCTGAAGACGCGGTACGCGTTGGCGTTTGTCGCTAGGTGCTGGCGGGGTAGGGGTGGCTCGCGTTTTGTCTGTTTGTCGCTCAGCTTGAATGATCCGTGTGCTGTAGAACTTGCACTTCAATAGAGGCATGCAACGTTTATCGTATTGACGCTATATTTGGTCATATTATTGATTGACTCACGCAAGTTCTATCAATAAATGTAGTATGGCCTCTTTGTTATATGCAACAGGGTTTTTTACTCCGGGATGAATGTTTTTTTTTAAAACAATGACAAAAGTTTGGTGTTGGAAATTTCTCATTCATCGTCATAGACAGACTTGAGGTTACAGTGAGGTACAGTGAAAAATGAAGCTAGACATATTGACTGCTGTGTTTGAGCACTATAGAGTTGGCCTATTACTGCTTAATCTATCATCTGTTAGTTACAAAATCACTATTAGTCTATTACTCCCCTATTAATATTGATTCGACACCCTTGAACAATTTTAAGCTGTCATTTAAGTTTGGGAACTGCTCATCTGTACATTTATTATCAAATTTGCCATAATTTTTTTGGCAGCCATCTTGAATTTTATCAAAACCTAAAGGTGCTATGTAATTTCTAACTACATATTTGGCATCTGGGACCAAGAAAACCTACTTTATTGTACCAAAATCATGCATCTAAGTGGAATAATAAACAAGAAACACACATTTTTTTATGACTTTTGCAAATTTTTGTGTTGTTGTAGGTATCTCAGATTTTTTCTTTATTGTTAGGATATTCCAAGTCTAAATTGATTTTTCTAATAGAAAACAGTATACTTTATGGTAAAATTGCATAACATTACCAAATCGGTCAAAAATGTGTAGATTAGAAACAAGTTTTGGTTATATTTTGGCAGCCATCTTGTAATATCTCAGATTGAAAACTTTTTTGAGTTTAGGTAGTACCATGGTCTTGCCCCATGAAAATATGAAGTTAGAACCCAAAATCATGTAATTAACTGAAATAATAAGGAAATGTTTTAATCCTGTAGGGGCTTTGAAATCTTCATGAAAATCGTTTACATCTTGAATTTCAAAAATAACGGGATTTGAGAATCGCTAAAATGAAATTGAAAAACCGTGGACCCCAGCAACCGCACAATATCATTTTTTATTGCTTTATTAATTAAAAACAGGTTCAATGCTCAAATTCATTTCTTCCGGCCCCTGTTTTTTGTAGGAGTTAAATAGCCTCAAACATGTGAAACAAAAGATGATTAACCCGGATGCGAACTTTGCTTTCCCTAAAATGGAGCGGGCGGATTTGGCATTTTTATGAGCATGAGCAGAAACATTAATCAAATGTAAATACTTTCTAATCATAATATGTAAAAATTTAAATTTTTTAGCATGCATCGTATTACTATTTTTAAATAACATTACTACTGAAGATACATTTCTCCGACCGAGGTTGACGAAAACCCATTGCTTGTCATTTCATGGTTTTGACACCAGAATAACTGCAAAACCTGCACTGTTAGCTTAAAATGAAAACAGAACTCATCAAGATGGAACTTTCTTTCACATATTTTAAACCTTAATGTAAATGAATATACGTATTCAGGAAAGTTCTTTCAGTGAAATTACCGCACTGCTAAATAAAGTCAGCTTTGTTGGTGGAATAAGAAACCTAGATTCTATATCAGCGGCCCAAGGGCCCATATCCATAAATTGATTCCCAGGAGGGGCCTTAATTTTGGTATGAGGAATAGATGGTACATTTTTTCAATCATATAGTTCCTGTGGTTTGTTGATTTTGAATGCGAATATATATAAAAAGGTTGTGCTTTTGGAATATAATATAGAGATCTCTAATGAATCGAAAAAATAGTTTTAATAAATTCTCAAAATTCATAAATAGTCAATTATAAAAATAAAGATTTTGAAAATATTAAATAGCATGGCTCCCAAACTTAACAAAATACCATGATGAGATGGTAACATTTGTAGTAATATCATATTTTTACCCCCATAAACCACGGTTTTGTCGGGTTGATGTTTTGAATTTTCAAACTTTATTTTATTTTTTTGGTCCGTAATAATGAAGTCCTACGAAATAGTGGTTTATGAGTTTTTTGTGTCTATCCTGGATAAATCGCTGCTTAAAATTGTGTCCGTGAAAATCAAATTCATGAACTGTCATCAAAAAAAATAATATATTTTGACAATGTACCATATGCCGAAATGTAATATTCCAAAAGAGCCATAAAACTGATCATCGTAGAATTCTAGAGTATTGAACTTAAACAGGGGTTAAAATGACAAACGATTTTCATGATCTTAGAAAGAAAATAGATTTCAAATGTAACAAATTGGTATTGGCTTATAGTTTTGAAATCAGCCTGTTGCACAGATTGGTTTTTAACTTGCATATAACCAGAATCATCAGTTTCTGTCACAAATCTATGCCTGTTGAAAGTATTTGGGGGTATGCTATGTTATCCCCATTTGAAACTGCTTTTTGAACATAAAACAGCCATTAAAACTGAAAATTGAAAATACTTTGCATACCCGTGAACTGATTAAAAATTTCAGAATGATATTTTGACAATAGTGAAAGCCAGCTTTCCTACGATAAACTGAAGATTTATGGATTAATGAATACAGCCACATAACTTTTAATATTCCAAAAGAGCCATAAGAATTTCAAAGATCATCGTCAGAATAAATAGAGTATTGAACCTGATCAGGGTTAAAAATGACAAACGATTTCATGATCTTAGTGTCCAGAAAAGTAGATTTCAAAATGTAACAAATTCGTCTATGAAAGAATTGGTCTGCAGTTTTGAAATCAGCCTGTTGCACAGATTGGTCTTTAAACTTTAGCTATAACCAGAATCATCAGTTTCTGTCGGTAACAAATCTATGACCTGTTGAAAGTAAGCCTGCCGGGGGGTCTTTAAACTTGTCAATATGCTGGGGGTAAATTGTCAGGTATTTGATCATTTGATTACTGCTTCAATTGATACTTCAATTCGCGTCATTAAAACTGAAAATTGAACATAATCTTTTGCATGCTCCGTGACAATCGACCCATGATGCCAATCACATCAGCCAGAAAATTAGTCATTAGTATGAGCTTTACAGACGCAATAGTGAAAGCTAATCCTTGCAGAACAGCTCTACTTTCGGTTGCCCTGTCGATGGCACAAGCGTAAAGGGTGGATACAACGGCACAAATACAGCCACATAGGGAAGTAACGCTATTAGTGAAACTCTGACACCTTGTAAAAAATACTTGATCAATGCAATTAGCTTTTTCACTAGTAAGAGTTTTGCAATTTTCCAAAACTCTGGAATTTTGGCGAATATTTTTTATGTTTTTGCAAACAAGTTTAGTCTATGTATCTAATAATAAGTGGGACTTTTTTTGCAGCCTTCTCACAAGCAAGCTGAAGCCTATGTGCCATGCAGTGCTTTGAAATGAGAGCAGAATTTTGCTTTTTAAGTTGTGTTGCTACACCTGTGTGAACACCACGCATAACGCTTGCACTATCGGTAGCTAATCAGACCATTTTGTCAATATTTAAACCGTGAAATTGAATCAGGTCTGATATATTTATAGAATCAGTGCATGTTGACTCAAGCAATTTTACACCAAGAAGTCTAGTAACAACACACCCAACTTACTGATCGAAACCACAACATAACTACTGTTTCAACTGCCGGTAGTTTCATCTGTTTCAAGACTATAAATATCATATGAACAATCATTCATGTCATTTTTGATTTCCTGAATAATAACGTTTGAAAAACATCTCTGCAACTGAGGAGTGTTGTGTGTAGTGCTTTATTTCACTACTATGAAACATTGGTGCACCATTTAATTTTTGAAGCTCTATCAAACTTGCATGCTTTAATGATGGCACAGTTTGTTTACCCTGCCAATAAGCAGTTCTTAAATGGCTTAGTATATTTTCTTTTACATGGCTAAATGCTTTTGTATGACTCTGCACAAACTCTTTTTTACCTTAAATGGCTTTAGTAGCCTTTTCATGACTTATTAAAATTTCATGTTTTTTAAAATTATCTTTTATAGGCAATGTAGCCTTTTTTACCATGAACAAAGATGTGGGTTTTTTTCACCTTTACATTAAAAACAGTTACTATTTTTGTCATATACCAATCACACATATTTTTTAAACCAGCAAGATTGAATTTTTCTAAGTTTGAATCCAGACCCTGTGAGAGTTTCTTACCTTGTCCTTCTGAGCTATCATTATCAATTGTATAACCATAGTCAAAAGGATCAAAATCACCGTCACAATGTTCTGGTGGAACCTGAGAAGTCTGACCATGTTGGTCAGCTTCGGGGTCATTCATTTGTACATTGTCATCATCAATGACATTTGTAGTAAAAAAATAATCTAGCTTTGTTTGCCTAGGGGCGTTACATTTTTCTTTTTATGTTTGACTGGAGGTACATAGTCATTTACATCTTTGAGACGCACAACTGGAACCACATGATCTGGTTCATAGTACTGTTGGTGAGCACTTGAAACCTTGCTCCAAAAATCATAAGATCTTTTTTGGATGCACTTACATTAGGCAAGCAAGTAACAATTTTTTGTCCTACGAACAGGTTCAACTATGTGATGATATGGGTCTCTATGCATCCTGGTGCTTTTGAAAATATTACCTACAATAGGGTGCTGCAGGATAGCTGCAAGACAAAATACATGAATAATACTAGACGATCGACCATTTGTTAATGTATTTTGAATTTCATTATCAAACCACACATTATGAACTACTTGGTCGGTAATGCTATCCGGACTCAAAATACAATGTAAAAAAGCAGTAAAGTCCATGCCTACATTATTTGCAAGTTTCTCCTCACTTTCCAGGTACAGCTGCTTATATCTCACAAGTTCTTGATGTACCATGCGTCTCAAAGCATCTGCCAATGATTCATCTCCTGAAAACACTCAGGACCAGGCCTTCCTTTGTGCTATGCGATCAGTAAGAGACTGTTGAGGAAACTTTTCTGGTTTAGTCCAGTCCATTATATCAAGGCCAAGACCTAGCTGTCCCGTGTCCGCTTTATCTTCTCCATAATGTCTGGGCTTTAACCTAGCTGTCCTGTGTCAGCTTTATCTTGGTTAACTTGGTTTGATACCTGCATCCAACCTGCATGCATTTCAGCACTTGAAGAGACTTTTTTTGCACTTTGGTGACGAAGATTGTGGTCACTCAACTGGGCTAGTGCTAGACACGTCTCGGGTTTAATTGTAATTTTGCATGTGTGTGTTAGCTTAGGATTTTATCCAACAGCATGGATTGCACTTTAGTTACAATGCTTGTATTAGTAATTTTGCAGATGAATTGTGGGGGTTCAGGAGAGAACTATATTACTAAACAGTATTTGAAATATTATTTTGCTTATGGTGTTCAGTAAAAAATTTAAAGACCATTTTCTGTTATTAATTTACAATTGTCATTCTCAATTGCACAAGCAAATGATAAATTGAATCAGATAGCATTCAATAAAAAAATTGCTACTGGTATTCTCAGGTTTTGTGAAGGATCAATTAGGACAATTTTTAAAATTTTCATTATTTTATTGAACCTTTTTTTATGTATATATCACAGAATCATCTCCTTATAATAGCTGTTCATCATCATTATATTGAATTTTCATCTATGTATTAACATCTTACAAAAATACACAGATGAACATTCAAACATGTTTGCATAGTAAAACATTGTCATTTGACAAGAACACCATTTTTATAATGAAACAGATCATTTGACAAGGACATTTTTATAATAAGACAGATCATTTGACAAGAACATTTTTATAATACAAAGGTAACTAAACCTGCATTCACTGTCTACATCGTATATACAATGTAGTGCGTACGCGTACTCTACATTCACTGTCTACATTCATATATATAGTATAATACTGTATCATTATGATAACAAACAAATCATATGCTAAAACACGTCAGTGACATTGCAATTAAAAAATACTGTAACATTGAAATTGAATTGACATTTGATAAAGTTCAAAATGATATAACATATACCCAGTATAAGCCTACGTTTCCTGAAGACGCGGTACGCGTTGGCGTTTGTCGCTAGGTGCTGGCGGGGTAGGGGTGGCTCGCGTTTTGTCTGTTTGTCGCTCAGCTTGAATGATCCGTGTGCTGTAGAACTTGCACTTCAATAGAGGCATGCAACGTTTATCGTATTGACGCTATATTTGGTCATATTATTGATTGACTCACGCAAGTTCTATCAATAAATGTAGTATGGCCTCTTTGTTATATGCAACAGGGTTTTTACTCCGGTATTTTAGGATGAATGTTTTTTTTTAAAACAATGACAAAAGTTTGGTGTTGGAAATTTCTCATTCATCGTCATAGACAGACTTGAGGTTACAGTGAGGTACAGTGAAAAATGAAGCTAGACATATTGACTGCTGTGTTTGAGCACTATAGAGTTGGCCTATTACTGCTTAATCTATCATCTGTTAGTTACAAAAATCACTATTAGTCTATTACTCCCCTATTAATATTGATTCGACACCCTTGAACAATTTTAAGCTGTCATTTAAGTTTGGAACTGCTCATCTGTACATTTATTATCAAATTTGCCATAATTTTGGCAGCCATCTTGAATTTTATCAAAACCTAAAGGTGCAATGTAATTTCTAACTACATATTTGGCATCTGGGACCAAGAAAACCTACTTTATTGTACCAAAATCATGCATCTAAGTGGAATAATAAACAAGAAACACACATTTTTATGACTTTGCCAAATTTTGTGTTGTTCGGCGCCATCTCAGATTTTTTCTTTATTGTTAGGATATTCCAAGTCTACCTTGATTTTTCTAATAGAAAACAGTATACTTTATGGTAAAATTGCATAACATTACCAAATCGGTCAAAAATGTGTAGATTACAGAAACAAGTTTTGGTTATATTTTGGCAGCCATCTTGTAATATCTCAATATTGAAAACATTTTTTGAGTTTAGGTAGTACCATGGTCTTCCTTGTCCATGAAAATATGAAGTTAGAACCCAAAATCATGTAATTAACTGAAATAATAAGGAAATTATGAGGTCCTGTAGGGCTTTGAAATCTTCATGAAATATCGGCGGCCATCTTGAATTTCTCAAAAATAACCGGGATGCCACATGTCTACCCTCGCTAAAATGAAGAGAAAAACCGTGGACCTTTTATGTACACATATCATGCCCCAGGGGCTGGAGTAATTAACATGTTCAATGCTCAAGGCATTTCTTCCACCTGTTTTAATCATGTTATATGCCGAAATGTACCTTTCACATGAAACTGATGTAACTGGTAAAGACAGCCCGATTGCGCAGAGCAAAGCAAGGTTAGGGTATAGGTTCCTCACGTTGTTTAGAAACAAATTCATGAACTGTGACATCTCCTTTCTTTGTACTGTGAACTGTTAAAAATAATATATTTTGACAATTCCCACTAAGAGCTTTATCCGAATCAACATAATTCTTGTAATATTCCAAAAGAGCCATAAGAATTTCAATTAGATCATCGTCAGAATAAATAGAGTATTGAACCTGATCAGGGGTTAAAAATGTGCCATGCAGTGCTTTGAAATGAGAGCAGAATTTTGCTTTTTAAGTTGTGTTGCTACACCTGTGTGAACACCATGCATAACGCTTGCACTATCGGTAGCTAATTAGACCATTTTGTCAATATTTAAACCGTGAAATTGAATCAGGTCTGATATATTTATAGAATCAGTGCATGTTGACTCAAGCAATTTTACACCAAGAAGTCTAGTAACAACACACCCAACTTACTGATCGAAACCACAACATAACTACTGTTTCAACTGCCGGTAGTTTCATCTGCTTCAAGACTATAAATATCATATGAACAATCATTCATGTCATTTTTGATTTCCTGAATAATAACGTTTGAAAAACATCTCTGCAACTGAGGAGTGTTGTGTGTAGTGCTTTATTTCTCTACTATGAAACATTGGTGCACCATTTAATTTTTGAAGCTCTATCAAACTTGCATGCTTTAATGATGGCACAGTTTGTTTACCCTGCCAATAAGCAGTTCTTAAATGGCTTAGTATATTTTCTTTTACATGGCTAAATGCTTTTGTATGACTCTGCACAAACTCTTTTTTACCTTAAATGGCTTTAGTAGCCTTTTCATGACTTATTAAAATTTCATGTTTTTTAAAATTATCTTTTATAGGCAATGTAGCCTTTTTACCATGAACAAAGATGTGTTTTTTTCACCTTTACATTAAAAACAGTTACTATTTTTGTCATATACCAATCACACATATTTTTTAAACCAGCAAGATTGAATTTTTCTAAGTTTGAATCCAGACCCTGTGAGAGTTTCTTACCTTGTCCTTCTGAGCTATCATTATCAATTGTATAACCATAGTCAAAAGGATCAAAATCACCGTCACAATGTTCTGGTGGAACCTGAGAAGTCTGACCATGTTGGTCAGCTTCGGGGTCATTCATTTGTACATTGTCATCATCTATGACATTTTTAGTAAAAAAATAATCTAGCTTTGTTTGCCTACGGGCGTTACATTTTTCTTTTTAGATTTGACTGGAGGTACATAGTCATTTACATCTTTGAGACGCACAACTGGAACCACATGATCTGGTTCATAGTACTGTTGGTGAGCACTTGAAACCTTGCTCCAAAAAATCATAAGATCTTTTTTGGATGCACTTACATTAGGCAAGCAAGTAACAATTTTTGTCCTACGAACAGGTTCAACTATGTGATGATATAGGTCTCTATGCATCCTGGTGCTTTTGAAAATATTACCCACAATAGGGTGCTGCAGGATAGCTGCAAGACAAAATACATAAATAATACTAGACCATCAACCATTTGTTAATGTATTTTGAATTTCATTATCAAACAACACATTATGAACTACTTGGTCGGTTTATAAGAAAAAAAAAATTGGCGTTTCAAAAATTACATAATTACTTTACAAGGAAAAAAGATTTTATCTAGAAACAAAATATTAAAAATATTAAAAATATTATTTATGAAGCTGATACTACACAGCAAGTGTATATAATTTTACGATCGATCGTACATAATCCGTAGACCATAATCATAGACCTGTAAACATCAAACCATTTTGACACCGCTTCCCCCCAACAACAAAAAAAAAAATATAGAAGAAATGAAAAAAAAACAAAAAAAAAAACAAAAAAAAACATAAAGTAAACCATGAATATTATTTATCATGACCACCATTGAAATTTAAGAAGCTCTTTATAGATCAGATAAGAGATGTTTTAATCTGAGAATCATGGCGCTATTTAATGGTAGCAAATAGTTTGACCTTTTCACCAATATATTCTCTGTTTAAAAAAAAAACAAAAACAAAAAAAACTACTTGGTCGGTAATGCTATCCGGACTCAAAATACAATGTAAAAAAGCAGTAAAGTCCATGCCTACATTATTTGCAAGTTTCTCCTCACTTTCCAGGTACAGCTGCTTATATCTCACAAGTTCTTGATGTACCATGCGTCTCAAATCATCTGCCAATGATTCATCTCCTGAAAACACTCAACACCTGGCCTTCCTTTGTGCAATGTGATCGGTAACAGAATGTGGAGGAAACTAACTGAATGAACCTTTCTGGTTTAGTCCAGTCCATTATATCAAGGCCAAGACCTAGCTGTCCTGTGTCCGCTTTATCTTCTCCATAACGTCCGGGCCAAAACCTAGCTGTCCCATGTCTTTTGCTCATGTACAATCTTAAGTTGTTCACCATCTAAATACATTACAGGTATGTTCAGATTTTTTAACCATCTTTGTTTAACACACATTAAAACACTTTTTTTCACATTATATACTAATTCATGTTCGCTGGCAAACTTATCACATATAGAGAGTAATTTCTGCATAGCAGATGGAGACGGGGCCAATAACACAGCATCATCCGCATAAAACAGGTGGTTAACTTGACAATCATTTAAAACACACCCATCTCTTATTCTATTAAGATTTACACTGATCTCATCAGTATACAAATTGTAGAAAAAGGTGACAATATACTACCCTCCATTACTCCATTACTAAAATTAAAAGGTCCAGAAACATATCCATTCCATCTAACATAAAAATATTTTATAAAAATTTTGAAGGTCCCGCGATGGTGAACGCAACGTTAAGTCCGTTTAAAAAAGTAAGTAGTAGTGTCATCAAATCTTAATCAAATGGATATTCCTACTACTAAAACAGTCTACATAAAGATATAAAAATATTGTTTACTGTACCATACATATAAGATTCTAACAATTAATATTGGTAACTTCCTATCAATCAACTTTTTAAATAGCGTCCAGTGATTAATCTTATCAAAGGCTTTGCTTGCATCAAGAAAACATGTATACATCGGACTACCAGCATGAGTTGGTTTGGGCGCGGGTCAGCCGGCTGTGCCGACAGATTGCCACCCCCCACCTGCACTCATACTGAAAATTATGCCCCCCCCCCCCCCACTTTCCAATTCCTTGTTACGGGTCTGAGAAGCTAGATTTGGTGCACATGTCCGAGCTCTTCCTGTCTTTGAGCTCTTATTCTAGCCTCTGTCATGCATTCACTTGGGTACCCATAACAACTGCTGTTGAGTAACGTAGCTTCTCTAAATGTTTCTTTGATGTCAGAATCTACTTGGCCAATATTCCTGAGACAGATACCAGCTCGCTGCAGTTGCTTTGCCTATTCAAAAAGATTGTGCAACGGTATCACAGCCAGACACTGCATGTGCCGCCAGAATATGTGGTTTATTTTCTTTGTGTTTGTTTACTGTATTTCCGATGTTGACAAGCTTTCGATCCCCACTGATAGCTTCCATAGTAGTTGTGGCATTCATATGCAAATTCCAGCAGTAAAACATCAGTAGAACAAAGACATCCGTATCATCACATATCACTTTTAGGATTTGTGATATTTTATTGCCATATTGGTGAAGCTTATCAATTGATAACCAACAAATTTGCTTGAACTGTAACAAATAAATATATATATATATATATATATATATATATATATATATATATATATATATATATATATATATATATATATATATATATATATATATATATATATATATATATATACATATAAAAATGAAGGATATCAATATAACTGGCTATGTTATATTATTGTTTATATATATATATATATCATTTCCATATATATATTGCATTTACCATGATTTGCTTTAGGGTTGAAACAGATGATATCCGAACACACTAAATGCTCCTCCCTCCCATCCTTCCTCCTGTCCCACATCCCTCGAACCAGTTCTTGCCAGTATACAGGTCTGTAACAGATTAAATACATCTCCATCACCGTCCTCCCATCATCATATGTCACAGACATTTACACATCATCATATGTCACAGACATTTACACAGTAAATGTACTAAATATGGCAATGATTGATCCCTCTAATATCCCTCCCCCAGCTGCTGCTACCCATGGTAAACACGTACGGAGCAGTTTAAATGTCCCACTCATCCCTACCCTTCCTTCCACCCCCACCCCCTCTCTTCTCTCCCCAACCCTCTAGTATCCCCATCTAAACAGGTCCATAATTAATGCACCCCCCTTCCTGCTGCTGCTCTGGTTGAAACGGAAGAGATCTGGAACATACTAAATGCTCCTCCCTTCCCATTATTTCCCCCTGTCCCACATCCCTCACACCAGCTCCCGTCACAATACAGGTCTTGGAAAGATTTAATGCACCTCCATCACCTTCCTCCCACAGTCATATAAAGTGACAGCCATACACACTACATGTATGTGTCAATGCTTGATCCCTCTAACATCCCTCCCTGCAGACCATTAAATGTCAATCAACCCCTTTCTGCTGCTGCTCGGGTTGAAATCGATGAGATCTGGGAAGATTAAATGCTCCTCCTTGCCTCACCACCAGCCACAGACCCCCCCCAATAGAAGGACACCAGCCATCCCCCCCCCACCCCCCCCATATGGACACACACACCCTTTCTGCCAACGCCCCTCCCTCAAAACAGGTCCGTTCAAGCAGATAAAATGCACCTCCATCACCATCACCACCCTCCCAGCTCCTTAGGTGGCCGACTGAACAATATACGACGTGCAACGCGTTTGACATAACTGTGCCTTTCAAAAAGACGCAGGTTCGCACGCTTGACATATACAAAAGTTAACGATCACGCACCTTTAAGCAACCTTTCTAACAAATTCTTTTTTTTCTTGTTTTAATCATTAAAATCAATGGTTTGAAATGAAACATTATAATCGACCACCAAGTTGTCCTTTGTGTGGTTAAAAAGCCTTTTGTGACGAAAAAACGCTAGACTTCCTTTATATATATATATATATATTGTATGTAAATTCATTTACTTTTTATTTATTTTCATTTGCTTTACTTAAATTTACTTAGGCAACATAGAATGAGGCAACCAACTATCTGCAATTTATGGTAACTGTAGCAAAGAAAGACGCTATGAGATCGATATGCAGAGGAAACCCCAGTGCTTAACGCTTTATTTACATTATCAAACATGGCCCTGTAATGAGCATGGCATCTATTTATTTTGAAAAATAATTCAAAATTGTTCGTAGCAGGGACGCAACAGGTAACAATATATTTATTCTGTGCACCCACTGGGTTATGAAGAATGATTTGCCAAAGTTTCGTGGTATTTGGAAATTTTTTGAAGATGTTGCGCATATAACGAACACACACTCCCCATTTATTATATATTATATATATATATATATATATATATATATATATATAAATATATATATATAGCTTTATATATATATATATATATATATATATATATGGCTATATATAATACTTGCAAGAATTTTTCTGAACAGCCATTGATAATGACTTGCAAACCAAGTTCAACTACAAAATATTAATTAAGTACATAATCGTCCAAATGGACATAGCAATTGAATACATGACAAATTTCAAAGAATATTTCTTTTCTCACTCATAATGACTATCACCATAATATCCAAGTTCAACTACAAAATAAAAATGAAGGATATCAATATAACTGGCTATGTTCTGTTGTTGTTTTTGGGGTCTAGTAATTATTTCCATTAATTGGTATTGCACAATGCCCGCCGTAATTCTATGGTTTTCTTTGAACATAATAATTTTTAGACTGATTGTCATCCATGATTCTAATTTAGGTGATACTAAATTAATAATATCAAGAGAATCATGATAAAAATATAATAAATACAATACCAATAAACCATTACCCATACTAGTCCTTATAAATGTCAAAAATATTGCATTTTCAAAGAATTATGTCATTATAAAACTTAAAAATAAACACTCCCCTAAAAAAGGTAATTTTATTTAAACTAAATGCTGAGTCAAATGATCAGCATCTCCTGCACAGAGCTTTTCCTTGGGAACATTCACTTCATTCTTAACAGGGCTGCAGTTTTCCTTCACAACAATCACATCTGGTTCGGCATTACCAACATCACAGTTAAAGTTGCCATTGCTGAAGTCTGCGGGGAAAATCCAGAAGTATGTGGCTTGTAAGATGCTTTAATCACCTTTTGGACCAGCTTGAACTGGAGGAAGGTTTTCGACAGCTTGAACCATCATATAAGTGAACCACTGTCTGTACTGATGGTCTGCTGGGAAGGAAGGAGTGTAGTGTTCTGGCGATTTAGGTGGTGGAAGGGCTTTAAAAGTGGGCACTACATTGGGAATGGGTATATCACGACTTCTCTTTGGAATAACGAAGTTTTGGGTCTTTTAATTGTTCATATGGAACAGATGATCTCGACTTGAGATCTTGTTAGCAGCTTCTTGATGTCAGACTTTTTCGCCGACCTGACATGGGACGAGCGGCAGCGTTGGGCGGACAGAGCCTCGGACGCGGAGAAGGCCAACGAGTACGAGTGGCTCAAGGCTCGCTTCATCAGCAAGCTCAGCAAGGTACGGACGCCGCCTGTAAAGTAGTTACATGTTTATAGTTCAACGTCTTGGTTAAAACTCACATATCACTCTGACATGGCCACATGCACATTCTGTTATCCCCTCATTAGAGTGGCCGCCATCAACACAATATACCATGCGGTATCCCGCAGTGGTGGCCGGCATGACCAAAAATTTCAAAAGTGCAGGTTCTCATGCTGCGAGAGTCCCAAAAGTCATGGCGGATCACTAGAAAATATATATCCGAGCTAAAGAACTAGATCATTTTTTTTATATTTTATTTAATTTCCTACACAGTGTTTCAGACAAAGCCATCATCAACCACAATGAAACACTGTGCCTGAAACAATGTGTAGCAAATTAAATAAAATATAAAAAAATGATCTAGTTCTTTAGCTCGGATATTGAATGCTACAGACACCTGTAGAGCACTCTTATGTATAGATTGCATCAATTTATTTACTTTAAGAACTATATATATATTTTTTTCTTATTAAAATTTCATATCGGTAAGTAAAATTGAAAGAATAACCTTATGACAACTATCTGCAATTTATGGTGGGCTACAAAAATTATAATTTTGTATGACATCCATCAAGGGAGATCTTTCTTGATCTACCCCCAGTGCTATATACACTTTTTTATTATCAGCTACCAAGTGTCTTGATTCTATTCTATGAAATATGATGCAATATGATTACCATATTTTATTATAGTGTAATTTAGTTTGCATGCATATAGGGGTGTTAGATTTAAATGATAAAAGTAGTTTTTTGCAATTATTTGTGTATATTTACAAATTATATTAGGCATGTACAAATGATATAAAATGTGTTTCATGTCTTCTAAATACACGTATTATAGCTTTGAAGTGATAGTTTGGACATTGTGCTTCACATACTATGGCTCATCCTTTCCATGGTATTATTGGATTAGTAAAGTGAAGCATTTTCATCGTTTTTAATCTATCATATACAACCATTCAAAAGCCCAACCGTATGTAAAGGCCCAGCCCCAAATTTATATAATACACCTTTATCAAATTCTTGCCCACAAAGTATGTGGTATGTTGTTAACTCTCTTCGAAGGTGTACAAGCAGTTTTCATGATAAAAAATCTACATCTTTACACAGAATTTCTTTAATAAATTCTGAAGAATAGAATGAATAAGCTTTGCCCTCTGGTATCCTCAACATTTTTCAATTTGGTTAAGTTTTTCATAAGCTTTTTCTTGGTTTCAATATCATTAAGTGTTACCTTCATAGGCCTTGGTTTATCAGCATTTTCAACTCTCTTTCCAATTCTTACCACGTTGATCGAACCTTCAAGCTCTAGGTCTGGATCTAGATATTCTCCCAGTTTTATCACAAACTTTGTGTCCGCCTCTTTACGCACTGCAGGAAGCTTGTCTTTACTCTCTACAAGACCATGTATAATTAAATTCTTCTCCCTATTTGAACTTTCCCTAATTTCAGACACTTTCATTTCTACTGTTTTTTCAATGTCAACCTCAACATTTACTTGGCTATTGTTTTTAATACATGAATTGACAATGTCAACAACCTGATCAGAATCAACCTTGGTTTTTATCTCAGTTTCTAGTGTTGTAATTCTACCCTCCATCTTTTTCATAAATTCTGAACACCTCTCCTCAATTTCCCTTTCCATTTTCAGATTTTTCATAACCTTTTCATCACAAGTGGGGCAAAACCAGTGGAGCGATGGGTTCTTGAAACTCTCATAGTCTGCCTTTGACAGTTTCAGACATTTGCAGCAGTAATACTCGTTACAATATTCACATTGCACTAATCTGTCGTTCTCATCTGTAAACACCTTTTGGCATATATTACAGTTCCAAGTTTCATTATTATCTTGGTTTATAACACTAGATTTCTCTTCGATCTTCATTTCTATTATGTTATTTTTTTCTACTATCTCTCTACAGCGTATACAGAACCACATACTATCCGAATTTGATAGAACATCATATTCACTGGCTGGCTTATTGAGACATTTAATGCAGAAGCGGTCTCGGCATCTTTGGCATTCGAGCAGCTTATCATCTGGATCTGTGAATGTTTTGTTACACATTTCACAATTCCAATATTCATCCCTCTCATTGGTCGGAATTGGTGAATTTGTTGCTATATTTGTAAAGGAATTGTGCCTAGAGCCTAGCCTAGAGCTACTCCTATTAGATTTTTTTTTGACCTCTTGTTTTTGTCCGCCATCTTTGTTGATTTCGTCTGGCTTTGTTTGGGGCATGGTTGATTCTCAAGCCTAGCTTATCTGATATCAATATTTATCTCATGCAATCTTCTTTTTTCTTATTATTATTATCCTTTGACAGTTCACACACAGCTATAACTAATACTTTGTCACGGGTGTTTTCTGCAGAATGGTGCAGAATATTGAAAGAATTGTGGGTTTTGGGTTAAAAGCGTGAAAATTTGCACACAGGTAGCTCTTGACCTACTGATTAAATCTGGATATAGGGCCAACTGAAAAAATTCAAGATGGCCGCCATTTTTCAAGATGGCCGCCATAACTATAAAATGATAGGAAAACATGTATCAACAAATTATATATGTATACTAGATCATAAAACTATCAAAAACCCTGTTTTAATTATCAATTTTAATATTTTTTGAATGGTACATATCTATTTTTTTTTCAAAATGGCTGCCATTTCTGAAAATGGCTGCCAAAGCTGTAAAGAATGAGAAATTCTCTGTCGAACATTGTAACATTGTATTGTCATGTATATACACTGCACTTTAGAATCACATCTAGAACCCTGCAATTATTATCGTTATATTAGCTTTGCATATTGAATATAAAATCAATATAGCTACTAATGTTTATGATTGACATTGACACATGAATTACAGATATTTGATAATCAAAATATTGTATCTATGCATAATATTAAAACATTTCAATTACCGCAAAATTAGCCCCTTTTGAAAATTACATCCTTTTCAAGATGATGAAGGAGAACCCAACAGCATGTGCTCATTTATATTAACATAATGCCTAATGATATTCTTGACTGCAGATTCTACTGTTACTCATGGGACCATTCAGTCACCAGCATACTTGCACAGGGCAGTGCAATTTAGATTAATTCTGACACACTTGCAGCGTCCTCTGCAGCCTTTTGTTGGCTGACATCCACATTTGGTAAGTTGATGGCAGGCTCTAGAGGCCTCTGGTAACTGTGTCCAAAGAGGTACCCAGGTATTGGTAAGAGACTTTTTCCATCCCCAGTCTATGGGTGAGGGTAACTGTTGATCTGACACCAGGGATTGACGCCAGCAATAACCAGCTTGGTGGACAGCTCGCTTAGTGTGCTCAAGCAAAGCAGCTGATGTTGGTGGTATTAACTCTATTTGTTTTGCTTTTCGTGAGAACAAATCTTCCCGAGCTTGATCTACGCCAATGCACAAGCTAACTTTGTCATACATGAGCACTACAAATTGTTCTATAAGTGGCATACTTTCCATTACCATTTCAACGGTTGGAGACGAGCCAAGTGCAACAAAGGCTGGTGTGTCTTCATCATATACTACCAAGGTATTCCAAGCTGTGTTTTTACCTCTCCCAACAAAAGCTGAAGTTTGGTCACAGCCCGTGAAGGCATGAAAGAATGATAAAGCCGCTGATTTCTGAGGACCTAATACATTTGATATCTCATGTGCAGGTATGAATCTATGTGTATTGCCTTTGCCAAATGAGATGCATAACTCTTGCAAATGCAGCTTCTCAAATAATGTAACTGCAATAACTAAAACATCAGTGTCCACAGTCCGGATCATTACTTTTGAGTATCCATTTCTGGAACAGTCAGCTGCATGGAGCAGGAGCCGTGTATCTGCCTCCTCATGTGTACATGGGGACAGGTTACTGCCATCCTGCCTTTTGTTGCACAAAATGTCTTCTCCTTTTGTAGCAATCACTAGATTGTCATCAGCTCTGATGGTTATTGCTAATTCTGCCATATATGCAAATAATTCCTTTTTGTTTTGGTCTACTCGAAGGAATGATTCCCAGTTTGGAGTGCTGTTATTTGGATGAACTCGTCGTCGGATACCTTTGCCACGTTTACCTCTTACTGTTGCTTTCAGACTATCTTTGATGTATTCATCAAAGACAACATCAATTCTAGCAACCTTTTCCAACTGAGCAGTGATGTATTTTAAAAATACATCCTGACCATAAGACCCAAAGGTCTTGCTTTCCCCGGGTGTCAGCATATTAATGACAGCAGCACCATCTAGAAGGAGGGCATCAACATCTGGTCGCTCTATCCGTGTCTCTGCCAGTTTTTCCAGAATAGGAAGCAGGTCCGCTTTGGTTCCAGAATACAACTGCCCATAGCGGGATAAGGCTGGTGGGTAAGATAGATTTTCATGCTGAAAAAACTCACCAAGATCACTGCCTCGAACCTGAAAGACACATACAACTGAAAAGAGCACATACAAATTACTATCTGTTGATTGGAAGGATTCCAGAGTACTAAACAATTATTCTTTCTTTAGTGGCTAAACAGTGATTTCTTTCTCTTGACGTTGAACTCATTGTTTCCTGCCCAAGGATATGTTGTATGGTTTCCACTACTCCATGTTCCACAATGTCTCTGGTGTCAAGAACAAGAACATCTTGACTAAAAAGGGATTGCCCATCCCTTCCATCACCTCACAGAGTGATGCAACTTGTTTTCTGAAGGATTCTTGAACACCTTTTACTTGTTCATGGTGGCGAAGATTAGGACCTTTGCTTTGCTTATGTTTAAGGATTTCCAATGAATCCTCAAATTCTGTAACTACCCTTGCCACCTCTGGACCACATACCATCCACCTCAGTGAGACCTACTGCTCCACCATCACCCTTGACACACTTGTTATTTTGTTCATGTGCCTGGTCAATTGGGATAGCAGAAAAGGCCTTTTAGGTTTTGTCGACTACAAAGTTACCTTTGAGAAAGATTAATATGTCCTGGTAAATTGTCTAGTTCCTGGAATCGTGTCAGCTGCCTTGTGAGCGTTTCATATCCTGCACCAGTATCCAGTCTTTTAGAGTTTGCAGGGCATTGTAAGACCTCTTCACATTTCTTTTGGCATAAGATACACATGTCCCAGTCTATTTTCTGAGGTGGTTCTGGTTTTGGTGGAAGGGGACTGACCCAAGACATGGTTTGAATATTTTCAAAGAGTTGTCAGGTTAGGACACCAACTGGTCAAAGTTGACTTTGTGGCATCTGCCACTGTTAAATCAATAATCAATATGAAGTATTCTAGTAGCTTGGTAGACAGTATATGGATTCATGTTAAGTTGATTATCAATAGCTTAATCAATAACTTAATCAATAACTTGAATCATTTTTGCTTACTATGCACTTTAATCACAGATATCGTCTTAGAATAGATTTAAACAATAAATACCAATGATTTTTATAGAAATGGCGGCCATATTGATATTTGGCGGCCATATTGGATTACTAATTTGCTTGGGATTTATTCAAAATATTAAAACTAATATTTCAAAAGACATTTTGTTCATTGTTTGGCTATATACATGACATATTATAAGATTCCTCTGATTGTCATAGAAAATGGCGGCCATCTTGAAAAATGTTGCCAAATGGCAGCCATCTTGGATTTTTTTCAGTTGGCCCTATATCCAATTTTAATCAGTAGGCCAAAAGCTACCTTTGTGCCAAATTTCATGCTTTTAACCCAAAACCCACAATTCTTTCACCATTCTGCAGGAAAACGATGGTTTTAAATGTAATAAACTTAGTGTTATTAGTTTCAGTGATTAAAATGCTTAGACAAATGTTAAATGCCGGATAATGCTAATAATGTGTGCAAAACCAGCAGAAAGTAATATGAATTGTCATTCGGTATGGCCAATGTGGAGCTTTTCCCATCTGATAAAATCTGTTTGTGAAGGTTAATCGTGGTATAATGAATATATGTCATGTTTTTTCGGCCAATATGCATGAATCGATGCCCTCATTTGTTGAACATTGCCCTCGCAAGCTCAGGCAATATTCAACAAATTTGGGCATTGATTCATGCATATTGACCTCAAAACCATGACATATTTCTTCAATATGAAATAATTCAAGTGAAAATTTGTTAAACTGTTAAAGCAGACGCCATTTTTGTAAATGCAGTGATCGGCACCAAACTATACATGTATTTATCGCAATGCAAAAATAACAGCATGCAAACACGTTTTCCACGTGCACCATTAATTACCGGAGTGATCCAGCCAAAGCCACTTTCGTTTTTATGAAATCAAGGTCACATGGAACGGCAAAACTGGGTAGATGTCTGTCAAATCGGCCTCGTACTCAATATTTCAAGTGCATAAATACTATGAAACTATCGGAATCCCGTAATAAACCTATAGCCCAGGCGTAATGATTTTTCAGACCTCCAAAAAGGTAATTTTACGGGTATTTCCCGTAAGTTCACATCTCTGTTCTAGGTAGAATATCCATAGCAGGACCAACAGCTTGGTCTCATTCACTGCTCATTGCACTTGTTCAAACTTGTATTAGGTGCTTCTTGTCTGGACTGTATCTTGGTGAGAGTATTGCCACTAAATGGATTGCTTGATTCAGGTATCTTTGGAGGCCTGCCCGGGGAGTGCTTTTGGGGAAGTGTATGTATCAACGTAAGTCCAGACTTTTTTCGTCAACTATTTTTATTACCTGGCATCTTGATGTATTTGTGCTAAATTCATGTAAGCCATCACATTTTTCACTAATCCATATTTAATATGTCTGAAGTTGGCAAAATCTTAATAGGAAGAGTTATTGTCCAGATTATAATTTCAAGTTTTACCAATTTCTTAACTTTAATGAGATCTCTTTGAAGGAATTAATTTTCATGCAGAATGAAATTGGGTAATTGATTGTGACATGTGAATTCATGCACATGTCACTCATCACCAGGAAACAGAAAATGCACATAATTCATCCATAACAGATACCATTTTAGACAAAATCTATTTTCCTGGAGGCCTGTGCCCTGGCAGGCTGGTGGGGTCATAAGCGCCCAAATCCCATGAAGAGTTGATTATAGAGCATAAATATATTTATAAAGTTTGTTCAGCACCTGTCTGCACATAATAAAACCATACTGAAATCTCTACAACAAAGTTGAATATTTTCATATTATATATAGGCATCCTCCCAGGTCCAAGGGGGTTATTTTCAATTGACCATAAGGGACTTAAAAAATGGCCCAAAAATCTGGAAAAAAATCAGCAAACTTATGATTCAGAGAGTCAACTATAGTGAAATGTGCTAAAGCCTACTAAAAATGTTATTTTGGACCACCCTAACCAAGGTGGATGTATGTTTTTAAAGAGGTGCAGTTTTTTAAAAGAGGCTTTTATGAACCCACTTCAGAATTGCTTGTCGAAAACCATTTATTGTTTACAGGTTGCATACACCAACTACTTGGCTAAATATACCAGCTATAATGATTGCCCTAGCTCTTTTAGTTGTCTATTGAGGAAGTTTCACGCAGATTAGGTCATTTTGTCAAAAATGTCACTTTGGTTTGGAGAAAAAATTGCCTAGACATGAGTTTAATGAGTTTAAATGAGTTAGTACCCTTGATTACTTACCTACCTTTTTTTGTGAAAACTGTTTTCCGCTAAGAATCTTTCTACAGTTTTCTATGGGACATTTCCAGATATTTTGTCCTAGCTGACCTTTTAATATTTCTTCTTCATTCATAGCTGACTTATCCAAATATATTAAGTACTGATTGATTTGAAAATCATAGCAGCACAATCTTGCTCATTTCATGGTTTATAATAAAAATAGATGTCTGCGCCAGCACTTTGACATGTATTAGCAGTTTTTCATTTGTTATTCTGTGGTCATATTCTCATAAAAATTACTTATACATAAATGAAACAAAACAAGTCTTTGATAGTGTCCAGTGCACGAGAATTGCAGCATTCTTGTGAGGTACTAAAACACCCATTAGGGCAGTTCTCCTTTAGTGCTTGTTGGAAGCAGTAAGGCTGTCAACATATTCTCTCTGAGAATAGCAATGTCTTCTTACTGTAACCATACAGAGGATACCGATGGTTACCTCTCTCATCATGGACCTGGCCCCATGTTGCGCTGCGTAGGAGACGCCTGAAACAGTGCGTGTCAGCACAGGTGCAAAGTCCTCCACAGGGTGGCCGTTCATGAAACCCAGGGTGCCACTAGTGCCACGAGATGCAGAGTCACTGGGCATGAGGTGGCAGGCACTCACTGTCACACGTGTTCAGGTGGCTCCGGGGACGTGGATCGAACGTTCTGCCAGGAGGCTCGCAGTATCCACAAACCTGAACAAAGACCACAGTTGGTAGCAGTACCACAAGACAGCAGAACTCACTTTGTTTACATAAATCCTAGCATGGGCATCTAGATGGTGTTGTATGTCATGCATCCCATATTCTCTATTCAATTGATCGACCATACAAGCGTAGGTCTCCTAGGTAGACCGTAGATATGAAGATCTACTGTACTATGTATGGTAATAGTTTATTATATCAATGCCCACATCTCTTTGGCCAACTTTTACAGTGATATGACTAAAAATAATATTAGATCTCTCCTTATATGCTTTACTTTCTAGCAGTCATTGTATTTATTTGCATACATGTCTTGAAATGATAACAGTAAATAGAATGCAGAGCCAGAGACTGATTTTATGAGATAATATTATTTGTTTTAAGTAAACTTACCCAAACCATACAGTGTAGGAGACAGTTAAACCACAAAATGTTGAAAATACCACTTTAAAGTTTAGAAACAATATGAATAATAAATTATTGAGCTTATTAGAATAATGTAAGCCTAGATACATATGTATGATGCTTCACAGTAAGAATTGCACTGTTAGTGGAAGGGCTTGTGTCACAAAAAATAAGTTTGTGTGCATTCAATGGTAAAATTTGATCCAATTCCTTTGATAATATAGCAGATTTCACATATTTAATTTTCATATTTTGTATAACACCTGAAAATATGTGTAGAAAGCAATATGATATAAGAAACTCACTATCAGAATATTCAATATTATAAATAATC
Organism: Streblospio benedicti; assembly: GCA_019095985.1. Lineage (NCBI taxonomy): Eukaryota > Metazoa > Annelida > Polychaeta > Spionida > Spionidae > Streblospio > Streblospio benedicti. The sequence continues at coordinate 52,376,024 of CM032669.1, forward strand.
TTTACAATGAATATTTCCTTTTGATTTCTTTTGCTATTAAATTACTTTTTGTTGAAATAGTACGTGGTCGAAGTCCATTCCTCAGTACCAATTGAGCTGTGATTACATTTCTTGCTTTAATATATCAAATGTATGTAGAAAGTGCATAATGTGCATTATGTGTTGTAAGGTATTCAAGAAATTTTCCTGGCCACGATGCCCGTCATAGACTTCTAGGTAATAGTATTAGTTGATCCTATCATACACCTCCCATTGCAAGTGAACAAGTAAGCTTGTAACACAACTTTTACGTTACAAAATGTGGATCAGTTGTTTTGATTTGTGTGTGTGTGTGTGTGTGTGTGTGTGTGTGTGTTTATGTGCCACCAGCACCCAAAAGGAAGAAAAAACTCATGAGGAAAAACAAGCAGCTCAACATCAAATATATGCTGGAGTCCCCAGACATCTCTAGTCTTGACCCCCTTCCAGCCATACGTTTATGGACTGCAACTCCAATACGAACCAAATACTTTGTTCCACCAGTTACTGAAAAGTTAGTGCCAAGCTGTGTGGAAGTTCAGGAAGTTCAAGAACCTGTGGATGTTGTACCAATTCAATCGGTCTCAGTCACCAGACCATGTTTATTCTGCCTGACGATGAAAAAATACCATTACATTCTATTACGGAGAGATGCAGCTTGAGAAAAACAAGCTTATTCTTCACCTAATATGTTTGTTTAGTTTAGAGTGAATTGAAACAATGTACATAGGAATGTAATGGTATTCTTTAACGTCAGATTGCTGGTTTGTCAAAATGTCAAATAAAGTCAAGAAATTTAAGTTTCAAATTTAGTTACTTTTTATTATCAAACGTTTTTACATATTGCCAGTGAATATTGGCTGGGGCCAGCTCCATTCAGTGTCAGCTGGCCCGACTGCAAAGTCGACCCCTGCAGTAACAACAAATAAAAATACACTAAACATATGTACACAAACAAATGTTCAACATTACAATTTGTAAAATTGATGCACATTTACATTAGCAACTTACCTATTCAATACTTATTATACACCGTGTCTTAACAATCAAATAATTATGTGCATCTCATTTTGTTTTGTGCATTATTTATATCAACAAGAATAATATAGTATGAATTAAAATGTTTTGACATCTAAATTATATGGCAAATAATAAAACCTAATGTAAAGAAAGTGCTTCAGAGACACAATGCATCCTGCATGACATCCTGTATCATAGCATGCCAACAAACGAAGTCGGTAGGGTGCTTGTGGATTGAGGCTGGCACGATGGTGAAGCTAAATATAGCGACAGGTGTCAGACAGTGTGTGGTTGCGCATATAGGCGAAGTTGAAGCGTGATTCCTTCGTCAGGGAAGATTAGCTCAGTCGGTAGAGCAACCGCCTATGACATATGACCGGTCTGAATCATAGTCGGGAGACCGTGAGTTCGATTCCACGATCTTCCAAATTACCTTTACAAGTAACACTGACTTTCGTTTCAATTGTGGAAGACAAGGACCCGGGTGCTGGTAGAAGCCACCGGGTAGTCGCCCTGTGAAATTGTGGAATTGTCCATTATTCCAAGACTGGCCCCCAGTGTAAGACACTGGGGGAGGGGCTACCGCCCGGGAATTTCGAACTCAGATAGTTGGGTATGTGTGATCTGGATGGCGGGAAAGTTGGATCTGCGAATTCTTACCGGTCTCTCGGTCACCGAAAGCTGACTATGGGAACATATAAAGCCGGGAGAATTCCTGATCTGATAACCCATTAACCCTGTGTCCCTGAAGTGCTCACGTAGTATAGAAACTCCCTAACTCGCTCTCCAAAGCAGCCAGTAGCGCTAGGTGATGGCGGCTCTGAGTAGTGCCCGGATCCCTAGTGGGATAGGTTGAATACGGTACCCTATCGGGGCTGTTGGGAAAGCGAGATCGTCACATAAGTGAGCTGGTTGTAGAGGAGAAGGGAGTTGGGGGAGTCTGTAAAGAAAGTGCTTCAGAGACACAATGCATCCTGCATGACATCCTGTATCACAGCATGCCAACAAACGAAGTCGGTAGGGAGCTTGTGTGATTGGGGCTGGCACGATGGTGAAGCTAAATATAGCGACAGGTGTCAGACAGTGTGTGGTTGCGCATATAGGCGAAAGCGTGATTCCTTCGTCAGGGAAGATTAGCTCAGTCGGTAGAGCAACCGAAAAATCAAGAATAAAAGCTTGGTTTCAAACGACAAAAGTGGTTTCAAATGACAAGATCTTTTATTGTTCTTGATTTATCTGATTTTATGATTTCAAACAGAACACATGGTTTCAAATGACAAGTTCTGTTATTCCTCTTGATTTATCTTCTCTTACCTAAATTTGATTGACTTGCTAAGGGAACTATAATGACTATTTTTACCATGCTTGATCACTCATGAGGATGTCTAGATAAGCAGTCTCCGCCTCAACATTTACGTCTGTCTGCTCGCTTCACCAGTTGTTTTCTTCTGTTTTCTTTTTTTCCTAAAGACTTTTTATAACCACTTAAAATGGTTGACAAGAACTTCCCTTGTTCGGCGGTTATAAGGCAACTGCTTGATGACCAAAAAATAATAAATTTCTCAACAGATTCTAAAAATTTCTCTTGGTGCTAGCCTCTCTGGAGGTTCTTGCAAAAAATCTTCTTTGATCAGATGAAAGGAATTGACTAGAGAATTCAGGTCTTTCACCTTTATAGATGTTAAAACGCGTTGTACTTGTTTTGTTATGACTTTGCACTGTGCATCATCGAATTCACCACCTCCACCATAAAAACACACCATAGAAAATTAAGGTTCAAAATAACAATTAAAAATTTAATCCAAAGTTTTTATTCTCTAATATTTTATTATTATTAAATTAATCTTTATATATATATCACAACCTCATCAGCAGAAATACAAATTTTGATTTTTTTTACAAATAAGTAGCAAGCAATATGAAATAGCACATAATATAAATAGGTTATATGTAGCTATAAACAAAATCTATTGTTTACAAATGATTTTCTATGAATGTTAGATTGTTATGACTTTTGAAATATTACACACATTGTATACATTTATTATACTATTGATTCAACTATGAATCTACCATTACACGCATCAGATGGGTCAAGGTTGACAAAGTGCACTTTTTACAAGCAAACAGGATGCTGCACATAATCTACTTGTTGCAATCCCTTGCTGCAAAGAACGTGACATTACCTGCAGTGCATGTGAGTACAGTGACAAAGAACGTGAAGAAAATGAAATCAAACAAAGCACCTGACGTTTATGGGGTAGTGGCAGAGCAAATAAAGAAGGCTGCAAAGCCAGTATACAAATCACTGTCATACCTTGTCAACCAATTGCTTGTCACAGGAAACGTTACAGAAACGTAAAAACTTGGTTGTGTCTGTCCAGTTCCCAAGAAAGGAAAACCCCCGAAGGAAACAAATAGGCACCACGAGATAACCATCACATCAATTGTCGGAAAGTTGTACAGCTTCACACAGCATCGCTAACAAAGGAGATCATGAAATCAAGTCAAAGCAAATACCATTTCGACTTCACAGAAGGTGGTCCCCACACGTATGCTGCTCTGCTCCTAACAGAGGTCCGATTCAAAAGATAATACCACCCAACTCTTCTTAGCTACAATGGATTCAACAAAAGCGTTTGATGCACCAACAAGGTGTTGAAGAGACAAGCTGGAAGCTGCACCACAATGCATATCAAATCATAAGCTCTGTAGTCAAGTGGGAAGGCCAACTGTCCAAGACATTCATACAGCGACAAGAGATACTGCAAGGCGGACCGACTTCAACCGACAATTATAAAAGCAGCAAAAATAACCTACTCTACAACATCCAAGAGGCAAGAAGCAATTATATAGAGCACATTAACACTGCGGTAGTGATGGTGGCAGATGACATCATACTATCCTCCACAACACATTTCAGCATGCAGGCCAGCCTAAATATAGCTGCCCGAGACGCTTCTACCAACAGATATCTTTATAACGTCGACAAAACCCAAGTCATTGTATTGAACAACAAGCACGTTTACTCTGAACTAATGCTCTACAAGCAACCACTAATAATCACCAGGTACATCACAAGATGGACCACATCTTGGCATAATGTGGAATTGTAGGGGCACAGATACTGACACCATAAATGCTCGGATCTCCAGTGGACAGAAAGCCATATTCAGCCTCCTAGGAGCAGGGTTCTACAGATACAAAGGTACAGGCCCAGCAGTAAGAATCCTGAAATACCAAACTTACAATTTGCCAACCCTTCAACAATAGTGCTTAGTACCTCTGAAATAAAAGACAGAATAGTTCTAAAGAAAGAACTTCACATCACTTCAGCACATGCCAAAGTCAAACGCAATTCCAGCTTTATATTTGTTATCAGGCATGCTACCAGCAGAAGCATTCATAGATATGCGGGCGTTATCTTTCTATCGAAACCAATTGTCCTCAGCAGTTTGAGCGCACTCTTAGTATTTATTTAGCAACGAACTTTGTTCGTGCTAAATGATTGTATTAGTGAGGTTTGGGGGGGGGGGGGGGGGTAGGAGGGGGGCGGAGGGTAGGAGGTTGCTTCACAGTAAATTTATATATGTTTCTATTAGAAGGGATTTTCGAGATTTTAGTTTTTTGGTGGAAATCGTATTGAATTACACGTCAGGCCCGAAAATTTGGCAGTTCTTTAATTTTACAACATTTAATCTTTATCATCACTAAGAAATAAATATAGTAATGTCGTTGTTGTGATATATGTATTTTATTCTGGAATAGCTCGTGACCAAATCTAACTTCATGGGAGAATTTAAGTCCATGTTAAAATACATGAAACGCTCCATTTTCACTCGTAATAAAGCAACATACTGCGTTTTACCCGGAAATCAGAGTAAACCAGCAGAATAAAGTTCTTCTACATAAAAAAATCAAAATATATTGTTACCTGCACCAGCCGGTTGCACTTAAAAGGTTCTATTATTCAAAGTATTGATGCTGATTCTTATTATCACACTTTGAGACCATAATATTCTACATATTTTAAGAAATCTATCGAATACTCCCCAGATCAAGATGACAATAATGCTCTTTATTATCGCCCTCTCACCTCTCTGCGTATCGAAAGCGCTGTTACTAATCTGCAACAACGATGCGCGCTTGACTAAGGCTGATTCTCTGAAACCAGCATACATATGCATAAATTATGATAATGAGCTTGTGTAGCGCTACTCTTAATTGCATCGCAGTATGGTCGGTGTTGCCATGTTTCGGTGTGTAATAAGGCTAATCATTGATTACTTTTGTAATACGTCATCATTTTTCGTGTAAGCCCGATTTTGGCGACGAAATGCACCTCGCTATGGCGGATGTTACAAATTTTGTTAGGTATTTTTTTCACATTTTTTCTTAAATTACATCGTTATTTAAACGTGTTAGTGTTTAATCGTGTCGGATAAATTTTATTCGTTCGATTAGGTGGCAATAGCATTCTTTTACAAGCCGTTTTTTCTGCGATAATCGTGTTTGTGCACATTTCTTGTGCTGTGTCAAGTGAATCTTTAATGAAATTGTTAAATGTAATAACCTCGGCGAAGCCGACATAGCGGCGTCGTAGGCGCCACATATATCTGCGAAGCCGCAGGCGCCGTGGGGGTGGGTGCGGGAGGGGGGACACCCCCCTTCTGCTCGTGGGGGCGAGGGGGATCTCCCCCCGAAAATTTTTGAAAATTTGATGCATTTTTCTGCAATCTAGCTAGACTAGAGCTACTATTTGTTAAAGATAGATATCGACATAGTGTTTCGCGATATTCATTCAAATATTACTTATATATGCCATAAGATAATACTTATTATATATCGGGAATGTACATCATGTAATGGAATCATAATATTAATGAATGTGTGATATCTGCTCTGTATCCTTTTAATGCCACAATTAAATAGAAAATATTAGAATTCTGGTATGAAAAGTTTTAGCACGTGCGATGAAATATTAGACCCACAAAAAAGTGGTGTATCCAAAACTTGACTGAAATCCCCCCTTGCTCGAAATGGAATATCGTTCCATTTGCGGGGAAGGGTGACAAAATATACATCATCCCTTATATTTTCGTAAGATAAATATTACTTATGAGTCATAAATATTATATGATCTATGGTGAAGGTAGATCAGTAGGATTATGGATTTATTTGTCTAGAAATTTGGTTATGGCTGATGAAGTTTTTTTCACCTTATGGAAAATGTCCTCTACATATAATTCTAAGAAATTGAGTCTTAATTAAGGGAACTGAGGGCGGGAATAAACGTTCGTTGCTAAATTTCGAGGGCGTGGAGGCCACTATCTAGTTTTATCTCCTGCTGTATACTTTTCCCACGCTGAGAAAACGTTATTTTCTTTTTTGATATGTATTTTCCGTTGCTAACGCAAAATAACTTCCCCAGAAACTAATTTCATTTCCATCTTTATCAACACAAATTTATTTCTCATTTGTGCGATCAGTTCGTGGAAAGATAGTTTGTGGTGGTGGGCCTCATAATTAATCTGCAAATTAGATAAATTTATTTATCAGTCTTTTGATAAAAAAAAACCCTTCTTAATAACAAAGCGATATTCATGAAAGAAATAAAACAGAGACAAACCATACAAGACCAATACAAGACCAACATAACATCATTTTGTATTGATAATATATTACAAAGTAAGTGACAGTAGGTCGCAGCTGTTTCAATGTCTTTCTTACCGCTGTAGTGTAATCAAAATATTACTAAAATTTATAATTTTTGTTATCAATTTATGGGAAAAGGCTGTTCATCTCTACAGAGATATTTTCAATCTTTCTACACAACAATGATGCTTCCTGATGAATTCCCAAGTATTTTTGTTGTGTTGTTAGATTGAAAAGGTTTATGTAGAGATGAAAAGTGTTTTCCCATAAATTGATATAAAAAATTATCAAATTGGACCTAATTATTATCCATTAAATTGCAAAAACATTACCTTTCGATGCCATCGTTCAATGTCATTGTTTGTTCTTATGCAACGCCCGAATACAGTCCAGTCAGACGGCTTCCACAGTGATGACTGTATCCAGGTTCATTGCATATACGCCACCAGTAACATGAGAGGGTCAGTATCACTGCTGCCCAGGACAGTTTCCTACAGAACAAAATTGATAGTTTAAAATGTGAAAAAATTCATAAAGATCACATTTTCTAACCTGTATATACATGTACTAGCTGCGTAAGGAAGTTTTTCTTTGCCCACAAATCTTTGATAAAGAATCCTCTACATAAGAGATATTGTTCCCTAGATTTTGTACAAAACGTAGACTGAGATACACTAGTGACATAACTTACCTCATTTTTTTTCAAATACAGGATCAATATGTTCTTGTGGCAAAAATGGCAGCGCCATCATTTTTTTTTTTTCGAATTGAAATCTTAATGATTAAACGCCAAACAGAATCTAATTTAAAAATATCAAATACACATTCAACAATTACTCAGACAGTATGCCACAATGCAACAATTTAACATTTCAATTGCAAAATATACACTTACCTGCATGATTCATCATCTGGTTGAAATTAATACTTAGACTTGAGTTTGGCTCATTTTCTATGGATTTTTTTTATTTTTTTTTATTTTAATTACTTTTTATTCATACTTAAATAATAATATTATATATACGATTATAAATACAAGTACAGTATAAATATTAATAATTTCTACAAAATGACAAAATACTTTTCCACAATATGACAGAGTCATGACTACTAAACTTCATCAAAATTACATAATAATTTTTTCAAATAGATAAATAATAAATTTGTATTTAACATTTCCAAGGTTATATAATAAGTATATATCATTATTTTAATGCTAAACATCATATTTTCAACATATTGTTATTAACAGAAAACATTTTAATCATCAGTCACATAGGATAATTAGGTTTATGTGTTGTAGAAAAACTAGACTTACTTGCAGTATGAAAAAACAAAACTGAAATTTCATTTCATCACATTCTTTCAATTGCAAAATATACACTTACCTGCATGATTCATCATCTGGTTGAAATTAATACTTAGACTTGAGTTTGGCTCATTTTCTATGGATTTTTTTTATTTTTTTTTATTTTAATTACTTTTTATTCATACTTAAATAATAATATTATATATACGGTTATAAATACAAGTACAGTATAAATATTAATAATTTCTACAAAATGACAAAATACTTTTCCACAATATGACAGAGTCATGACTACTAAACTTCATCAAAATTACATAATAATTTTTTCAAATAGATAAATAATAAATTTGTATTTAACATTTCCAAGGTTATATAATAAGTATATATCATTATTTCAATGCTAAACATCATATTTTCAACATATTGTTATTAACAGAAAACATTTTAATCATCAGTCACATAGGATAATTAGGTTTATGTGTTGAAGAAAAACTAGACTTACTTGCAGTATGAAAAAACAAAACTGAAATTTCATTTCATCACATTCTTAGCAAATATACTGCTATTTGAAGTTACAACTAAAATACAAAACATGTAACACTAAATTTGTTCGTTCAATTTACAAGAATTACAAAGGTAAAAAGTACATTGTATTAATATCGCTATGAAAGTGACACTATTCAATATTCATTTGAGTGGTAATATTCAACCTGAATAGCGAAGCAAAATTTTACAGAAAATTAATTATCAAAATTGTTAATGTTCTTTTTTTCAAAATCCCAAAATGAATAATAAAACTTATAAATATTTAAAAAAATAAGAACTTAAAAGTGTACTGTGTTAACAAAAAATCCAAATATATTTTATTATTTTAAAAAAAATAAGAACAAAAGAAAAATATATTTTTTTTAATAGCAGAAACAGTTATTAACATGTTTAACAAAACAGCACCTTACCACGACCGTGTTTTGCTTGAGCATGGTAATAGTAGTACAGATTGTAGATGGTAGACTCTAGACAAACGAACGGAAAACCATGAATGAACGTTATTGCGATAATGTGGTTTGAAACATTTTACATTGTTACACTGAAGATATATTGAACATCTACATTGATGTTGGTGTCAAATACATTACATTATGTAAAAATTTCGATGCTGTCTGAATGATAAGTCTTCAAAATCACATTATCGGATGAACGTTCATTCACAGATTTCCGTTCGGCTGTCTAGCTGTATCTAATATTAGAAAAATCCATCAATGATTATCCTTTATAAAACAATGTTTATATAATCATTTTCAAATATACTACTAATTTAAAAAATAAATATTATAAACATGTTGCAAAAGACAAACAAATTAACAAAATGAATTAAATGCACCAAAATGAATTTATGGCCTGTGGTAGATAGTCTCCATCGAGCCCAAACAGTGCAAAAACATCCCACAACAAACACCTGCCAAATAATCCATTCTGACAGATACGTTTTAATGAATGGTCCCATGTTTTCACGTCAATTATAGTTACACACGGTCATAGGTTTATCCCAGATCTAGTCCATCAGTCTCAGACTACAGATATTTGTGAAATTGTGTGTAGACTACATTTTTTTCAAATCCCATTCATTAGATCTGGAAATGACATCCGAGATATCCTCGTTTTTCGTTGAGTTTCTTTAAAGGAGCTCCCGTGTAGTTCGGACGTTGGGAAATAGTAGCCTGAATATGGAATATTCGTACTTCGTGGAGGAGTTACTAAGTGTTTAGCTTATAATTCAGTCTATAAACTGCCCCTGTGGTTTAATCATGGAATTGAAAAAAAGCAGTTGTTGACAGCTGTCTATCCCAATCTCCTACAGCGGCGAGAGCTTATTTTGAGGATAATGGAAATGAAAATGTGCAAAAAACAAACACCTGGATGAATTGTTTGAAACGATTAGAAAATTCGCAATTTTGGATGTGTTGATTCTTTTCCACTGTGACCGTTGGATAGACAGAAGGAACGTGCCGTCGTAAATTTATAGCTTTTAACAGTTTTTAGATCTACTGGAAATCACTTCATCGAGTCTCTCTGAAGGAGCTCCTATGTAGTTCGAATATTTAATCCTGGAATTGTATCATGCTTACAGATGCTTACAGATGCTTACAGATCCTCTTCTGGTAGAAGGCTCGACGCCTGTAGAACCAGCTCTTCGTTTTCTTCCATGTCGCTTTCATGAAAACTTCCGTGTAGCTTCACAGTTTCTCTGTAGTTGAATCTGATGGGTTGATCCCTAAACAACTTGTCCAAGCGTCGTTCGAATGAGAACACAGATGTTGCTTCGACCACCTCCTTCGGCAGCCTGTTCCATAAGTCCACAACACGATTGCAAAAAGAATATTTCCTGACATTGAGTCTAGGCCTCTTCTTGAACAATTTGAAATTGTGTCCCCTTGTAGTGTTACTTTCACTTTTTACTAATATATTCGCTACGTCACTATCGTATTCTTCATGCAAAATTTTGTAAGTCTCGATTAGATCCCCTCTGAGTCACCTATATGACAATGTTGGCATGTCCAATTCTCTTAAACGTTCTTCGTATGACAAATTACATAGTCCCAGAAATCATATCTACACGTTTTATTAAATAAGGGTTCCATACTTGATTCGCATATTCGATGTGTGGGCGTACTAATGATGTGAATAATGTTTTAAAAACGTTTCTATCCATATATTCAAATGTTCTTCGAATCACACCAACAATGGAGTTTGCTTTATTCACTTTTTCAGTTATATGCTTATCAAATGATAATTTGCTATCTATAATAACACCAATGTCTTTCTCATCATTACTTTTTTGCATGGGCAATGCATTTTTTTCAAGCTTGTAATCAAATTCTTCAATATTCTTTCTACCCATTCTCATTACTTTGCATTTATCTGGGTGGAACTTTAACAGCCATTTATCTGACCATTTTTTCATGTCATATATATCCGATTGCAATTGTTTACAGTTATCGATAGACCGTATTTCCTTGAAAATTTTAGTATCATCTGCGAACAGATAAATTTCACTCCCGCTGGATATACTATCTGGCATGTCATTTATGTACAGAACAAAGCATATTGGTCCCAATACTGAGCCCTGGGGAATCCCACTAGTTACAGCTCTCCACTCGGACGACTCTCCATTAACAATAACACGTTGTTTGCGGTCATACAAGAAAGCTTTAATCCAATTTATGTAAGAGTCATCAAAGTTGTACATTTTCAGTTTATGTAATAGTTTACTATGGCTTACTTTGTCGAAAGCCTTCATGAAATCACAGTAGGCCACATCAATTATACCGCCTCCATCCAGTATTTCTGTCCACCTGTCAATAACAGTTAGTAGTTGCAACACTGTCGATCTACCCTTTATAAAACCATACTGTTTATTACTGAAAAGTTTATTATCTTTCATATGCTTAACTATATGTTCACGCACAATACTTTCCATAACTTTGCAGACTATGCTGGTTAAACTTACGGGCCTATAATTCCTCGCTTGTTTTTTATCTCCCTTTTTGAACAAAGCTGTAATATTAGCACATTTCCATTCCTCAGGCAGTTCACTGGTCTCCCAAGAGCATTTAAATATCAATGACAAGGGAAATGAAACTTCTTTACTCCGTTCATTCAATATTCGCGGATGTATCTTATCTGGCCCTGGTGACTTATTCACTTTAAGATTCTTCAACTTTTTTTCAACTATTTCAGGAGTAATTACAATATCTGAAAGAACTGGACAATCCCTTAAAACAATATTAGGTAGTTCATTTTCAGTGTCTCTAGTAAATACCGAAGTAAAAAAGTCTGCTAGTACATTAGTCTTTTCAGTATCATCCTTAGTTAAGACTGTCTTATTATCATCCTTATATAAATCTGATATCATTGCTGTTGTTGACATTTGTTATGTGAATTGCAGTCCGTGTGAATTAATTCATTTGATTATTCAAGAATTTTAATACATCTGCACAAAATTTTGCTGGAAATGACGCCAAGCCGGTGACGTCATCGAGTGCAATTTTTTCACTGTAACTGGATAGACAGAAGAGAATGTGACGCCGTAAATATAAGCAACAGAGATTTGCCAAACTTTTTGTTGAGTCTCTCTGAAGAAACTCCTGTATAGTCCGGATGTTTGATCGATGGTTTATCTTCTTGCTTTTAAAGTGTGAATTGCAGTCCGTGTGAGATTTAGATCTACAGCTGTACAATTTTTTTTGCAGATGATGCCGATGGTCGAATGGAATGCATAGCTTCCTCACTGTCAAACAGGCAATAGGACACGCCTTCTAACTACCCGTGCATCCTCCAAATTGTCGTCCTTGCTTCTCCAACTCTTTTTATTCACAGAGGCACTTATTGTGAAATGATTAGTCTTTTATAAATAGAAATATCGCAAAATATCCAGGTCATCAAAGGCTCTAGTTTTAAGAAAAAAATTAAGATGGACGTCGGAGACGCCAATCCATCTAGTCTCTATCACATCGCCTTGATACGGCGATGGCGTGATCGAGTGTGTTGATAGAGGCTACTGACTATATTTACAAACCCGTAACCACAAACTCAACACGGTGGAATTGGCTATTTTTACAGAACCGTAATAGCTCTGTATGCGACATGCAGAGGTATAGACACATGTAGATGCATGTGATGTGTTGCAATGTTTTGTGAATTTCTTTAATGTTTATTTTGTGCACATTTTACGTAAATTAGTTGTACTTCGAAGTATAGATCAGTTTTTAGCAAACGGCAATAAAAATTACTCACTTACTTACTTAAAACAGCTTACGGTAGCCGAATTTTGTAGACTTTTTTCGTAGGCTGTTCCATCAATTGCCGCTGTTCCAACCACTTTCACCCAAAAAATTCTAAATTTTGAAATCTATCTCCTAAAAATATCCACTATATTTGCACTTGGAAATAGCATAGAATCCTTTCACAATATCGGATGAGTCCAAAATAAGCTTTTGGCGGGCCAACAACAGGGGAATCGGCGCCAAGAGGCCTAAAGGCACGGATTTGCCTCAGAATAAAAAAACAACCATGCGCGACACGCCCACTTCTCACGGACTTGATATTAATATATAAGATGGATATTCAAATATTGATGTGACTGATTATTTTCCCATGCATCCACCACACATAAACTCAAACATGTTCTGTTCATGTCACATGCATTCATAACCATATCAATCAATATTCTGGTACATCACACTAAACAAAATTTAATGGCCATCGCAATGCAGTAATAACAACTCTTTTCAAACACAGTTCAATTTCATACATACCATGATTCTATAGCATATATCTCAAAATGGATTATACTATTTCACATTAGTACCATCATAAAACACTCGCAAGACGTACCAATCTTTTATCCATTATCACTTAGGAACTAAGTATTCTTTTTACTTAGCTTTAGCCTATTAAGTCTCTTTTTCAGAGCTTCCTGCCTTTTACGTTCAATTTCTTCCTTAGAGTACGGACTATTGAGACTTTCTTCTGATGAATGTCTAGAAAAGCGAACACTACTATTTGAAGATGAAGAACTACTACTACTTAGTTTAAAATCTTTTATTATTGTGACATATGTTACATTTGACTACATAATATAATATAATATAATATAATTTCATAATAAAGTAGCACCCGGCCCATTGGGCCTATTTGTCACATTTATTTTTTTATTATACAATTGAGAAATACAAATAATAAAATTTAATAAATACCATACATATAATTTTTTCTTTTCTTTCCGAATCCTATCACATGTCAACATTTAATTTAATTAAATCACAATTCCAGATAAAATTCAATCACAGAGAAAATCCAAGAAAAGCCTCATTTTTTCATTTATATTTTATACATACCATCTTTCCTTTTTGTCCAAATATTATTAATAAACTTAGATAGTAGCCTGGGGTGTGAGTTACATAGAATTTTGAAGTTATTGATCAAAGAGTAAGTAAGTACAATGTCTCTGGTATTCTGAAGAAAGTTTGATCTTTCAGTTTTATAAAAATTACAATTAAAAAGGAAGTGTGTTTCATTTTCTACTACTAGCCATCGAAGACCCAGTAAGTTTGACATTGCTCACAAAAGGTGAAGAGTTTGCAACAGGTTTCGGTGGCTGGGCACATGCATGTCATGTCATGGGCTATTTCTTCTTCCTTTAATACTTTAATTTCCAAATTTTCAGATCCATCTGGTTTAGTAATACCACATACACGGAAGGAGTTGGCAATCATGTCATTGGGCAGGCCATCCCACGCTTCCTTGACCCATCTACAAATTGTAACCTTCTCTGGTGGTTTTACATTTCCCCCTCAAGTGTACTGCTTTGGTGCATCTGCCATCCATTCTTCATATATTTCTCTGTAAGCAGATTTAAATGCCTTATTCCAACAAACATCTGGTGCCTGAATGAGACCCGTACAACCTCCTGGAATGACAGCCACCTTAGTATTCATTTCTCGCAGCAGTTGTTTTGTTGAATCCATAATGTGCGCCCTGAAAGCATCCCACCCTAGCAGACGTGGATGAAACACCAACCTTCCCCATAAGTTGTTCAGCCATGTGTGAGTTAGCTGTTTGTTCATCCACCCATTTGGCAACATTTCTACTATAACACCTTGTACACGATCAGCCTCTCGGTCACGGCAAACACCCTATAACACAATGAATGGTGGCAGCTTAACACCATTTGCTTTCGCTACTAAACAAACTGTAACTCTTGATTTATCAAACCCTGTAGATTTCACACATATACTTCTAGTTCCAACATGATCAAGCGTCGCTTCTCCTGGCATGTCATGCCATATTGGGGTTTCATCCATTGCCCCTATGAATGAGAGGTTTTCAGCTAGATCGAAACGGATTATTATGGAGCGAGATACAAGAATAAAGTTTATAAGTTTGGGAACAACTGCTTCTGGTAATCTTTGGCTAATACTAGTTAAAATTTTCTACCTGAAAACTCAAGGGCTTTTCTTTGAACCATTTTACTAGACACGTTGAGGTTTTGATTACGACATGGAGATTTCTACTAGGTTTTGATTACATTGTTGGATTTTGAGATCCATTCTACTAGTCAATCGTTTTCTAATAGTCAAGAAAACTCTCAGGGGTTTGAACCGTCATGACAACCTAAGTGTTTACTATACAAACTTTTTGATGATTTTGGTATTAAAACAAAATCATTGGGTGCTGCATTCACAACCAAACATGTATCCATGGGCATTTTTGGGGGGCTGGTTGGTACACCAATTTTAAAAACTTCAAACATTATAAAACATTATAGAACAATTGTATTAGTGGAATGTATATTCGGAAAACATTTTACATTTTATCAAGCTACATAACAAGGTGCTACCACTTTAAGAAGCAGTGGTGGATAGTACCAGTAAAGAACAAAAAATGAGTGCATATAAAGATATAACAGCAATCCTCTTTCAATACAAAATAATGTTTAATGCATGTTGATTTCAATATAGGGTTTCTCTTATCATCATACTCCCAGCCCCAGTTTGTTATGTTTATAGAAGGTTGTTCTTGTTGCAAAGCACTTTTCCAGTAAATAACTTGAAGATGGCAGCGAAGACAGTGCTGTGCAAGAGCATCATCTGTGGGTGGTAAAGTTTTGATTGGAGGTGTACCTTTACTAGAACTAAAAATCTTAAAGTGTAATGATGACATTGCTTCTTGTGTTGAAAACCCATATAAGTATGAAAAGAATTTTGAACCATTGGCAATAATTTCATCCTTGTTTGCGTTTTGTTCCACAAAGCACTCCAATTTTAGATCTTTGTTCTTCTGTAACACATTAAGTTCTGTTGCCTTACCTTTATTGAAAGGATAGGATGTTGAATCACAACCAGTCAGTGAGTGCATGGCAAGAATTTGGTTGCATGTAACATCTAATTTATTTGCTTTGTCATTAATGCTTATCAAGCTACCATCCAACTTCTTCATTGATATCTCCACACTAGGTTTCATGTTCCAATGAGCAGTAGTAAGATATCTGTGTCATCACATCGAATTTGTATGTGTTTAATCTCATCACTGGATTGACAAAGGAAGAACAGATAACGGATAATGCAAACGTCTGCTTATTCATGTTCAAACAGGTTCTACTCTTCACCTATCATCTGCAAATTCTCAACTCTGTTGAAACCACAAATCAGATCTAGGAGTGCGATAGCGATGGAGACCAAATGCTGATACCAAAGTAGCTAAGCTCATCTAGTACGTGGAATGCGATAATGTCCCGAGGATAGATTACTTTTTACCTGCGTCGCCAACGGCAGAGCAGGTCTAGGAACCGGGTCACTCCATACTTCCGTCCGTAGTAAAAGCTTGTCTCCGCTACTCCTCCTAAACGACTCAACATATAGCAATGAAACTTAGTATATAGCAAGAACATCATATGTAGATGTGCATATTGACAGGAAATTTTGATTCTCAATTTTTCATGGGAGTTATGCCTCTTTGAACTTAGAAATTGTGTGCATCTTATACTAATAGCTTGTCCAAAAGCTTGTCTCCGCTACTCCTAACCTGGGCGACCCAACATAAAACGTGTAACACCCGGTGGGGTGTGTTGGGGGCTTTGCCCCACCAGAGTTGGGTTTAGTTGAGGGTGCCCTGGGAGCGTCTGGGGGTAGCCCCTTAGCTTTATAAAATAAAAAACGGGGGGTTCGGGGGGTACCCTCCCCATAACAAAATTGAGAAATAATTTAAAAATTTGGTCATAACGTCCTCCTGCCTATGATAATGCTATCAACTATAGAAAGGTGGGCTTCTTATATTGTTAACACTAAATGTGCTTCCTGAATGACTGTCCTGTTGAACACGAGAACATTATGTATAAATTCTAATATCAAAACAATAGCAGTGAGTAGCTAGCATATGCAATTATCTATCTCTGGTAGTTATACATCTTGGAACTTAGAAATTTTGTGCTTCTTATTAGAAGGGATATCATATTCTACAATTTTTATAGCAGTTATGCCTCTTTGTCAGACTTTGAACTGAGGAATTTTTTGCCTCCTATACTAATAGGTTGTCTCTGCTACGCCTCTTATACTACTCAACATACAGCAATGAAACTTGGTTTATAACAAGCTCTTCATGTGTAGATGTGCATATTCACAGGAATGTTGTATTCATATAACATTCCTGTTACACGCGACGCAGTTCCAGACATCGTTAGGTCTCGCTTGTTGGTCTTATCAGTGGCATAAAGTGATAGTGTTGAACAGAGTTGTTGTTACAAGTTCGTTTTGCGGTGGATGTTCAAAGAGCAACTTCTGGGGCACTATTGTCGGGATTATTGCAGTGCTACGCTTTGGATAAATAAATAGATGTGGTTCGTGAAATCCAGCTGTGATAATGAGATAGGCAGACGAGATAATGCAGTATAGCTACAAACACAAGACTGGTTGTTATATTTACCTTTAATCTAATGATAGAATTTCATCAACGTCTCCACACGTTACGTCTTTCCTATTGTGCTAGGTTTGACAGACAAAAGCTACATGTGTAGGTCAAATGGAAGTAAATTTGAAGATATCTTTATAGACACAGCTATGGCTGCGGACGAAATTGAAGTGATAGAAGTGCACAGGGATTTATACTCTGGAATGAGTGGGGCGTCCACAACAACCACACAACACCACAGCACACCAATAAAGTCCATCAGCTAGACACTTCTGGAATTCAAGCTGCCATTAAACTAGCACAATCTGACATACTTGAGCCCAGCAAAACTTGCAGAATCACCATAATGCTGGTGATATTCATTTTCTGTTTGGGACTAGCGTCTTCGATACTTGGCGTGTACATGCACATGACAACTCCTATCTCTGACCGCGATTGCATTATTTGGGCAGGCATTCCAATAAGACCAAATTAGGTTTCTTAATAATGAATATATATCTATATAGGCAATTTTTAGAAACCGGAAAAATGTTGGAATGGAGATGTTTTATTCCATTTTAATCGTTGTGTGTTTCTTACATTAGCCAATTTCAACACAATTAGTCAGCTTTATGATCATATATTGTCATTTATCACTCCATAAAGTCCACATTCCTGTGTGCCCACCATTTGAATGAGTTTAAAACCGGTAAAGAAATCCCCATATAGTTTATCATTGCAAGTCTATGTTACCAAATATTACTAGTATATGTTCTTATTATAGATCTACATGTATGCTACAAGTGCCACACGGAGCTGATGCAACTAACACATTCACACTCACACACACACACACATGCACACGCACACACGTGCGCATGCGCACACACACACACACAAAATTAAATGCTGTTGTTCGAAGACGCCACCTCACTCTGGACGTGCCCGGCACAGGGGGCACGTGCCTCTGTCCTGTAGCCATGCGTCCGTGCAAAGTGCGTGGAACTGGTGAGTGCAGGGCAACACGCGCACCCACTGCCCGGTCTCCACGGTATCCAGACACACAGTGCACGTGATCTCTTCTCCTTGTTCATATGTGTAACATACAAGTCTTCCGATTTGTGCTTGAGAGAACCCAGCAGAAGACGTGCTCCATTCCCATGGCTCACCCAATGGCTCCATGGTCATTCTGTCTAATAAGACCTGTAACTCTGTTAGCGCCCTTTCAATCACATCATAAATCTTTTCCTCAAAATCTGTTGAATCTTTGGATACTTCTTCAGACTCTTCCCGTAGTGAGTCTTCTGGCTGTTGTGTAGTATGGGTGGGGTCTGCAACTTGAGACGACAGTGGAACAGTTGGGCTGTCACTGGCTTCAAGGTTTCCTGTAGTTCCCCCCGTGGCACACTGAACAAACTAAAGCCTCCATTTTGTGACGACGATGGCGGCGAGTCATGATGTTGGCCTCCTTCAAACTCCTCATCACTTCTAGAATATTCTTGCTGCTGTTTCTGTTGCTGCAACATGTCAGTAGTCTGCAAAGAAAAGATATAACACTGCATTATTCTGGTGGTGTACGGGAGGATCTCTCCCAAGCGAGGGCCTACTTCATAGTAGGTTCTCACAAGTACAATTGAACCAGTGATGTGTGGATGGATCCCTTTGGGAGAAGTTAATATTGTCCATATAAGAATGTGCGGTAAATGCAATGTGCAGGAAATTGTGAATTTCATAGAGCAGTATCCTTTAGTGATAAGGGAGCTTGATAAAATGTAAAGTGAGTGCGCCCCCCCCCCCCCCACTAACAGTCTATGTGAAAAATATCTCAAAATTTCTGGACATGGGCACAGAGCTCACAATCTTCTGATAACAAATGTGATTAAGAACTACACATATATAATAGTAGATCTTTAAAATCTGGTATTCATTCTGTGGCCGGCCTCTGAAAATTTTCTATTGCTGTGATATCTTTTTTTAGGTAAGTCACCAAAACCTGATTTTACGTCGGATTTGCACATTCTAGGTGACCTCTTACAAGACCCACTCTGGGTACCAGATGTAAAATTTACCTCTGAAATGTTTCGCCAGAGACTGGATTATCATAATTTATTAATTTATGTGTCCTAATTCTTAACAGATTTTTTTATACGTAGAGTGTTCAAACCAGCAGGATGATACATATACTTCTATTTGTGTTTTATAAGAGCATAGAAATGTGCAGATTGACAGTCTGGAAATATTTAGCAATGTTTGGATTGATCACTTGACCTCTTTCACATCCTGAGATTAACAGCCTGTGATTGGCCAGAATTTTTAATTAGAATAGTTATGTGTCAGAGGTCTCTTTAGGACATCTGATACTCAGAGTGACAAGACCCTTATATAGAATCAGAAAACTTTCCTCATCTAGATGAGCGTAAGTTCTCCTGATCATCCCCATAATGGAATTAGCTTTATCTATTTTCATTCACGTGTGACTTTCAAACGCCATTTTGTCACCTATGACAACCCCTATATCTTTTTCTTTAGTGATTTTAAGTTCATGCTTTTCTTGACCCATAGTGTGTGCTTTCATAGGTACATTATACTTTGGAGTTGCCGATACGCTTTATAGCATACCTATCAGGATGAAACTAGATGTAAATGTGTAGTCCACTCATTCATATTGTCTATGTCTCTATGTAAAATGCTACAATCATTTTGTTCAAATACACCTCTGAAAGGTTTAATATCATCTGCTAATAAGAAGTCCTCTGATCCTTCTACAGCATCAGGTAGAGAGTTTATATAGATTACAAAGAGGATTGGGCCGAGAATCTATCCCTGGGGGATCCCACTAAGTACATCTTGCCAGTCTGTGCTCTCCCCATTTATATAACTCTCTGTTTTCTGTCAGTCAAAAACGCTTCAATCCATTCTAACACAGGACCAATGAAGAAATATGTCATGGTTTGGAGGTCACCATGTATGAATGTATGCCCGAATGTAGTGATTATATTATTCACTACATGGGGGCATACATTCATAGTGACAGACAATGCATGACATATATTAATTATAACATGATAAACCCTCATTAACACAGGATATTTGATGAAAAAGGCACATTTTTTTCTGTGGTTATCACACATTTTGGAGTAGGATGTGCCATTCGGCCCACTTTTAGAAAATCCTAGAATCATCACGGAGTCTGATTAAATCAATATCTTTCACTGCTATG
>CM032669.1:52408486-52431008 GCA_019095985.1 Streblospio benedicti
AGACATCTCATTTAAGATGGGAGAGATAGGTCACTTTTTTGTGCACCGTGCAAGTTAAGTTAATCATTCGGTTGACATTTGTTACATTCACGTGTTTTGATGGGCTTATACATTTGTACCGGCCTCTTATTGTGTCGCATTTAAATTGCTCTAAATGGTTTATTATGCTGTTTAAATGAATGAAACTTTCAGAATACATATAACACATCATGTTGCTTCTATAGAAGCATATTTGTTTGGCCACTGAGCATAACCTTTAATGATGTATGATGAAGGGTTTGAATTCCACCAGAGCCCTTACCAGACTTCAAGAAAACATGAGCAGATCAAATTTGCTTGGATTATTGATGCTGAAGAATTCACAAACTGTGCAGATTTTTTTTCAAATACCAGTGAGTGAAAGGGATTTACAAGAAATCAAAGACAGCTGGTGAGACAGCATTTATTTGGAAAAATATGTGAATAACCAAACTTTGGAGGTTAAAACATTACCCTTCAACATCTGAAGCAGCATCTTTTCATTTTCGAAAATGATATTTTTACTCGTTACTTGTCAATATTACCCAAACCCCAATTGGGTTGGTTAAGACTATACACACAAGGCTACACATGATTATTCCAAGGTTTCTTTGAATGAAAATGATATCCCGGGAGCAAAATTGTGCTACTCTGTTGTTACTTAAAAAAGAACATCAATATTTTTACCAAGTACAAATGCAGTTATTAAATGGTGTGATTTTGTTGTGTGGTCTAGCAAGGGTTATTTTGTTGAAAGGGTACGCTTTGATAATGAATTTTGGATGAAAACCAAGACAAAGCTTTTAAGATTTCATCATAATGAATTGTGTCCAGATATATTTGATATGAAAACACCACGATCTTTATCACATATGATTTTTAATGATTCACCATGATGCATTTATCAGTTACAAATGGTTTAACCTATACAATGGTCTGCTAACCTATTTTATTCTGTTAAGCAATAACATTAACTACTAGTATGGGGAGATGTTCTCCAACTTATTTTACAAGTAAATGTAAATGTAAATGTGGTTGTTTATAGTGGCAATTCACTGTTATCGTGCTCTAGCGACTTTACATATTTACACCAGGTCATTGGCATCCTTTTCACACTATATCCTTCTCAACTCCCGGGAGCATACAGCTACCACGTGCTAATCACTCACATTAGCGTTCACTCGCCTGACCTGTACCTATTTAACGTGTAGGTACCACGGGCAGTGTGCAACCTGTTAGGAGGTAGGTTTGCTCAACACCTACCATCAGACCCGACCCGGGAATCGAGCCAGAATCGAACCCAGCGACCTTCTGGTCAGAGTCCAACTCCCTATCCACTCGGCCCACGAGGAAGCACACAAGTGTGTACCAAAGCATATATATGACCATACATGTAGTAGATGTAGTAGTGTTGTATTAAGTATACATGAACCAGTGAACATACATGTATGTTGGTTTTATATGTACATGTATATTTATATAACAGTCTGGTGATTTGGTATAATTAGATTTTTCAGCTCAGTCATTGGTGTTAACTATCCATGTGTTCACACGATAAAGATATAAGCCTTTAGACATGGCTCGTTATTCTCAAAAGTTACATTGATTTTAATACTGGTCAGCAAGTGATTCAATAATGCTACTTTACTAGCGGTTTGATGAAAAATAACAGGATTCTTTGTTTTAGCATTTTACTTTACTAGAGGTTGCTATTAATAGATCAAAGTGTTTTCTATAGCAAGCATTAACCCATCTTTTGCATTTATCAATATTATGTGTTGGATTTGGAAATTTAACAAAACTCACACCATTCATACAATCCTTATGTGCATACTGTCACTGTCACTGTCACCTTGACCCCAAGAACAAGTTTTATTAACCATATTTATGTATCAAAAGATAAAATTCACTTATAAGACTTTGTACATGAGAAGACAGATACAATTTGGGAAGTAAGGAAAAAGAAAGTATTTGGAAAATGCAGTAAAAGTTGATATATATGACACGTTTGTAACTTTGTTGATGGCCTGCATTTGAACGATAGAGGTGGCAAACGTATGGCACGGTTGATGAATCAGCAAATTCATCTATGGTACACCTCCTGGGACCATAGGCAGTAGCTCCATGTGTCAATAGACACATATCAACAGCCCTTTTAAGGGCTTCCAAATCTGACTTTATTGAAAATTTTAAAGTATTCGCAAACCCAACTAAGTATTATGTATTCTAGTAATCATAATAATGATTAAAGCATTCAGATTCTAATGATTATTGGTGAGGGTTTATAAGGAAGTGGGATCTGGAAAAAAAGGCTAAAAAAAAGTAGGGAGCTGGGAAAAAAAGGCCACCAAAAGAGAGATATGGGAGTTCATGGAAGTAGGATGAGGGAAAAATACCCAATTTTACCATATTACCCAAATTTGTGGGTTATGGGAAAAAAGGCTAACTGTCCCCCCCACCCCCCACCCCGCGCTCCATATTATTATAATTCTTTTGTTATGGAGATGGTCCCTGCGAAACCAGTTTTCTCCGTCCGAAATCATCATGAACATCACCTTGTAGACATTAAATATGAATAAATTAATCAAAATATCTATAACTATTTCATATCTTCATGTTGAAAAGTTGAACTCTACCATATTTTTCATGTTCTCCAGCATATAAATACCTGGACAAGCCGGCTTCTATCAGCCCCACCCCAATTTGAAAATGGTAAGTATAAATCTTGTATTTTACAATTTGAATCAAATAAACAAAAATAAATTGACAAAACTGGTAATTAAAAGCAAACATTACAATTTTTATACAAATATTGTGGTTCAAAGTATTTTTTCCAATGTGTTGTACCCATGCAGTTTTTATCTTATTCTTGTCAGGTGTTCATATCATATATGGGAATAAAACTGGTGATCAGGAACAGGAGAAATCATTCAATGTTTAGTTCTTAATATAACTGTTCGTTTTTATATTTGCTGTTTATACACAGCGATTGCTGAAACTAAGACAACAAACATTTAATAATTGATGATTTTATGATGTGCATTACACAAGATAACTACTGAAATACGCATGCATAATCTAGGTTCATTGTTCACTCAGGTTATCCTGACTGCTGCGTGATAGTTGATGAGGGCAGCAACTTAAATAGTAAGTATACCATATCTACTTGAATTTTTTGTACATTCAACTGATTTGTATAAAACTATTCTAAAAACTATTTCATAATATTTTTTCATTTCCATCTACTAACTGTATAATGGTGCGTTCAGAACAACTCGTGAGTTTGTATTTTCGAGTCGACAAGTCATAGCTACAAGTTTTGGATGTTCGATACCTCCTAACAAGTGGGAAATACATCTGTTTAAAAGGATTGCCCACAGGGTACATATATGAATGGTTTAATATATATCTATCAATCTTATTCATTTGGTATTATATTGGTAGACTTTTAACCGGTTGTTATGAATATATTTTAAGAAACTGTCAGCGATATTAGAAAAACCTTATGGGCGCCGCCATTTTGTCAGTCAGTGTGCATGCGCACCAGCATCTCGTAGTGATCCCTTCAGCTCCCAGTTCACCAGTGGTAAACACGAGATAAACTTGTTTCGAACGGTTTTCACCACTCATGAACTCGTGTTTGCCATAAATACGAGGTGTTCTGAATTTCTGAATGCCCCATAAAACACACAGAGGCCATGCAAGGTGTTCGTATACTATTCAATCATTAATAGCTTCTACTATCGGTAAATGCGATTTAAATCCATATTAATGTGTAAACAATGTTAATATGATGCTTCCTTCATTATTTTGTGCAGTACCATCATCAGATTTCCATGGTTTTGAAAACGGTGGTGACCAAAACAATGAGAATAATGATTGTATCACTATAAGAGATTCAGAAGTGTCGTTTACATTACAAAATGTCCCTGGGGATGGAAATTGTTTTTTCAGCTGCATTAGCATGATGTTGATTGGTGATCATTCATTTGCAGCCAATGTTAGACTAATGATTTGTCAAAATATATTTGACAATTGGCTGCTATGGGAAGAATTAGCATGGGCATGTCATTCTGTGGAAACGAAAGATGAGTATCTAAAACAAATGGCTTACACGACTAGATATGCTGAACTTTGTGAAGTTCTTTCAGCAGTCAAATTGTTTAACATTAATATCAATATTTGGTTGAAGGGTACACGTAAAATTGGTTCTAATCTCTCATGTGAAACCATATACAATGTATATTCATATAAATCTGACAATGCACATTCCAAGTCTGTGAATCTTCACCTTAGCGCTAACCATTACCAGGTTATGACGACAATTTCAAATCTACATGTATCTAACAAAAGAAGAAACATAGCTAGTGCTGAGTATGATGGTTTAATAGAGAAGAAAAAAACTAGGAATGAACATTGTACAATGACCACAGTACCTTCCCAAGATGAAATCACAAAGAATGAAGATTTTAGAAAATTGTGTCATAAAAAAACAGTTCATTTCCAAGAAGGGCAGAAGACAAAAGAACAAGAAAATTTGGAGAAATTGTGTAAAATGCATGACGCAGAATATCTGTATCCAAAGGAAACTGAGATGAATGATCAATCAGAAAGACGGATAAGAAATATGTATGAAAAAAATATATGTCTTGAAAAAAAGAAAACACCTTTCCAACAAGAGAAAGAAGCACTTTTTCAAGAAAAAAGAAAAGGCAAAAGGGAAAAGTTTGAGAAATTAGGCGTTAAATTGATTGAAGCATCCTAAACGTGAAAATGCAATCCAGTATAGAAAATGAGACAATGCATGAAAGAAATCATTTATGGCAAAATATGACGCCCCTACTCCCTCAACCAGTATCAACAAAAGAAAACAATTTCCACAGAAGAGCAATGCAAGGCAAGAGAGGAAAATTTGAAGAAATCGTGTAAGATTTATGGCATTAAATATGACGCCCCTACAGAAAACGAGACAGATGAAGCATCAAAAGTACGAGTAAGACGTATGCAAAATTTATCAACAAAAGAAAACAGGTTTTTCCCTCAACATTTGATCACATACAACTCCCTCAACCATATATACTATTGAGGCTCTTAAAGCAATCAAAGAATTTAAGGATGAGCAAATGAAATACAAATTTAAAATTTGTCCCATTTGCAATGAATGTCGACTGCAAATGGTAATGAAAAATGTGTTTACGTTGCTCCAAAATCTAGTTTTTTTCATCAGATAACTGCATGAACCTAGGCATTATGCCTGACGAATTAAAAGATTTAACTCTTGTCAAACAACAACTTATATGCAGAATTGCTCCATCCATATCCTTACATATGGTGGTATAGCAGCAAATGGACATTGTGACATTTCCACAAGAAGTAAATGAACAAGCTCAAATTCTACCGAAGCTACCTGAAGATGTAAAGATTATCCAAGTGAGATGAAAGAGTCAAAATAACACCACAAAAGATTGTTCAATCTGCTTTGGAATGGCTAAAAGATAACAATCCAGTCTACAGTGACATAATTATAAGTCAAGAGCGACTTAATCTCCTTCCTGAAGATGGTGACTTCAACAATGGTAGGGATTTCGAAGTTGAGGATTCATCTATCCAAACCACTGATCAAGGTTCTGCAATAGAACAGATACAGATGGGTGATACTGATATTGAAACAGTCTCTGGTGTGCTCTTGCAAGAACCCCAAATTGACATAAGGGCAAATGTGGAAGAAGCAGTCAGACACACTGTAGAAGAAAATCCATCAATCACTGTAGAAAGAAATAAAGTGACAATACCATGGCCTACTAAAGGTAATGTTCCCTTGTCAGAGTTTACAACAAACAATTTCTTTGCACTTGCATTTCCATGTCTATTTCCATATGCAATAGCAGACTGGCGACAAAATAGATTGCGCACTTGTGAATCTATGTCTGCATGGGCAGAACATCTTTTATGGTACAAAGATGGTAGATTTGCACAGCATCCGTATTTTAAGTTCATCGCTCACAATATGATTTTAAGAGAAGGAGTACTTAGAGATTCAACTTACATTGTTCAGCAACAGCTTGGAAACCCTCACCTTACCATTGAAGAACTTCAGAATATGCTACAAAGAAATGACAGTATTGCTAAGAAGATATTATATTTCAGTTCATGTCTGAGAGGATCACCACAATTTTGGGCAGAGAGGTCTAAAGAACTCATCTCGCTTATTGAATATCAGATGCATCAAGGGCATGGACTTCAATCTTTTTTTTTACAACGGGACGCTGCGCTGAATTTTACTTTAAGCCAAAGAATCATCTGCTGCACTCTTATTATAACTTGATAGGGAAGAAAAATATTGAGTCAAAATCATAGTATTTTCATGCAGTTCAAAATAATAGCCATATTGTTACTCAATATTTTGACTTAAGAACCAAGTCATACTTTAGCAAAGTCATGAGAAAGGTCTTTGGAGTCAATTTATATTGGTACAGATATGAATTTGCACCTTCAAGAGGTATGATTCATTGGCATGGCCTTGCTTGGCGTCATGACGGAGAGCCTCACAATCTTATGTATAAAGCTGTACTTGATGAATTACAAGATGAGCAGTTAGCTGCAGAATTAGCCAAATGGGCTCAATCAGTGTTTGGATTAACTGCAAATCATCCTGCTGGCAAAAATGGACATGGTGAATCCAACAAAGATCTGTGGCCTCCTCCAGAAGGCACAGTGTAACCGCCACCTGAGGAATCTAATCCTCTCATAAAACTTTCCACTGATGTAGCCCAAAATTTACCGCTGACTTGATAGAAAATGGCCGTTTTGTTTTTCCAACACACAAAGAAGAATCGGATCACAATAAAAGTAGGCTCATTCATGTCAACAAAGATTTTCCTGTTGTTAAGTTACAAGCAGAATGTCGAGGATACCATTCTAAGTCTTCTGCTGCAGATGAATCTGGAGGGTTACTTTGACAGTTGTACATAGCAATATCAGCTAGAATAATGTTAACTTCACATTTGAGTGTTCAATATGGCCTTTTCAACGGGGCTGTTGGAACAATAGTGGACATAGTATATGAAAAGGGAAGAAATCTTGAAAATCCCTTGCCAAATTTCATTGTTGTTGACTTTGAAAAGTAATTTTAGTCTAAAAACATGCTTGACAACAGTAGGTGTTACAAACAGATTTTTGCTCTTTGAAATCTAGATGAATTATACACTTAATCAACGGATTTGTATACGTAAATTCACATACACATCATGGAAATTATAAGCATCGAATGTAGTTCGCATATATGCATCAAAATGTTCATGGATAATAACCAACTTATCTTCATCATCAAATGTCCGTCACTGACAACACAACGTGAGTGTTGAAAATTAAGATGTTAATTATAAAATATATACCTTTTTGTAAGTTACTAAATTGCATGATATAAATGCTATGGATTAGTAGAGTCATTCTACCAAATGTAAAGATGTGTGATCAAGTCGTTTGAAGTTTATGGCTTTCTAAATGTGTCTCATATGTCCATGCTTCATGAAGTAAACAAGCCTTGTTTGTGAGACCTTCGTGCACGTGGTAAAAAGGGGCGGGGCATCGGAATCATGAATTGAGGAAGCTTTATCTAACCTCTTACCATATCAAAAATGAGCTATGAAGAAAATTATCTGGTTGTCACCAACACGCAGTCCTAAGTACTATAGTACTAGTACTGCAGAAGAACTCCTGATACTTTAGTCGTTAGTATTTTCAGAGCCATGGATTCCATAACGGCTCGAGATAAATTAAATTATGAGAGGCTAGTAGTAGATAAACAAATAACCCTAAAGTTCCTAGACTTATAACTTGCCACTGGCTTGACCGCCACAGTTTCGATGCATCAGACGAAGACTTTGCTTTCTGGAGTCCTGATGATATTGTCACAAAGAGGAGTGAAGACATGGCACCTGTCCATAAGCTCTTGGAAAGATAGATGTGGATCAGTATACAAAGGAATGTGAGAAACTTCTCTGCCATTGTAAAGATTTCGAAGATGATGCTAGCTTTTTCAAGCATTTCAAATTTGAACTGGCTGTGTACCTCCAGTGTCAAGGGCTCACGCAAGAAGATATCGAGCTAAGGTAAGTTTTATGAAATTCAGTGAAGATTGAAGAAAGCTATTCGGGAAAAGCTAGGATGCAAAAACAATACTTGACAAAGTATACCACCCCTGTATAAGATGTAAGTGGCATAAAAGGATCATTGAAAAGAAAAATCAACTTTGAATTGGAGGCAATCGTGATGCAAAACTTAGGTCCAAAATGTGGTTTAGGAGAAATTGTTTCTGATAATCATGATGATGTATTTATCGGGTGCGATGACTGTTCACGTTGGTGGCATGTTGGCTGTTGTGGAGATATTGAGATTCAACCATGTAACAACCTTTCTGTGGATTCTCAACCATTTATTTGTGTATTTTGTGATTTTGATGGCCTTTGATGATTTGAGTTTTGTGTTAGGAAATGTAAGGAGCATAAAAAATTGAGCTGTAGATTCTCAACCATTTATCTATTTATTTTGTGATTTCATGTTCTAGCCATATTGTTGCATAAGTAATGAACTGTAGACAAGTGATGCTGACAAGTGTTTTCAATAAAAACAATACATTGTGTTTCGGTTTGCTTTATTTACACTACAAACTTTTCCAAGAGACAATGAGCCGTACACTCTAACCTATATGTCCGCTAGCAGCATATTTATATATACTCCAAGCCGAACCAATGGATATTTGCTGACGATACTCAAATTTATTGTAAGAATGAAAAGTCAATATAAAACGCATTTGATATACTGGAAACATATGGCAAAGCATCTGGGGCAAAGAAAACAAAAGGCATATACATTGGCACTTGGAAAAACAAAGAACCACTTTTAAAAAGATCAAATGGGTCGATCATGTGAAGGCATTAGGAGTTGAATTTGGCTATAACATCAATTATGAGGAGATCTGGCTTCAAAAATTCATTAAATTTAAAAACAACATACTTGCATGGAAAAAGAGAGACCTATCAATATTTGGTAAAAAAAAATATTATTAAATTCCTTTTTATTCTCAGGACTTAACTTCTTGATCGAAATATATCAACATAAAATTTCAAATAGCTTCCATGAAAAAATAAATGAACTTTCCAGAGAATTCCTATGGGGAGGCAAACACTGGAAAATAGCTAAGAATACCCTAAATTTAAAAATAGAACACGGAGGAATTGCACTGCCAGATTTTGAAACTCTAGTTAACACAAAAAAAAGTAATGATGATCTTTAAACTACTTAGAAAGCCATTAGATAATTGGAACACAATAGGTCATTTTTACTTTTCAATGTTTGATGGATTGTATAATAACCACAACTACATTTTAAATGTATCTAACTTAAAAGAAATACCCGGTAATAGAATTAGATGAACGTCCTGAATTTTATCAAGATGTTTTAATACCATGGTCTAAGATGTTCAATAAACAAGCAATAACCACAAAGGAGCAGGTGCTAAAACAACCACTATTAAATAATCAAAACCTGCTGTTTGATAGAAAACCTCTTAATTAGTTAGCAAGAAGGCATGGTATTTTTAAAGGTGTCATAAATATTAGATGTGGAAAATATATAAATTATTTTCCTTATACTTGCAATGGAAAAGGCATTATTCATTGATACTGGACTTGACAGAACAAAAATTATTTTGACTGAGCATTATCTTTAATCAAAAGTGCAATCAATGGATAGAACGACAGTAGCTCAAGTCCTGTGGACGATACAAGCAATACCAACCATCTTATACGGTACCGACACCACTGTCCTGCCTAAAACCACTCTTGGAAAAACTAAAGTAGCACAGTCTAGAGTGGCGAAGTGGATTCTCACCAACTCACCCCCATCTAGCTCACGGGCTGCTAGATTGGCCCTTCGTTGGCCGTCGATCATCAGCTGTTTATCTGGCTTTGTGTAAGACAGCACCTGGAATACATATTTCTTAGATAGATTGTGATTGTACTTGCTCATAAGATAGCGATATCGCTCCATTAACTTTAATGACTTCCTAGCCCTTAACATTGGTCAAGTATTATTAAAAGGAAAGTATTTTATTTTTGTTGTTTAAGGAGTCGGCACTGACATTGTTTGGGGAAAGAAAAATCCAAATCAAATCAAGTAAGTATATTCAGTTATTTATCTTTTATTTGCACTTCCCAGCATTAAAGTGTTAATAAGATGAAAAACATCACCTAAGGTGACAAACCAGTGTTTACAGTAAGATCAAATAACAAGCACAATGGAACCAAATCGGGCCCATTGTGGTTGACATTATTTCACCATTATTAAACATACCAATATTGAAAACTAGCTCTTAGGGTGTGATTTGTAAATCGATAATAAATCAGGGACCATCTAGCCATAATAGATAGTCACAATGACCACAAGTAGGGGCCTTGTGGTAAAGGAAATAAAATGACCTTATACATCGGTTTTAATGTATTAAATATTCACAACAACTATTTTAAGGAATTTAAAAGACCTCTTTCTTAGTTTCAATATATTGATTAGACAATTAATTAAAACAATAACAATTACAACTAAAAGAATTTTTAGAACTTGATCAAAAAATGCACATCATATGAGTTTTTGAAAATATCTCATACATTAGCTTTAATGTATTACGGAATGAGATCCTCATTTTGGTTATTACGTCTTTTCCTGTGGTTGGAGACTTAATTTGGAAATTTAACATGGTTAGATTATAAGTTTGATCTTAAGAAAACTTGTATTTTAAAATGGTTAGATTCTAAGTTTGATCATAAGAAAACTTGTATTTTAAATGGTTAGATTCTAAGTTTGATCTTAAGAAAACTGGTGTTTTAAAATGGTTAGAATCTAAGTGGTTGATCTTACACTACTATAACCGAGACCTACATCATAGTTATTTTGAAAGAAATTTTGATATTTATTTGGTGACCTTAAGTATGGTCTTGTAATATATAACTATGTTTTGCTGTCTAAATGATTTTTTTTTGCAATTTGTTTAATTTCAGGGAAATACATTTTTTTATAATGATCAAGAAATACCATATAGCCATGTAACAAATTGCACATCTACACCATCAAAGACCATCACTGCTGTCAGGATCATACGTGTTATAATCATAATTCTAATCTGAAAGATCTTATCTGTATCTCAGTAAAGAATTTCTTATATTGTTACAGTACAATATCACATCACATGTTGCTGCCTCCTTTATTTTTCACTCAAGCAGCCTCAGTAACAGCTTTTTTGTTCAGCTGATTGAGAATCATTAACCATTTGAATTAGTAATTATGGAGTCCTAACAAAAATACGGCATAAAATCTGCCATGGCCACAGATCTTTTTCTCTGAAATTTCATTTTTCCCTGACTTTTCCCTGACTTTTTGAAATTAGATTCTTCACTGACCAATTTTCAAATTTCCCTGACAATTCACTGACCTTGAAAAAAAACTAATTTCCATGAATTTTCAAGTCCTGTGGCAACCCTGGGAAAGAGAAGGACCAAGAAGTGCACTACTAATAATAAGATCGACTCACTCCTGGAGAGTTATTTGAGCAGGCCAAGACCAACAGACACTCAGACAACTACACAGCAGGTGATTGATTGAATACATTTTCATAATCCATCCATTTTTCATTTACAAATTTACTTCTATTACTGCCAATCACTTTAAGCAATCAGCAGGTGATTCAACTTTAATTGTTTTAATAATCCATCGATTTTTCATCTTACTTTTGTAAAGAGATTCATTGGATTTCTTTTTTCATATCAACAAGTATCACTAATTTTGCGATAAATCCATAAAAACTTACTATAAGTGTCTGAATATTTTCGAACATTTTCAATGTCCATCATCTGAGACTTTTCTGTCACCAGGTGGCAGCACGTGACAGAAGTGGAGACTGAGGAGAACATGAACAGAGATGAAGGAGCATACCAGCTATCTCACGCCTACGACAACCTTCTAAGACCTAGGGCAGCCCCAAACCACCGCGCTCGCCCTCGACCACCCCCCAACAACAAACACTGACCGACTTCCACTTCTGTCACGTGCTGCCACCTGGTGACAGAAAAGTCTCAGATGATGGACATTGAAAATGTCCGAAAATATTCAGACACTTATAGTAAGTTTTTATGGATTTATCACAAAATTAGTGATACTTGTAGATTTTCATCTTACATTTGTAATTGTATAACTTCTTACACATTTTATTATCTTACACGTTTTTTTTCTTACACGTTTTAACATGTCATTATGTTCATATTTAAATTTGACGTGGAATGACAATTGACTCGAATATGTTGCAGTTCCAATGTGCAGATGGGAAGTCTGCGTTTGGTAAGTAGCAAAAAACGGATGGAGAAGGTTCCAGAAGAACCTTGGGATGACTTTGTAGCAGCATCCTTTCATCTCATCCATGAATATACTCATAATCTAAATCTATGTTTACAATAAAAATATAGAATATATATCATAATCATGATATGAATGATAAAGATGAGTCTGAGATATTAGCTAAAATAGAATATTAGCTAAAACTACTAAATTTAAACCGTATTACGTATTTTTTTTTGAAAGACTAAACAAAGAAAAGATAACTGTGTCATGCATGTTTCATGCTAAAGTTTTGAGTTTTTCATCAGTTTTGTTTTTAAAAAAAATAATATTGATTTCTGCTGGGTAAAACAACACTGTAGTGGAGGTGGTTACCATGGTTGGTAACGGGATTGGTACTATTTTCTTACTCCACGTGATAGGGATTGTGTAGCCTTTGATCTGGCTGCTATATTATATTCAAATTTTTATATTATATAGTGTGTATTGGAATTCCATTATTTTCCTAATTAATGCCTCTAGGCTACACTGCTGGACTTGTTTGAGAAAATGGCCGAATTAAGTTTTAGTGATCAGGAGAAAGGCGGCGCTCGCAAATGTGACTTGAAGCAAAATATGGATGTGGACAGTCCAAAGCAGCGTCAGTGTACGGTGTGTGAGAAATCATTCAGGCAGAAGGCAGATCTGAACAAGCACGTGAGAACTCACACTGGGGAGAAGCAGTGTCAGTGTAGTGACTGTAGGAAGTGTTTTCGTCGCAAGGACTTTTTTTAAACTTAACATTTTTATTATCCATGTGAAACTATTTAAAGGATGATGATAAACTCGTATACCTATTGAACAGTGAAGAAGGAGAACTCATAAATTTACCAAAATTTTGTGTTAGATCCATAAGCTTTTAAAGATAGAGAAAGTTCATCACTTGTGTCATATAATGTGTATTTTATTTTGCACTTAACAATTTTATATTTGTATTTAGTATTAATTAATTATTTGTAGTATTCACATGTAATGTTTCATTCTTTATGAAATAAACATTATGATTCTCTCCCTCTCCCACACAAGGGAGAAAACACGAGGAAAGTCACCCACCCTTCACACAAGGACAAGACCGGGCCAAGTCCCGAGCCTTGGCCAAGGTGATCTGGGCCAGCTCGGACTTGGTCCAGACATAATGGAGAGAGTGAAGCCGGCTCTGGTAAAACTGCCACCGAATGTGGTCCAAGTAAGTTGGAGAGAAAAAATTTGTTTTTTGTGTTGATTTGTAAATAATACATGTTCAAGGTCATTTATGTCATTTTCTATGTAATCAATTATTTCATCTTTGTACAAATAAAAAAGGGAAAAAATGAATATACACCGACTACACCACCCAGCGGTAGCCTCCAGTAATCACAACAATCCCAACAGCATCAGGACCTCATGTCAGAGTCCCACCCATCTCACCCACGATCGTCTACACCACACGGCTGGCAAAGATTGCCACAACAGCAACAGTTTCAGCAACCCTGAAGCCCAGTGACATGGCCGGCTGTGTGGCCCCCACAGCAACAGTCACAGCCACTTCGAAACCAGTGCCAACCTGACATCAGTAATAGCAGTAGCAGCGTTGCCCAGCCCTTGCAAGAACCATCAGTCCCACCATCATAACAGCCTGTCGCCCCCCCTCACCCCAGGCCTGAGTGACAGCTTTCTAGGGAGACTGACTAGGACTGAGGCAACAGGATCGAGCAGCAGGAAAGTATCAATCGCTACCACCCACACCTCTGCACCAGACCACGCTGATAGTGATGATGACGACGAGTGAATGTGAAGTCGCATTTTATTATCCTTCTTACATAAATTCAATGTGCTTATTAGATTGTGCATAATTCCATTATTATTTTCATAATTTGCTTTTTATTATTTGTATAATGGGTTGGTAAGAATTTGCCTTAATCATCAATTATAGTCCAATTTGTTTTATTTTACATCACTGTGCTGTGGGGGAAAACTACTAGTTATAAGACATATTTGAAATAATGTAAATAATGTTGTAAATCAAGCAAAAGTACGTTTGTAACATATGTTCATGTTATTTGACCGTTTCACATGTTATTCAATAAGTATGTATGTTTCTACCATGTTACATAATAAAAGTTTTATATTTGTAAGTGGTGGTGATACTTGTGTTTATACATGTTATCAAATTTTATTTTTAAAAACACATTTATTGATTTTTCAGTGTGACAATTTCTTTTTCATTCCAACTTAATTCTACACTCATGTTTCCTACACATTTAAAAGTTCATTTTAATTTTGTGATGTTGAATTTATTCAACAATCCATGAGCAAAGATACTTTACTTCCATGAACTTACATGCAACTTACAAATATCATTACAAGTCCATAAAATGCATTTTATTCAGTTACAGTTCACT
The DNA here is from genome assembly GCA_019095985.1 of Streblospio benedicti. Taxonomy (NCBI): domain Eukaryota; kingdom Metazoa; phylum Annelida; class Polychaeta; order Spionida; family Spionidae; genus Streblospio; species Streblospio benedicti. The sequence goes on from CM032669.1 coordinate 52,423,309, forward strand.
ATGCACATATCAATCTGAGACTGTACACTTTTTATACCATCCTATCCTGCCATGGAACAGCATTTGGTCTTGACACTCTGGTTGAGCATGCAGAAGAATTGTTATCGAAAGACTTCTTCAAGATAATCGAAAATGATGAATTTAAGAACATTACTATTACAGAACTAATTGAGGTAGTAACTAGGTTTGATGATGAGGTTCGCAATTATGATTCTATGTTGCATGTTTGCTGGAATTGGATTAAATGTGATGGAACTGATAGACAAGAACATTACATGAACATCATATCAAAACTATCTATTGAAAAGTGTTCTTTAGATGGTTTGAAGTATATGATCAATACAAATATAGATGTGATTTCCCATGAATAAGATAAGATGAGAAGATTTTATTGGCAACTAACAGTCTCAACCAACAACCAAAGACAATGAACATTTGACATATACATACATGTTTTCTTTCAGTTTTTGGTGTTGAAAGAATTTTATGGGGGGTAAGCACTGACGTAAAAGATAGCATAATCTTATTATCAGCACTATTATGTTTCCTATTGATGATGATCCCACCATTGGCACCAATCGTGATTCTACTGATGGCATGTAATGTGTTACAACTCCCGTCCAGAAGACCTCAAGGACTGAACCCATGCAAATGTCACAAGAATGCTAGATCTACTACATCTGTGCCTTCTACGCAAAACCACATGAAAGCAAAGAAAATCAAGAATGTTAATGATTATTATGCACATATACCTTTCAAAATCTGGCCTGCAAGATGTGAAAATCTGGCCTGCAAGAAAAACGGATGCCACAAAAGGCACTATTCATTCAAAACAAGGAGACCGCGTACATGACTGGAAAGATTGCCGAAAAAAAACAAATTGTGATCTAATTTAACATGCAACTTGGCCTGTCATCATTCTTGGAAAATATACACACTTTCAAAATTCAAATAACAATATATTACATTCCAAATATAAATACAGTGTATTTAATAACATAGTTTCATTATAATTGTAATAAAAATATAAATCTTGTGCATTTATCAATTCCTTTAATAAATCTAGTCATTTTTAGTGCTTCCTGTCATTGTGATAACCAATAATAGGGATTGTGTAGCCTTTGATCTGGTGGCTATATTATATTCCAATTTTTATATTATATGGTGTGTATTGGAATTCCATTATTTTCCTAATTAATGCCTCTAGGCTACACTGCTGGACTTGTTTGAGAAAATGGCGAAATAAGTTTCAGTGATCAGGAGAAAGGCGGCGGCCTCGCAAATGTGACTTGAAGCAAAATATGGATGTCCAATGCAGCGTCAGTGTACGGTGTGTGAGAAATCATTCAGGCAGAAGGCAGATCTGAACAAGCAGCGAGAACTCACACAGGGGAGAAGCCGTATCAGTGTAGTGACTGTAGGAAATGTTTTTCGTAGCAAGGACTTTTATTAAACTTAACATTTTTATTATCCATGTGAAACTGTTTAAAGGATGATGATAAACTCGTATACCTATTGAACAGAGAAGAAGGAGAACTCATAAATTTACCAAAATTTTGTGTTAGATCCATAGCTTTTAAAGATAGAGAAAGTTCATCACTTGTGTCATATAATGTGTATTTTATTTTGCACTTAACAATTTTATATGTGTATTTAGTATTAATTAATTATTTGTAGTATTCACATGTAATGTTTCATTCTTTATGAAATAAACATTATGATTCTCTCCCTCTCCCACACAAAAGGAGAAAACGAGGAAAGTCACCCACCCTTCACACAGGACAAGACCGGGCCAAGTCCCGAGCCTTGGCCAAGGTGATCTGGGCCAGCTCGGACTTGGTCCAGACATAATGGAGAGAGTGAAGCCGGCTCTGGTAAAACTGCCACCGAATGTGGTCCAAGTAAGTTGGAGAGAAAAAATTTGTTTTTTGTGTTGATTTGTAAATAATACATGTTCAAGGTCGTTTATGTCATTTTCTATGTAATCAATTACTTCATCTTTGTACGAATAAAAAAGGGAAAAAAAATAATATACACTGACTACACCACCCAGCGCTAGCCTCCAGTCATCACAACAATCCCAACAGTATCCGGACCTCATGTCAGAGTCCCACCCATCTCACCCACGATCGTCTACACCACACGGCTGGCAAAGATTGCCACAACAGCAACAGTTTCAGCAACCTTGGAGCCCAGTGACATGGCAGTCACAGCCACTTCGAAACCAGTGCCAACCTGACATCAGTAATAGCAGTAGCAGCGTTGCCCAGTCCTTGCAAGAACCATCAGTCCCACCATCATAACAGCCTGTCGGCCCCCCTCACCCCAGGCCTGAGTGACAGCTTTCTAGGGAGACTGACTAGGACTGAGGCAACAGGATCGAGTAGCAGGAAAGTATCAATCACCTATGCACCAGACCACGCTGATAGTGAGGACAACGAGTGAATGTGAAGTCGCATTTTATTACCCTTCTTGCATAAATTCAATGTGCTTATTAGATTGTGCGTAATTCCATTATTATTTTCATTATTTGCTTTTTATTATTTGTATAATGGGTTGGTAAGAATTTGCCTTAATCATCAATTATAGTCCAATTTGATTCATTTTACATCACTGTGCTGTGGGGAAAACTACTAGTTATAAGACATATTTGAAATAATGTAAATAATGTTGTAAATCAAGCAAAAGTACGTTTGTAACATTTCTTCATGTTATTTGACTGTTGCACATGTTATTCAATAAGTATGTATGTTTCTACCATGTTACATAATAAAAGTTTTATATTTGTAAGTTGTGGTGATATTTGTGTTTATACATGTTATCAAATTTTATTTTAAAACACATTTATTGATTTTTAAGCATGACAATTTCTTTTTCATTCCAACTTAATTCTACACTCATGTTTCTTACACATTTAAAAGTTCATTTTAATTTTCTAATGTTGAATTTATTCAACAATCCATGAGCAAATATATTTTACTTCCATGAACTTACATCCAACTTACAAATATCATTACAAGTCCATAAAATGCATTTTATTCAGTTACAGTTCACTATGCACATATCAATCTGAGACTGTACACTTTTTATACCATCCTATCCTGCCATGGAACAGCATTTGGTCTTGACACTCTTGTTGAGCATGCATAAGAATTTTTAACGAAAGACTTCTTCAAGATAATCGAAAGTGATGAATTTAAGAACCCTACTATTACAGAACTAATTGAGGTAGTAACTAGGTTTGATGATAAGGTTCGCAATTATGATTCTATGTTGCATATTTGCTTGAATTGGATTAAATGTGATGTAACTGATAGACAAGAACATTTCATGAACATCATATCAAAACTATCTATTGAAAAGTGTTCTTTAGATGGTTTGAAGTATATGATCAATACAAATAGAGACGTGATTTCCCATGAATAAGATAAGATGAGAAGATTTTATTGGCAACTAACAGTCTCAACCAACAACCAAAGACAATGAACATTTGACATATACATACATGTTTTTCTTTCAGTTTTTGGTGTTGAAAAGAATTTTATGGGGGTAAGCACTGACGTAAAAGATAGCATAATCTTATTATCAGCACTATTATGTTTCCTATTGATGATGATCCCACCATTGGCACCAATCGTGATTCTACTGATGGCATGTAATGTGTTACAACTCCCGTCCAGAAGACCTCAAGGACTGAACCCATGCAAATGTCACAAGAATGCTAGATCTACTACATCTGTGCCTTCTACGCAAAACCACATGAAAGCAAAGAAAATCAAGAATGTTAATGATTATTATGCACATATACCTTTCAAAATCTGGCCTGCAAGATGTGAAAATCTGGCCTGCAAGAAAAACGGATGCCACAAAAGGCACTATTCATTCAAAACAAGGAGACCGCGTACATGACTGGAAAGATTGCCGAAAAAGCAAATTGTGATCTAATTTAACATGCAACTTGGCCTGTCATCATTCTTGGAAAATATACACACTTTCAAAATTCAAATAACAATATATTGCATTCCAAATATAAATACAGTGTATTAATAACATAGTTTCATTATAATTGTAATAAAAATATAAATCTTGTGCATTTATTAATTCCTTTAATAAATCTAGTCATTTTTAGTGCTTCCTGTCATTGTGATAACCAATAATAGGGATTGTGTAGCCTTTTGATCTGGCGGCTATATTATATTCAATTTTTATATTATATAGTGTGTATTGGAATTCCATTATTTTCCTAATTAATGCCTCTAGGCTACACTGCTGGACTTGTTTGAGAAAATGGCCGAAATAAGTTTCAGTGATCAGGAGAAAGGCGGCGCTCGCAAAATGTGACTTGAAGCAAAATATGGATGTGGACAGTCAATGCAGCGTCAGTGTATGGTGTGTGAGAAATCATTCAGGCAGAAGGCAGATCTGAACAAGCAGGAGAACTCACACAGGGGAAAGCCGTATCAGTGTAGTGACTGTAGGAAATGTTTTCGTAGCAAGGACTTTTTTAAACTTAACATTTTTTATTATCCATGTGAAACTATTTAAAGGATGATGATAAACTCGTATACCTATTGAACAGTGAAGAAGGAGAACTCATAAATTTATCAAAATTTTGTGTTAGATCCATAGCTTTTAAAGATAGAAAAAGTTCATCACTTGTGTCATATAATGTGTATTTTATTTTGCACTTAACAATTTTATATTTGTATTTAGTATTAATTAATTATTTGTAGTATTCACATGTAATGTTTCATTCTTTATGAAATAAACATTATGATTCTCTCCCTCTCCCACACAAGGAGAAAACGAGGGAAAGTCACCCACCCTTCACACAGGACAAGACCGGGCCAAGTCCGAGCCTTGTAGCCAAGGTGATCTGGGCCAGCTCGGACTTGGTCCAGACATAATGGAGAGAGTGAAGCCGGCTCTGGTAAAACTGCCACCGAATGTGGTCCAAGTAAGTTGGAGAGAAAAAATTTGTTTTTGTGTTGATTTGTAAATAATACATGTTCAAGGTCATTTATGTCATTTTCTATGTAATCAATTATTTCATCTTTATGAATAAAAAAGGGAAAAAATGAATATACACCGACTACACCACCAGCGGTAGCCTCCAGTAATCACAACAATCCCAACAGCATCAGGACCTCATGTCAGAGTCCCACCCATCTCACCCACGATCGTCTACACCACACGGCTGGCAAAGATTGCCACAACAGCAACAGTTTCAGCAACCCTGGAGCCCTGCCCCAGTGACATGGCAGTCACAGCCACTTCGAAACCAGTGCCAACCTGACATCAGTAATAGCAGTAGCAGCGTTGCCCAGCCCTTGCAAGAACCATCAGTCCCACCATCATAACAGCCTGTCGGCCCCGCTCACCCCAGGCCTGGTGACAGCTTTCTGGGGGAGACTGACTAGCACTGAGGCAACAGGATCGAGCAGCAGGAAAGTATCAATCGCTACCACCCACCTCTGCACCAGACCACGCTGATAGTGATGATGACGGCGAGTGAATGTGAAGTCGCATTTTATTACCCTTCTTGCATAAATTCAATGTGCTTATTAGATTGTGCATAATTCCATCATTATTTTCATTATTTGCTTTTTATTATTTGTATAATGGGTTGGTAAAATTTACCTTAATCATCAATTATAGTCCAATTTGTTTTATTTTACATCACTGTGCTGTGGGGGGAAAACTACTAGTTATAAGACATATTTGAAATAATGTAAATACTGTTGTAAATCAAGCAAAAGTACGTTTGTAACATACGTTCATGTTGTTTGACCGTTTCACATGTTATTCAATAAGTATGTATGTTTCTACCATGTTACATAATAAAAGTTTTATATTTGTAAGTGGTGGTGATACTTGTGTTTATACATGTTATCAAATTTTATTTTTTAAAACACATTTATTGATTTTTCAGTGTGACAATTTCTTTTTTCATTCCAACTTAATTCTACACTCATGTTTCCTACACATTTAAAAGTTCATTTTAATTTTGTGATGTTGAATTTATTCAACAATCCATGAGCAAAGATACTTTTACTTCCATGAACTTACATGCAACTTACAAATATCATTACAAGTCCATAAAATGCATTTTATTCAGTTACAGTTCACTATGCACATATCAATCTGAGATTGTACACTTTTATACCATCCTATCCTGCCATGGAACAGCATTTGGTCTTGACACTCTGGTTGAGCGTGCAGAAGAATTGTTATCGAAAAGACTTCTTCAAGATAATTGAAAGCGATGAATTTAAGAACCCTACTATTACAGAACTAATTGAGGTAGTAACTAGGTTTGATGATGAGGTTCGCAATTATGATTCTATGTTGCATGTTTGCTTGAATTAGGATTAAATGTGATGGAACTGATAGACACGAACATTTCATGAACATCATATCAAAACTATCTATTGAAAAGTGTTCTTTAGATGGTTTGAAGTATATGATCAATACAAATATAGATGTGATTTCCCATGAATAAGATAAGATAAGAAGATTTTATTGGCAACTAACAGTCTCAACCAACAACCAAAGACAATGAATGTTTGACATATACATACATGTTTTTCTTTCAGTTTTTGGTGTTGAAAGAATTTTTATGGGGGTAAGCACTGACGTAAAAATAGCATAATCTTATCATCAGCACTATTATGTTTCCTATTGATGATGATCCCACCATTCGCACCAATCGTGATTCTACTGATGGTGTGTAATGTGTTACAACTCCCCGTCCAGAAGACCTCAAGGACTGAACCTATGCAAATATCACAAGAATGCTAGATCTACTACATCTGTGCCTTCTACGCAAAACCACATGAAAGCAAAGAAAATCAAGAAGGTTAATGATTATTATGCACATATACCTTTTCAAAATCAGGCCTGCAAGATGTGAAAATTTGGCCTGCAAGAAAAAACGGATGCCACAAAGGCACTATTCATTCAAAACAAGGAGACCGCCTACATGACTGGAAAGATTGCGAAAAAAGCAAATTGTGATCTAATTTAACATGCAACTTGGCCTGTCATCATTCTTGAAAAATATACACACTTTCAAAATTCAAATAACAATATATTACATTCCAAATATAAATACAGTGTATTAATAACATAGTTTCATTTTAATTGTAATAAAAATATAAATCTTGTGCATTTATTAATTCCTTTAATAAATCTAGTCATTTTTAGTGCTTCCTGTCATTGTGATAACCAATAATAGGGATTGTGTAGCCTTTGATCTGGCGGCTATATTATATTCCAATTTTTATATTATATGGTGTGTATTGGAATTCCATTATTTTCCTAATTAATGCCTCTAGGCTACACTGCTGGACTTGTTTGAGAAAATGGCCGAAATAAGTTTCAGTGATCAGGAGAAAGGCGGCCGCTTCGCAAATGTGACTTGAAGCAAAATATGGATGTGGACAGTCCAATGCAGCGTCAGTGTACGGTGTGTGAGAAATCATTCAGGCAGAAGGCAGATCTGAACAAGCACGCGAGAACTCACACAGGGGAGAAGCCGTATCAGTGTGACTGTAGGAAATGTTTTTCGTAACAGGACTTTTTTTAAACTTAACATTTTTTATATCCATGTGAAACTATTTAAAGGATGATGATAAACTCGTATACCTATTGAACAGTGAAGAAGGAGAACTCACTAAATTTATCAAAATTTTGTGTTA
>CM032669.1:52441118-52454504 GCA_019095985.1 Streblospio benedicti
AAACTATGAATCCTCTGCGACAAAGGTCTAAAGGGGGGCGATTTATAAACTCAAAAGAGCATAAAAGAAGACAGGAATGTTCACGATTTTTGAAAAACTACAGAAAACAAGTTGCTGTACTAGATAAACGCTCTACGAAGGAATGCCAAAAAAATGATGAAAACACTGATGCAGATAAGATCAAATGGAACGAGGGAAGACGCATTGTAGAATTAGAGGTAAGATTTACTACATGTGTGTAATGATGATGTTACGACTCATAAACAAAACACAGCTGGTGTTTATTATGATATGAATAGATGTTTATAATTATATTACGTTGTAACGTTTTCAAAATTACGTTGAACGTGTACAAACAAGGTTATTCAGCAGGTGCACTCTAATTTGTCATCAGTAGTATAAATACAGTGTATATAATTTTAGAAGATCTTTTATCTGTTCGCCAAAAATCTTATCACGCTTATCACCATCCCCTCCCCCCGCCACCCCCACCCATAGAGGCCACTAGCGTAGCACAACCTTTTGATAATTATGTTGATTTGTGTAAACTAGCCTGTATGTTGGACCCTTCGTATTCATAATGCCATCCATAGGCATGCACCTCAATTACATTTACTGAGTTTTATTTATATTTTTTATAGGTGTTAGCAGATGGTTTGAAAAAATGTGAAAGATGTGGATCTCTTCTTGATCTCTCCAACACACAAGGGGAGAGTAGAGATTCTTTTGCAAGTCTAATTTATGTTGAGTGTACAAACTGTGAGCGCACAAACAAAGTGTATACTTCAAAGGCCCATAGGGATCCGACAAAGTCAAATCGTGGCAAACCTATCTATGATGTTAACACCAAGTGTGCTTTGGGTGAATAACTAAAAAAAATATTTTCTTGTATTTAGTATTTGTTGGCTTGATCTGTCATTTAGAATATAAATAAGCTGTTCGTGTTTGTGTTAAAATTATTATGAACATATTTTCAGTACACATCAGAATCCACCAGATGATTTTGCAGTAGGTAACATCATTATTTGTGTCCATAATTGTCATATCAGTACCCGTTGAATGATATTTTATGTATTGAAACTTTTTCTACAAAGCATTGCAAAACTTAATAGTAGATTTGCATTAATCATTTTTATCATCATAATATTTCCATGAGATTCTGTATTATATAGTTCAAACTAAATAATCCATATGGTATACCATACGTATACCCCGTTTAGTCTTCATTCCATATGGCGTGTAAATAGACTGCAATTTTTATCAACAGGTGCTATCCATGCTGGCATGGGCCATCGTCAGACAGAAAGCTTTTTGACTACTATTGGTATACCAGGCATGCACCACAAAACGTTCAAGAGAAGAGAGAGAGAAGTAGCCTCTGCCTTACAGAATGTGTCACAGTCATCTTGTTCAGCTGCATTGCAAGAAGAAGCCAGATTGTCTCCAAAATCTGATGACAATGACGGTCCAGCAAAAGGAACCTTCAAATATGACATGTGTTGGCAAAAACGAGGCTCAGGACGAGCTTATGATAGTCTTAGTGGTGTTGGCACCATGATAGGGGAAAAAACAGGCAAGATATGTGGGTATGAAGTGAAATCAAAGCACTGCCGTGTGTGTGATGTTGCTAATGCAAAGAAAACACAGCCAGCAACCCATGATTGCTCAAGGAATTTTGAAGGTAGCTCGAAGGCGATGGAGCCTGCAGCTGCAGTTGATATCTCTAAACGTATTGAACTGCAAGGTGTCCTTGTTTCTACCCTTATCATGGACGATGATGCCACAACTATTGCAAGGCTGCGGCAAGAGTTAAATCACTCCATAATAAAATGGAGTGATCTAATGCATACCAAGAAACACCTGCAAAGTGCTTTGTATGCATTGAACAAAACTCATAGATCCCTTACGGGTGATATCATAAAGGCTCTGCTAAGATGGTTTGCTTATGCCGTCACCCAAAATAAAGGCAATGTTGATGGCTACATAAAAGCTGTTAGACAAATTGTACCACATGCTTTTGGTGAGCATGAATTATGTGTGAGTTATGACTGGTGTGGTTACCAAAGTGACCCTGAAAATTTCAAACATAAAAGCTTTCCAAACGGTAAAGATTTGACGGGTGATTTACTTCGATCTGCTCTGAATGGTGTATTTGATGTTTTTATAAAAAATGCAGAAAAAATTGCTCCAGGTGCTACCACCAGAGAAGTTGAGTCTTTCAACAATATGATTAAACAAAAAGCGACTAAACATATCCATTATGCGGGATCTGAGAGCCTTCGTGCAAGAGTAGATGCTTGTGTTGCACAAAAGAACATGGGCAACATATACCTTACACCAGTTAATTCAAAACTGGGTATATCTCCTGGTAAGGTGTCTGCAAAGACTTCTAATTCCAGAGATATCATGAGAAAAAGAAAGAGAAGCATTGAAAATTCAAAGACGTTCAAAGTACGCCGCCTATTCAAGAAGAGCGTGAAAAAAAACAATATGCAAGCAAAGGAAAATCGAGAAGGGATTACCTACTCATCAAATGTTGGATTTACAAATCCAAGTATTGGTGAAGAAATACAGGTCATACCACCACCCACCCACATTTCATCTCCTACTCTGTCTGTTGCAAATGAACACAGAATTGTGTTCGATTTAGAAACAGGAGGCTTTGGCACGGATTCAGACATAACCCAGATTTCTGCCATATCTGCAGAGACTGATGATTCATTCAATCAGTATGTGACACCAACAAAGCACATCTCACCTGGTGCATCGGCAACAACAGGACTTGAAAACCATGGAGGTGTTCTGATGAAAAATGGTCAACCTGTTCCAACATTGCCGATAAAAGAGTCACTTTCGTGTTTTCTTGCATGGTTGAATGATAGAGGCCGATGCATTTTGATTGCTCACAACTCAAAATTTGATTCCAAACATTTAGTTCACCATATCATACAATCGAAATTGGTTGCAGCCTTTCAGGATTGTGTAAGTGGCTTTGTTGATACCCTTCCACTATTTAAGAAATTTTATCCTGAAAGTAAGAATTTCAAGCAAGAAACTCTAGTTTCTACAGTTTTGAATAAGACGTATGATGCGCATGATGCTCAACAGGATGTTCGTGCGTTGAAGGAGCTTCTCACCCATAGGAAGCCTAGTTCCAGTGAACTTAGTAATTACTCGTATACATATTATAGTGTTGTTGAACGGGCAAGGATCGCAAAAGATGGTGCCATTAATGCTGAAACCTTCAAGTGTCTTCTGCAGGAAAATGACTCGGGTAAGAGTTACGCCACCAAACAGACAATTACTAAAATTGGAGAGAGTGGTTTGAAATTCGTGCACGTACAGTTGAGCTACAAGCGAGGCGGAGCAGAAGGCTTGCGAAATCTTTTTACTGAGTTAAATAGCGTGGGCAAACCCCGAGTTACCAAATCGAAAGCCATAATTGACAGGATTGCAGCATATTTTGAAAAAGTAGCCAATACAAATCATGAATAAATCTAATTGAGAACTAGGAATATCTGAGTTACAATGTATTATATGCTTTTTTCTAAAGTTTAGGTTTCTGTTTGCTAAATTTAGTTTATCATCTTTTACTAACAAAATATGCATTTTGTCAAATGCATAGTTACATTCCTTTCTCTGTAAAATACGTTACTGATATAAATAAATATATTATCTTTATATGTACGCCTTTTTTTGCACTTCCAACCATGAACAGAACACAAGTACATACAAAATTATCTGACATTACAAGTTGAGTATCAAATGATACGTGTACATAGATAGCTATGTAGTTGCACAAAAGAAGAAAACGTCTACAATTTCTGCAGGTGGTCAATTACATACATGTAGAATAAATATTGTAAACTTACCTGGTGTAAGGGAATTTCTATTGGCAATGACGTCTGACTTTATACATGACATTTGAGATGTACACGTACATGGGGATGCATATGTATGTTTGGAAATGTACGTTATAGACTTGCCATATATATTGTTTTTACATTTATTATACTTATTTTCTTTTAAAAAACCAAACAAATCTATTTTTATATATTGCTGGTAATAATGAATTACTTACTACACAGTTAGTTGTTTATTTTTGTTTATTTTTGTTTACATGTGCGTTTGTGCGTTCGGGTGGTGGTGAAATTTGTCAGTACAGTCAAATATTCCATGTTATATAACTTGCTTAGAAGGGAGGTGACCCCATGTTTTTTTTTTTTATTCAATATGCTGAGTGGTTGGTTCTCTACATTGTGTGAGATTTTCATTAAAAAATCAGTTGCCAATATTTTTTAAATCACACTTTTTTGTACTACGGAGTCACTATTTTTCTACTACTGTGAAAGAGAGTATCAGAAAGTATTTCAGCTGTTACAGTGTTTATATATGTGAATCTTAAAAATAAATTAGCATTTGCCGACTCGGGTGATACTATAGAACAAATATGTGTAAAAAAAAAGTATGCAAATAAAATTAAAATCATAATAAACAAACATTATTGCAGTCAGTCCATTACAGCTGCCTATACGATTTTCATGCCTTTTTCTTGAAAAAAACGCATGTTTTGAGACGCTCATATTTCCTGACCAAAGGTGGTAACCTATAATTTTGCGTCTATTTTCCACACCAGTAACACCTTGGCATACACTATGGGAAATTTGAATGAATCAGGTCGTGCTTGAGGCGCTTGATGTGTATGGCCTCCCTGATCTTCCTTTCGAAGGTGCTTTGGTCACGGTCCAAGATTACTGGAAAGATTACTGTTTTGTTTACGAACGAACACAAAGTACTTTTGTAAATTTAAGTGGCTAATGTAATTGGTAGATAAAATAAAGTTGGTTAGTTAGCCTAATTGGCACCTCCTCAGGTATATTAATTCAAAATGAAAGAAGAAAATGAGAAATGTATTTGATGAAGTAATTGCAGAGAAACTCCCTCTTCTGGAGACCCCGAAAAATATATTAGTCAATGACAATGCGAGAAATTTAAAATGTTAGGGAGAAAATTAAAATGGCTGCATGTTCTGTAAATGTGCATATGGACTGCAAGTGCCCTAATAAGGAACCGTTTCTGGCAGCCACCTGACGGCGCCTGTATAATGATACGGGATGTTTTTATATGACATTTTCTCTTGGGAGTTATCAGGCATTCAAGCAAGTGTTGAGGAGGTTCTAACAATCTCATATCGAAAATCATTCAGTGTCAATTAAGAAAGGCAGAGAAAATAATTATAAGCACACATTAAAGTAGCCCTGTGTTTGAGGAACCAAGAAGTGCAACAGTCATCAGATAACACATTTGAGGAAATATGGAGAATGACCAATGAGAGTGTGGAAAAGGTTTCTCTCACAGGTCTAATGTAGTAACTCACATGAAAATACATACAAATGAGAAGCCATACAAGTGTGATCAATGTAGGAACATTTTCACTGCATGTGATACATTTACTGCCACATTTGTGAGGGGGGTGACACAGGGGTCCTGAGTTCCATGTTCCATTATTTTTTTACCCCTATGGAAGTCATTCTTAAGTTAGAAATTGATGAAAATACATCATACATCTAGACTCTACTTCAAAGACTCCACTGTCGCTGATGCAAATTTTGAAAGCTTATGATCCAGGTGAGGCCCAGAGCTTTGTCAAATGTAATAAGCACTACTAACAACTGGGAGAAAGTAGAGGTTGAGGTAATGGAAAATGTTATCATGCAGCTATCCAAAATGATGAGTACTACAATGAACTGGTGGATATTAATGATCAGCGCCTTGTTAAGGGAGTTCCTTATTAGCACAAATGGGTATCAGGTCTAAGCTATTTAGAAACAATCAGTACACAAATTGAACACTTACTATTACATGTACCTGATGAAAATAAACTAGGTTAGATCCTGATGAAAATAAGAAAGAGAATAATTGATGAGAAAAAAGAAAATCAATTTGTAAGAGCTAAATCAGCAACAATTGAAGAAATAATGACATCAAGCGATGAGTCGCATTAATAAGCTCTGTGCTTTTGGCAAACAATGAAGGCCACCAAAAATAAAAACAAAACAATGAAAAAGGAAAAAAAAGATGCAGTTTAGTAGTTGTTCAAGCGTGAATTCTGTATTCTTACATCACTCTTAAATGGCCAAACACAATGAGGAGTTAGCTGATCATGATATATATGTATATGTTGTGGACAACATCTGCGAAAGACATTATTGCCAGCGGTTGTTTAAAGTGTGGAGGAAGCAATCATTGGTTCAAGGCCTGTCCTCACAAACTCACTGTATGTTTCCTCGGTGGAAATGAAGGCCATATGCTATCTGAATGCCCAGAAAGACAAAATTTATCTGGCTGCTTCAAATGTGGAGAGAAAAGATCATACTTATGCAGCATGTTCTCACAAATTGTGGGTGTGTTTTGAACTGTAGAAAAAGAAGGCATCAAACTGTCCACTGGTAATAAAAACCCAATGAGTAGTGAATGTGGGAAATATTTTAGTGAAAGAGGAACCTTGGACAATTGTATGAGGATCCACACCGGTATATATAAAAGTTTTGGCTGCTTAAAAAAGAAAAAAAAAAATAACATTCTCATCTGACTTCAGTTTAACAGACTGGCAACAATAAGAAATGTATGGATTATTATGAACTGTCAGGCGATAACAGCTACTTTTAGGATTCCGTTGTGACTGATAGCTAGATTATGTGCCTTAATCTGAAGACTGTCCTGGTGTATATACATTTATTGATGTTTGTATTATGGTGAAGATTCCTCAATCTGTACAAGAAGAAAAGAATATTGAAGAACAATATAGACAAGTAAAATTCTTTTCTATGGTTTACCGAAGTGGTAAAAAAATATTTGCTTGCTTAATTCAACAAAACTAATATTCTAATATTCATTTTGTAATGATTGTGAGTATGAAAATCATTTAAAAAAAGTAATATATGATTAGTTTATGTTTTAACTTGTCTGATTATTTGTCACATTTTTTTATGGGCCCAAGTTTGGTTCATTGCTTTCATGTTAAAAATTACATTGAGCAATATTTTAAATTATAAATTTTTATTCGAGGATATTCAAATAATATCATTGATATTTTGTCAGAATCCAATGCATGGAAGTGGGTTATTTAATACTTGTTTTTTCTATCTCACTTTAAATCTTCCTATATCTTAGGGGTGCACTGAATAAACGTTCAACTATCAACGGATGCCTGTGTGCAATGGAACTGCGTGTTCAGTGTATATTTAAATTAATAGATTTTTTTTTTTGAGTTTGTGATGTGACTTTATTAATGGAATAATCATGACATAATCATGACATAATCATTTTATGTTCAAGATGTAATACAAAATATTGGGAAAATACTATACTCAACATATAAAAGATCATATTCAAGTTGGAGAAATAAAAAAAATGTCAATCTTGTCTTGAGTCATACATTTATACTCCACACATTAGACCTATTCTATGTACTAAAATTATTTTATAAGTAAACACTCAATGGGTGTCACTCATATATATTCACAGGTAGAAGCATACCAATCATATATGTTTTGCTCATTTGCTTATCAATTGCACTTTGGTGGAAGCAATATGCTATGTTAAATTTAATTAAATAATTATTTTTGGTTTTCAGTTTTATTGTCATTGTTATTTAGAATTATTATATATTTCATGTTTTATTTTACATTTTTTATTTTAGCCATGTTTGATCGCTAAAGAAACAAAATGTAATACTTTCACTTTAACCACGGACTGTTCACCCGCGATCATGCAGTGACAAAGCTTAGCTCAGGATCTGAACATTTCAAACAATCAACATAAAGTCCCTGAGAGGCTCCTTAAAAGTTTTAATGCTCGTACTCCACGAATCATTGATAGATGAGAAACAAGAACCAGTTAGATTCCACATTCAACACTCAGCAAGTCCCATCCAAATCAGAGCAGTTTGCCCCATCCATAGTCCAGACCGCCTCATCCCCGTCAGAACAGGCTGATGCATCCATATTAGCACAGCTGACGGTGCCTGTATAATGATACGGGATGTTTTTATATGACATTTTCTCTTGGGAGTTATCAGGCATTCAAGCAAGTGTTGAGGAGGTTCCAACAATCTCATATCGAAAATCATTCAGTGTCAATTAAGAAAGGCAGAGAAAATAATTATAAGCACACATTAAAGTAGCCCTGTGTTTGAGGAACCAAGAAGTGCAACAGTCATCAGATAACACATTTGAGGAAATATGGAGAATGACCAATGAGAGTGTGGAAAAGGTTTCTCTCACAGGTCTAATGAAAGTAACTCACATGAAAATACATACAAATGAGAAGCCATACAAGTGTGATCAATGTAGGAAAATTTTCACTGCATGTGATAGCCTAAAGAATTACAAAGTTATACACAGAGAAGATAAACCATTTTACTGCCACATTTGTGAGGGGGGTGACACAGGGGTCCTGAGTTCCATGTTCCATTATTTTTTTACCCCTATGGAAGTCATTCTTAAGTTAGAAATTGATGAAAATACATCATACATCTAGACTCTACTTCAAAGACTCCACTGTCGCTGATGCAAATTTTGAAAGCTTATGATCCAGGTGAGGCCCAGAGCTTTGTCAAATGTAATAAGCACTACTAACAACTGGGAGAAAGTAGAGGTTGAGGTAATGGAAAATGTTATCATGCAGCTATCCAAAATGATGAGTACTACAATGAACTGGTGGATATTAATGATCAGCGCCTTGTTAAGGGAGTTCCTTATTAGCACAAATGGGTATCAGGTCTAAGCTATTTAGAAACAATCAGTACACAAATTGAACACTTACTATTACATGTACCTGATGAAAATAAACTAGGTTAGATCCTGATGAAAATAAGAAAGAGAATAATTGATGAGAAAAAAGAAAATCAATTTGTAAGAGCTAAATCAGCAACAATTGAAGAAATAATGACATCAAGCGATGAGTCGTACAATAAGTTCTGTGCTTTTGGCAAACAATGAAGGCCACCAAAAATAAAAACAAAACAATGAAAAAGGAAAAAAAAGATGCAGTTTAGTAGTTGTTCAAGCGTGAATTCTGTATTCTTACATCACTCTTAAATGGCCAAACACAATGAGGAGTTAGCTGATCATGATATATATGTATATGTTGTGGACAACATACTGTATAAATCTGCGAAAGACATTATTGCCAGCGGTTGTTTAAAGTGTGGAGGAAGCAATCATTGGTTCAAGGCCTGTCCTCACAAACTCACTGTATGTTTCCTCGGTGGAAATGAAGGCCATATGCTATCTGAATGCCCAGAAAGACAAAATTTATCTGGCTGCTTCAAATGTGGAGAGAAAGATCATACTTATGCAGCATGTTCTCACAAATTGTGGGTGTGTTTTGAACTGTAGAAAAGAAGGCATCAAACTGTCCACTGGTGATAAAACCCAATAAGTAGTGAATGTGGGAAATATTTTAGTGAAAGAGGAACCTTGGACAATTGTATGAGGATCCACACCGGTATATATAAAGTTTTGGCTGCTTAAAAAAAGAAATAAAAAAAAATAACATTCTCATCTGACTTCAGTTTAACAGACAGGCAACAATAAGAAATGTATGGATTATTATGAACTGTCAGGCGATAACAGCTACTTTTAGGATTCCGTTGTGACTGATAGCTAGATTATGTGCCTTAATCTGAAGACTGTCCTGGTGTATATACATTTATTGATGTTTGTATTATGGTGAAGATTCCTCAATCTGTACAAGAAGAAAAGAATATTGAAGAACAATATAGACAAAGGAAAAAATTTTTTCTATGGTTTACCGAAGTGGTAAAAAAAAAATTTGCTTGCTTAATTCAACAAAACTAATATTTTAATGTTCATTTTGTAATGATTGTGAGTATGAAAATCATTTAAAAAAAAAGTAATATATGATAAGTTTATGTTTTAACTTGTCTGATTATTTGTCACATTTTTATGGGCCCAAGTTTGGTTCATTGTTTTCATGTTAAAAATTACATTGAGCAATATTTCAAATTATAAATTTTTATTTGAGGATATTTAAATATCATTGATATTTTGTCAGAATCCAATGCATGAAAGTGGGTTATTTAATACTTGTTTTATCTATCTCACTTTAAATCTTCCTATATCTTAGGGTGCACAGAATAAATGTTCAACTATCAACGGATGCCTGTGTGCAACAGAACTGCGTGTTCAGTGTATATTTAAATTAATAGATTTTTTTTTCTTTTTGAGTTTGTGATGTGACTTTTTTAATGGAATAATCATGACATAATCATGACATAATCATTTTATGTTCAAGATGAAATACAAAATATTGGGAAAATACTATACTCAACATATAATAGATCATATTCAAGTTGGAGAAATATAAAAAATGCCAATCTTGTCTTGAGTCATACATTTATACTCCACACATTAGACATATTCTATGTACTAAAATTATTTTATAAGTAAACACTCAATGGGTGTCACTCATATATATTCACAGGTAGAAGCATACCAATCATATATGTTTTGCTCATTTGCTTATCAATTGCACTTTGGTGGAAGCAATATGCTATGTTAAATTTAATTAAATAATTATTTTTGGTTTTCAGTTTTATTGTCATTGTTATTTAGAATTATTATATATTTCATGTTTTATTTTACATTTTTTTATTTTAGCCATGTTTGATCGCTAAAGAAACAAAAATGTAATACTTTCACTTTCACCACGGACTGTTCACCAGCGATCATGCAGTGACAAAGCTTAGCTCAGGATCTGAACATTTCAAACAATCAACATAAAGTCCCTGAGAGGCTCCTTAAAAGTTTTAATGCTCGTACTCCACGAATCATTGATAGATGAGAAACAAGAACCAGTTAGATTCCACATTCAACACTCAGCAAGTCCCATCCAAATCAGAGCAGTTTGCCCCATCCATAGTCCAGACCGCCTCATCCCGGTCAGAACAGGCTGATGCATCCATATTAGCACAGCTGACGGTGCCTGTATAATGATACGGGATGTTTTTTATATGACATTTTCTCTTGGGAGTTATCAGGCATTCAAGCAAGTGTTGAGGAGGTTCTAACAATCTCATATCGAAAATCATTCAGTGTCAATTAAGAAAGGCAGAGAAAATAATTATAAGCACACATTAAAGTAGCCCTGTGTTTGAGGAACCAAGAAGTGCAACAGTCATCAGATAACACATTTGAGGAAATATGGAGAATGACCAATGAGAGTGTGGAAAAGGTTTCTCTCACAGGTCTAATGTAGTAACTCACATGAAAATACATACAAATGAGAAGCCATACAAGTGTGATCAATGTAGGAAAATTTTCACTGCATGTGATACATTTACTGCCACATTTGTGAGGGGGGTGACACAGGGGTCCTGAGTTCCATGTTCCATTATTTTTTTACCCCTATGGAAGTCATTCTTAAGTTAGAAATTGATGAAAATACATCATACATCTAGACTCTACTTCAAAGACTCCACTGTCGCTGATGCAAATTTTTGAATGCTTATGATCCAGGTGAGGCCCAGAGCTTTGTCAAATGTAATAAGCACTACTAACAACTGGGAGAAAGTAGAGGTTGAGGTAATGGAAAATGTTATCATGCAGCTATCCAAAATGATGAGTACTACAATGAACTGGTGGATATTAATGATCAGCGCCTTGTTAAGGGAGTTCCTTATTAGCACAAATGGGTATCAGGTCTAAGCTATTTAGAAACAATCAGTACACAAATTGAACACTTACTATTACATGTACCTGATGAAAATAAACTAGGTTAGATCCTGATGAAAATAAGAAAGAGAATAATTGATGAGAAAAAAGAAAATCAATTTGTAAGAGCTAAATCAGCAACAATTGAAGAAATAATGACATCAAGCGATGAGTCGTACAATAAGTTCTGTGCTTTTGGCAAACAATGAAGGCCACCAAAAATAAAAACAAAACAATGAAAAAGGAAAAAAAAGATGCAGTTTAGTAGTTGTTCAAGCGTGAATTCTGTATTCTTACATCACTCTTACATGGCCAAACACAATGAGGAGTTAGCTGATCATGATATATATGTATATGTTGTGGACAACATCTGCGAAAGACATTATTGCCAGCGGTTGTTTAAAGTGTGGAGGAAGCAATCATTGGTTCAAGGCCTGTCCTCACAAACTCACTGTATGTTTCATCGGTGGAAATGAAGGCCATATGCTATCTGAATGCCCAGAAAGACAAAATTTATCTGGCTGCTTCAAATGTGGAGAGAAAGATCATACTTATGCATCATGTTCTCACAAATTGTGGGTGTGTTTTGAATTGTAGAAAAGAAGCCATCAAACTGTCCACTGGTGATAAAACCCAATGAGTAGTGAATGTGGGAAATATTTTAGTGAAAGAGGAACCTTGGACAATCGTATGAGGATCCACACCGGTATATATAAAGTTTTGGCTGCTTAAAAAAAAAAATAAAAAAAATAACATTCTCATCTGACTTCAGTTTAACAGACAGGCAACAATAAGAAATGTATGGATTATTATGAACTGTCAGGCGATAACAGCTACTTTTAGGATTCCGTTGTGACTGATAGCTAGATTATGTGCCTTAATCTGAAGACTGTCCTGGTGTATATACATTTATTGATGTTTGTATTATGGTGAAGATTCCTCAATCTGTACAAGAAGAAAAGAATATTGAAGAACAATATAGACAAGTAAAAAAAATTTCTATGGTTTACCGAAGTGGTAAAAAAAATTTGCTTGCTTAATTCAACAAAACTAATATTTTAATGTTCATTTTGTAATGATTGTGAGTATGAAAATCATTTAAAAAAAGTAATATATGATAAGTTTATGTTTTAACTTGTCTGATTATTTGTCACATTTTTATGGGCCCAAGTTTGGTTCATTGTTTTCATGTTAAAAATTACATTGAGCAATATTTCAAATTATAAATTTTTATTTGAGGATATTTAAATATCATTGATATTTTGTCAGAATCCAATGCATGAAAGTGGGTTATTTAATACTTGTTTTATCTATCTCACTTTAAATCTTCCTATATCTTAGGGTGCACAGAATAAATGTTCAACTATCAACGGATGCCTGTGTGCAATGGAACTGCGTGTTCAGTGTATATTTAAATTAATAGATTTTTTTTTTTTTTTTGAGTTTGTGATGTGACTTTATTAATGGAATAATCATGACATAATCATGACATAATCATTTTATGTTCAAGATGAAATACAAAATATTGGGAAAATACTATACTTAAATATATAATAGATCATATTCAAGTTGGAGAAATATAAAAAAAATGCCAATCTTGTCTTGAGTCATACATTTATACTCCACACATTAGACCTATTCTATGTAC
>CM032669.1:52454604-52464793 GCA_019095985.1 Streblospio benedicti
TTTAATTCTCTTGATTTTTTATTAAAGAATATACTTTTTAAAAAAATTCATAGATATGTTCCTGTATATTTTTGTTCATTACTTACCTACACTTGATCAAAATACTTTAATATACACGACATTTAGCGATCCCAAACACTATCCTTAAGTGACCACAGCAGCAGCAACAATAATGTAAATGCACATTAAGAAATATACACTGACCGTTCTTCGCCAGATATTTCTTAAAACTTTTCCTTCTTCTTAAACACTTTCCTAATACGTCCCCCACAATTTGGCGACTTTCGACTTGAAGCTCTTCTTTGGTTTCTTAACTATTTCAATCTCTATCACCTCAGCCTCTTTGGGTTCAGGTTTATCAAGGATAGCAAAAGGTGGCTGGGTCCAAGCGCCCGTCAACTATAACTGTGCAGTGCAGAGATCGTGGGGAAATAGTTGTCAGGAATAAGTAGGGGGAAATGTTGACAGGTCGCAGTAGAAGAAACTCCGGACAGTAGGAGCAGGTAGAGTAAAACTTCAGGGGACGCCATTCTTCCACTTCTAACTTGATTGTGGCGTCCATGAACAGAGTCTCTTACCACGGAGCTGAGGTCTATCAGGGAGTAGTGCCTCACTGTCATCGCATGCCTTTTTGGCAAACATTCCACACATTGTGAACAGCATGATAAATCCAGAGAATGCGCTTCTATTCTCTTGATGAGTCAAATCTCTTCTCACTTTTTTTCTCCTCTCCATTTTTTCTTTCTTTCTTTCACAGCAATATTTTATTTCATTAAAACGCTTTTTGAAATAAAACATTATGGGTATCGCAGTTACAATAGCTCATCAGTCTTGACAACTGAAGGTTACGTTACAGCTACTACTCGTCTCGGCAGCTGCCCAAGGATAACGTTGTCTTTGTTGATGGACTTGTTGCCTTGGGAGATGGTAAAACTTTTGACGACACCTCTGCGAATGGGATACTTTGCATTCATGTTCTGGCTGAGTATCTCATTATGTTCACGAGGGAGAGTAGGACACCTGCGGTGTTTGTGAATGCAAAGTCGATATTACAGTCCCGCACTGTCACATTTTTGTTGTAGTGGTCCCGGTAAAGACCATTTGTGCTTATCCCAAACAAATCAAACTTGTTGCTGATATATCTTTCCAATAGAGACTTACATTTCCAAATAGAATTGCATATACAATGAAAAATAATATTAGCTGCATGAACATTTAACATTAATGCATAAGATAAATAAATAACATTGTTGGATGATAATAACTAGAGGTCTAATACAATGACTTCGTTCTACAAGTAAATTATTCTGAAATAAGTTACATTTACACTGAATTTTTCTTAGTTTTTGTCAAATGTTCATAATAAACTATTAACTTTGTTTTTGATTTTATTCTTTTAAAATATACACAGAAAAGAACAAATAAGTTTTTCCAGGCTCAGGATCCAGACCAACCAATTGTCTGAAAGAAAATTTCAAAACTTACTTTGACAAGTTTAGGCGGACCCAATTGAACTTGGATTATTCTCTGTTGGGGTGTATCTGCCATGGGCACTCTTCTGAAAAGATGATGTGACGGACTGTATCCAACCAGAACAGGCTCTGCTGATGATGCTGAAGCTTCTGGCTGTGCTAATATGGATGCATCAGCCTGTTCTGACGGGGATGAGGCGGTCTGGACTATGGATGGGGCAAACTGCTCTGATTTGGATGGGACTTACTGAGTGTTGAATGTGGAATCTAACTGGTTCTTGTTTCTCATCTATCAATGATTCGTGGAGTATGAGCATTAAAACTTTTAAGGAGTCTCTCAGTGACTTTATGTTGATTGATTGAAATGTTCAGATCCTGAGCTGTCAAAAGTCAGCACTTTCATCATCGCCCGTCGAGGACGACTAGTACTGTACAGTAACACGTAAGAACCCATGGTAGAGAAACTTTGTAGCTCTATATAGTCGAAATCCAATGCTTATCCATCGCTGAAATGGGGTTGGGCATAGTGTTCGAATATACGGCCCTGGGCTTGTAAGTGGGAACTATTTCCATTTTCAAAAGGTCCAAAAAGTGCTGTTTTTCAGTTATAAGCCCATGGGCTTTAATGTGCAGGAATATGGAAAATAGTTGACAATTGCTTTGTCATAGACCGTAAGGAATTAATACCATCCACAACCAGCCAAGAATAAACACTAATAATAGCAAGAGTACATTGATTTAGTTTGAAATTTGTATATTTTGTACAAACCCACACAGTCTTATTCTTCAAATATATTTGTGACAAAATCATTGCATTCTGGTTCCGAAGCAGCTTCATTAACGGACATACTGTCTGGAGCAATGTTAATGCACAGCCAATACAACAATATTGAGGAGGCTTACTGTTTTTACACTAAAAATGTGCAGAACTACATCCCAATTTTTTGCATTTGAAGCCATTATGAATGGAAAATTGCCTGTAAGATTTTCTTCACTATCCCATTGAAAACTGATTTTGTTGTTATCTAAGATCCAACCAAATTTACTGAGAGCTGGAACGATAACTGAACTTTCTAATGTCTGTGTATATTATTTTTCACATTCTGTCAATTAGTTTCTGTTTCATATTTATTTGAAATGTGTAAACCAAAGTACATTGTTCCTTCCCTCTTTTTCTCACTTATTATTTCCCACAGTTTCCCTGGGGGAAATGATTGTTTTTGACTGGGTATGCACTGTGTGAGGGTGCTCTTCTGACACACCTCTTAATGTCCAATTCTTATTGGCTCAGCCCGACCTTGAGACCAATGTCAAACCCTAGTCTTTTTTCATGATTTTTTGTTAAGCACAGCCCTCGGCTTTAAAGTATTCTGTAAACGGTCAAAGTCGCATGATCGAGAGTGCTAATGAAGATGTCTATTGAATAAATTATGTCACACCCACCAGTCCTCCAATCTAAGTGGCCGAGACGGATTTCTTGCATAACAATTTCGAGGTGACCTGCCTGCCCCTGAGCTGTCAATCACGTCGCATGGCCAATCAGAGCAGCGTAGTAAAACTTTCATTCATGATTTGGTGTAAAATTGCATCAACAATAAGAAAATTTCCTCCTCACCTGGGCAACCCAACATAAAATGTGTAACACCCGGTTCCGGTAGTACCTTCGTTCTGGAAGCCTCCGACGCACAAGATAGTACACGCATATTATTAACATCAGTAATATCAATTTACCAATCAACATTTTTGGTAACATGACGTAACCATATTACTATATGATAATTATATATATTTTTTTAATTCTCTTGATTTTTTATTAAAGAATATACTTTTTAAAAAAATTCATAGATATGTTCCTGTATATTTTTGTTCATTACTTACCTACACTTGATCAAAATACTTTAATATACACGACATTTAGCGATCCCAAACACTATCCTTAAGTGACCACAGCAGCAGCAACAATAATGTAAATGCACATTAAGAAATATACACTGACCGTTCTTCGCCAGATATTTCTTAAAACTTTTCCTTCTTCTTAAACACTTTCCTAATACGTCCCCCACAATTTGGCGACTTTCGACTTGAAGCTCTTCTTTGGTTTCTTAACTATTTCAATCTCTATCACCTCAGCCTCTTTGGGTTCAGGTTTATCAAGGATAGCAAAAGGTGGCTGGGTCCAAGCGCCCGTCAACTATAACCGTGCAGTGCAGAGATCGTGGGGAAATAGTTGTCAGGAACAAGTAGGGGGAAATGTTGACAGGTCGCAGTAGAAGAAACTCCGGACAGTAGGAGCAGGTAGAGTAAAACTTCAGGGGACGCCATTCTTCCACTTCTAACTTGATTGTGGCGTCCATGAACAGAGTCTCTTACCACGGAGCTGAGGTCTATCAGGGAGTAGTGCCTCACTGTCATCGCATGCCTTTTTCTGGCAAACATTCCACACATTGTGAACAGCATGATAAATCCAGAGAATGCGCTTCTATTCTCTTGAAGAGTCAAATCTCTTCTCTCTTTTTTTCTCCTCTCCATTTTTTCTTTCTTTCTTTCACAGCAATGTTTTATTTCATTAAAACGCTTTTTGAAATAAAACATTATGGGTATCGCAGTTACAACAGCTCATTAGTCTTGACAACTGAAGGTTACGTTACAGTTACTACTCGTCTCGGCAACTGCCCAAGGATAACGTCTTTGTTGATGGACTTGTTGCCTTGGGAGATGGTAAAACTTCTGACGACACCTCTGCGAATGGGATACTTGGCATTCATGTTCTGGCTGAGTATCTCATTATGTTCACGAGGGAAGGTAGGACACCTGCGGTGTTTGTGAATGCAAAGTCGATATTACAGTCCCGCACTGTCACATTTTTGTTGTAGTGGTCCCGGCAAAGACCATTTGTGCTTATCCCGAACAAAAAAACTTTTTGCTGACATATCTTTCCAATAGACACTTACATTTCCAAATAGAATTGCATATACAATGAAAAATAATATTAGCTGCATGAACATTTAACATTAATGCATAAGATAAATAAATAACATTGTTGGATGATAATAACTAGAGGTCTAATACAATGACTTCGTTCTACAAGTAAATTATTCTGAAATAAGTTACATTTACACTGAATTTTTCTTAGTTTTTGTCAAATGTTCATAATAAACTATTAACTTTGTTTTTGATTTTATTATTCTTTTAAAATATACACAGAAAAGAACAAATAAGTTTTTCCAGGCTCAGGATCCAGACCAACCAATTGTCTGAAAGAAAATTTCAAAACTTACTTTGACAAGTTTAGGCGGACCCAATTGAGCATGGATTATTCTCTGTTGGGGTATATCTGCCATGGGCACTCTTCTGAAAAGACGATGTGACGGACTGTATCCAACCAGAACAGGCTCTGCTGATTATGCTGAAGCTTCTGGCTGTGCTAATATGGATGCATCAGCCTGTTCTGACGGGGATGAGGCGGTCTGGACTGTGGAGGGGGCAAACTGCTCTGATTTGGATGGGACTTGCTGAGTGTTGAATGTGGAATCTAACTGGTTCTTGTTTTTCATCTATCAATGATTCGTGGAGTATGAGCATTAAAACTTTTAAGGAGTCTCTCAGGGACTTTATGTTGATTGATTGAAATGTTCAGATCCTGAGCTAAGCTTTGTCACTGCATGCAGTGTAGCCATGATCGCGGGTGAACAGTCCGTGGTGAAAGTAAAAGTATTACATTTTGTTTCTTTAGCTATCAAACACGGCTAAAAATAAAAAACGTAAAATAAAACATGAAATATAAAATAATTCTAAATAACAATGACAATAAAACTGAAAACCAAAAATAATTATTTAATTAAATTTAACATAGCATATTGCTTCCACCAAAGTGCAATTGATAAGCAAATGAGCAAAACATAAAATGGCTTATTGGATCATGAGTGCAGTCAAAGACTAACCTTGACCGGCTCAGATCGCAGTTCTTGGTGAAGGCAGTTAAAACTCTTCTTAAGTTTGTCAATGTTTCTCTCCACTGCACTCCTCCTGGTAGACTTATGTGCTCTGTGGTAAAGCAAACATTATAAAAGCAATAACAGCCAAGCATTTCTTGTTTGCTTTGTACTAAAGGAAGAGCATGTTGTGTTTCTTCAGTTTCCTTTAATCGCTGTTGTGGAACCGTTACCCTGTTAACTGTGTGGTAATTGGGATGCAACATCATCATCTGAGGAAATAGTAAGAGCTTCCTGATCTGCAGGATTGACTACTGAATTGATTTTAACATCACTATCCTCATCCATCACATCAGTCATGTCAATTGTAATATTTCGACTGCCATCCTTGCACTTCATATGGTTACAAATCATCTCAGCATTGATATCCTTCATGCTAGTCACAAACTCCTAAACACTTCACGATTACATCGATTTTCATCTTTGGAACGTGAATCATTTCACAGACTACTTGAGAATCACTCACATGTAAAGTAATAGTGTACAAAAGTTGTAGGTGTTGTACGATACAGAGGACATGTTGACAGTGTATATGCAACCTGCGTGTTCGATTCTCTTCTTGAACAGTTGACTGACACACAGCGATGGGCATACAGCTGGTACTTGGGTCCTTTGTCCTGATGACCAGGGTTTATAACCACATCCTTGTGGCGCGAATGCTCCTGGTACATGGCGAGCAGAATGGCATTCTTTGTGTAATGAATTGTTCACATTGTACTTATAATATTACTATATGCCCTAATAGTTGTCCAATAATATATACAAATTCATTGATTCAACATCTATCAATTTAAATATACACTGAACACGCAGTTCCATTGCACACAGGCATCCGTTGATAGTTGAACGTTTATTCAGTGCACCCTAAGATATAGGAAGATTTAAAGTGAGATAGAAAAAACAAGTATTAAATAACCCACTTCCATGCATTGGATTCTGACAAAATATCAATGATATTATTTAAATATCCTAAAATAAAAATTTAGAATTTGAAATATTGCTCAATGTAATTTATATTTTGTGTTTAATGGTCAACATTAAGAAAATGAATGTTACATTGAAAGTAATTATTATGTAAGTTTCTAAAAAAACACCAACATAAATTACACTATAATGAAATATGAAAATGTTTAAACAGACAATATGTAATAATAATAGTTTGAAACTCAAATTAATTTTTTACTGCTTGTTGACAAACACCTCCTTGTGTTTTTTGTAGCAATAATTTTTTATGCGTCCCATCAATGATTCCAAAAAACCATTGGGATGTGAGACCGTCGAAATATTTTCGTTTACTCTAGTTTAATTATGTATAAATTTGAAATCGTTGTATGTAATATGTCTTATATTTTCATTCAACATAGCAATTCATCACATGATAGTACTACAGCACTGCAGCAATAATCATATTCCTACATTCATTGTGAAATGAAATTTGGTGCATTGGAACAATCAGTTAACACATTTCAAAATTATTTCAGGTACATTAAGAGATTTCTTCAATTTCTTCCATCAAACATCTCCTGCCAAAACATTTTCATGCCTTGTTTCACATACTCATCTATCATATAAGGATGTAGAAACAAACATAATTTTTATAAAACAATCATGAACAGCAGTCGGCAGTTTCTTATTCATTCAAAGTTATAAAATCAGTTTTTCTCTCTAGCATTTGCTAGAAGCGATCCCACAGAAAATTAAATATATGCAAGAATATTGAAGAACTTCATTTATTTTAGTGTTACAATAATAGAAAATTTTGCATTGTGTTTATGCATGTAATTTGAATTAAATAGTATTTTTATACAAAGCCAATACCTCTTGAATTTCCTATTAATTTGGATGGAAAACAAAATCTTCTTTTTTGAGTGTTGCCACAATGGTCAACACACGTGACAATGACGGTTGTGACAATACTAAGTAAATAGTATAAAATATAAACCACATGTATTTAACCATAACACTACATTACTAAAAGAAATTCTAAAGGGTGACCATTTAGTAAAAACATTGCGCACCGTATTCCCTCACAACATATAAGCCCATGGGCCTAACATCAAAAGATGGGCTTAGTGTCGAATATAAGCTCATGGGCCAATAAGTGAGAATAAAAATCATTTTCCTTGCCAAAAAAATAGATAGTTATGTACACCCTGAACCCCCACAAGTGACCAAAGACACATGAAAACAACACAATACACCTAAAGAAATCCTGTACTCAGATGCGCACGCATACCATGAACATGCTTTGGGCAATATTCAAAGCTCTGACAAGTTTTCACTACTTTCCATCAATGATTCAAAATGAACATCGATATAAACCTTCGATGGAAGCTTGGATCAATGTTTGAAGATATATATTTATGTTAATCAGCATCTAGAATACACCCAAAGTGAGAATTAAGAAAAAAAATATAGTTTTTCAAAACAAGTCTTACCGGCAGTGTTCTTGTTGCAAATGA
Organism: Streblospio benedicti; assembly: GCA_019095985.1. Lineage (NCBI taxonomy): Eukaryota > Metazoa > Annelida > Polychaeta > Spionida > Spionidae > Streblospio > Streblospio benedicti. Next base: position 52,462,531 of record CM032669.1, read on the forward strand.
AACGCGATTCTCTAGGAGCTTCACACAACGCAACCTCATTATGATGCATAAGAAATCAAAACGCAGACTCCGACTTCTGACTGTTAAATGCTTTCAATGTATCTCTAGTGTGTGAGTATGATTTGTAATGGAGAACTCAGAACTTCCGTAGTACAAATATTTATTCAATTAGGTTTGTAATGATGTTACCAAGCTATGAAAAAAATGCTTGTGACAGTGATGAATACGTAGACAGCATTGCCAGATAAGATCTGAAACTAATAATTACAATTGATGTTTGATGGAAAACGTCATGCACGCTGTCAAAAGTCAGCACTTTCATCATCGCCCGTCGAGGACGACTAGTACTGTACAGTAACACGAAGAACCCATGGTAGAGAAACTTTGTAGCTCTATATAGTCAAAATCCAATGCTTATCCATTGCTGAAATGGGGTTGGGCATAGTGTTTGAATATACGGCCCTGGGCTTGTAAGTGGGAACTATTTCCATTTTCAAAAGGTCCAAAAAGTGCTGTTTTTCAGTTATAAGCCCATGGGCTTTAATGTGCGGGAATATGGAAAATAGTTGACAATTGCTTTGTCATAGACCGTGAGGAATTAATACCATCCACAACCAGCCAAGAATAAACACTAATAATAGCAAGAGTACATTGATTTAGTTTGAAATTTGTATATTTTGTACAAACCCACACAGTCTTATTCTTCAAATATATTTGTGACAAAATCATTGCATTCTGGTTCCGAAGCAGCTTCATTAACGGACATACTGTCTGGAGCAATGTTAATGCACAGCCAATACAACAATATTGAGGAGGCTTACTGTTTTTACACTAAAAATGTGCAGAACTACATCCCAATTTTTTGCATTTGAAGCCATTATGAATGGAAAATTGCCTGTAAGATTTTCTTCACTATCCCATTGAAAACTGATTTTGTTGTTATCTAAGATCCAACCAAATTTACTGAGAGCTGGAATGATAACTGAACTTTCTAATGTCTGTGTATATTATTTTTCACATTCTGTCAATTAGTTTCTGTTTCATATTTATTTGAAATGTGTAAACCAAAGTACATTGTTCCTACCCTTTTTTTTCACTTATTATTTCCCACAGTTTCCCTGGGGAAATGATTGTTTTTGACTGGGTATGCACTGTGTGAGGGTGCTCTTCTGACACACCTCTTAATGTCCAATTCTTATTGGCTCAGCCCGACCTTGAGACCAATGTCAAACCCTAGTCTTTTTTCATGATTTTTTGTTAAGCACAGCCCTCGGCTTTAAAGTATTCTGTAAACGGTCAAAGTCGCATGATCGAGAGTGCTAATGAAGATGTCTATTGAATAAATTATGTCACACCCACCAGTCCTCCAATCTAAGTGGCCGAGACGGATTTCTTGCATAACAATTTCGAGGTGACCTGCCTGCCCCTTGAGCTGTCAATCACGCCGCATGGCCAATCAGAGCAGCGTAGTAAAACTTTCATTCATGATTTGGTGTAAAATTGCATCAACAATAAGAAAAATTTCCCCCTCACCTGGGCAACCCAACATAAAATGTGTAACACCCGGTTCCGGTAGTACCTTCGTTCTGGAAGACTCGACGCACAAGATAATATTACTAACATCAGTAATATCAATTTACCAATCAACATTTTTGGTAACATGACGTAACCATATTACTATATGATAATTATATATATTTTTTTAATTCTCTTGATTTTTTATTAAAGAATATACTTTTTAAAAAAATCATAGATATGTTCCTGTATATTTTTGTTCATTACTTACCTACACTTGATCAAAATACTTTAATATACACGACATTTAGCGATCCCAAACACTATCCTTGAGTGACCACAGCAGCAGCAACAATAATGTAAAGGCACATTAAGAAATATAACGGCCACTTGGTTTGGGTGTGGGTCAGCCCGGCTGTGCCGACCGATTGCCACCCCCCCCCACCTGCACTCATACTGAAAATTATGCCCCCCCACTTTCCAATTCCATGTTACGGGCCTGAGAAGCTAGATTTGGTTCACATGTCCGAGCTCTTCCCTGTCTTTGAGCGCTTATTCTAGCCTCTGTCATGCATTCACTTGGATACCCATAACAACTGCTGATGAGTAACATAGCTTCTCTAAATATTTCTTTCATGTCAGAATCTATTCCTTGGCCAATATTCCTGAGACAGATACCAGCTCGCAGCATGTGCCGCGAATATGGTTTAATTTGTGTTTTTGCTTTTTTCCAATGTTGGGGACCCCC
>CM032669.1:52482856-52526314 GCA_019095985.1 Streblospio benedicti
GCGTTGTTTATAGATGCATGGACCTTTGTTTTAGACTGGCGGATAAAACAATTGTGTTTCATGTTTCAGAGGAAGAAGATCGGAAAAAAGAGGAACAACATATTCTTGAAGCCTTGAAGCAGTGTAGCTACCCAGATTGGTCATTCCGAAGAATGAGAAAGCAAATGTCTACCAAACTAGAAAGGAAGAAAGAAAAGAACAGGAGAAAAGAAGCCGAGAGTTCCAGAGGTCACTATACATCTATACATGACGGGGGTCACGGAAGGAGTTTCAAGGATATTAATTAAACAGTGCGTGGCAACATCAGTGAAACCAATGCAGACAATCCAAAACATCTTGGTACACCCCAAAGACAATGTAGACCCGTTAGAAAGACTTGAGATTGTGTATAAGATCCCCTGTAGATCTTGTGAGACTGTGTACATTGGTGAGACAGGCAGAAAGTTTGGTATGAGACCAACGAAAGATGTGGATATCAACAGAAAAAAAAGCGTCAATGATATTTGTAAGTTATTTTGTGTTGTAAACTTAAGAAATGACTCTATCTATACATTACCAACACGGTGAACACAATCAAAGGAAATAATTTACTGTATTTTTATTATTAGTTACATGTACAGCAGTTTTACAAACTGTGATATGTTGTACTGACGCTATGGCAAAGGATACAGGACCGTAACGAAATTAGAGAAAACGGCGTAAGAAAACGTAACGATTCGTAACAATTTGAAACAAAATTACGGCTATCATGGTTTTCTTGGAACTGCTCAATTACTGAAACTACGAAACTTACGATTATCGAAATAAACAGAAAAAAATGCAATAATCAGATTAATTTCTTACACTTCCACACATTGGCGTCCATCTTTGATATTTTTATTACGCATAGATACTTGGATTTGTTCGTGCATCCTCGTTTATTTCCGCCACAGTGACATTGCCGATTGGTTAAAAAGTGAGGATGCTGTACAGACACCCAATGAAACGAAAATCTGTCAAAATGTCCGGCGCGGTAATGAACTATTAGAAATATTCTTTTCATCACCGGAACCTCCGTAAAATGTGTAATACAAGAGTAAAAAATAAAAATAAACTTCAGTTGTTAGTAAACAATATGGCGGCAAAAGAAGACGAGCAAATGAAAAGATGCGTAGAAAATGGTGGGGAGTAAATGTCAGTCGCAACGTGGGCCCTAAATTCGCCAATCTTTACAATCTTTAGCCGATGGCAATAAAACGAACCAACGCGCGAGCCCAGCTTTTATGTTTTTATTCACAGCCAAAACATTAGATTTCAATTATGAGTTTCTGGTCTGTAATTTTTGTTCAAAATGATGCCCGGATCATGACGAATAATTACGGAATTTAACCCTATGTAATTGACTCTAGAAATGTTCACAAAATTAACTAATTTAGATGTATATAATTGCTGATACCTCGGCTTAATACTTAACGATTTTGAAAATCTTTTTTTAAAATTTGTCCCGTTGAATTCCTCTAAAAAAAAAATTCAAGTAAATAATTACAAAAAGAAAATATATATATTTCTAAAACAGTGGGACAGTCTACCTAATGATCATTGAGAAATCTGACAAAGGCAACTGCATAGCTGTGTGCAACTCAATCCATTTTTAATGTATTTACATCTTCTACTGCATTTTTTGCAACCACACTTGGTGAGCTGATGGCAACTTTTAGGCTCTAATGTTGTCCAAACAACTGTCCATCTCTCCGCTCCTTGGACCATCCCCACTTAGAAGGACATTAAAGCTCTGGCCCCAAATATGTCCTGCTTGGTAGGTAGCTCTTTTAGCATGTTCTTTCACTGCTGATTGTTTGGGGGATATTGATCATATGATCTTTGCTTTTTGGCATATAAATCTAATCTTGCTTCATTTACAGAGGATGTCTTGTTTGATTGGTCATACATAAGGACCACATATCTTTCAAAAATTTGCAGGGAACCTTCATCAATTTCACATGGAACCTTAATGAGTTAAGCAAAAGTCCCTACAAGTTCATGGAAAACAATTCATGTTTGCCATGCACACTTTTTTCCTTTGATGTTAAATGCAGAAATTAGATTACAACCAGTGGAAAAAGAGAATTCCTCTCACTTTCGCTAATCCTATGACACCAACAATATCATGTATTGGTAACCATTGTGTGTTCACCTTTTTCAATCCTAACCCACATTTCCTCCAGACCTAGCGCTTTGAGAAATGACATAAACGATATGGTAAATATCACCATATCTGCCTTATTTGCATCAATGATCACAGACTTGAAGCCTCTCCTTACTGCATGTCACACATGTAGGAAAATGCGGGTATCTGCCTCTTGTGCTCATGGGAAATATGGAAAAGAAAATATATGGGCACAGCAATACCCTTCAACTATTCTCCGGTAGGAAGTGGTAGGGGCTATTTCTGCAAGTCTTCGTTCCCACATTTCTATTGATTCATTTGGGCCGCAGTTTTCTTGGCAATAATCTTTGTATACTGTGATCTTGAGTACATGGATTAATGCAAGTGCTAACTGATAATCATATCTAGTTCTCTTTACATGTATGTCACCTATTAGAGAGGTTGCTACACCTGAAGTGAACACTTGCCAAAATGAACATTAGCTCCCAACCAGATACAGCCAATAATTTTCCACCACATTCTTGAGATGCCATTTCAATGTGCAGAAATCGCATTACATAAACCATCCTTCATCAAGTTCATCGGGGTACTTCAATTGATATTTCTTCTGTTGGACATAAATAGGGCAGTTTACTGTTGTGTGTGATACATAGGGTAAACGAGAAGTGAAATGTGTCCACATTTGCCTTTTTACGTGAACATTTCCTTATGATGACCAATCAGTTTTCGATTGACTAATTCTGTAGCTGCTAGACTGACTACATGTATGAATTTATTAAATATTGCCAAATACTCGAAGCGTAACAACAATTTATTTTCATTCTTTATTTTGCACTTGCTAATTTGATGTTTCACAGAGGTTTAAGAAAATATGTAAGAACTAAATCCTTTTTCGTAAATCATAAACACAGCAGTTCTAGAATATTCTATATTTTCTTTTCTTACCATTGGAATCTTTTCGTTGAAACTGTGGAGTACATTAATTTAAATGTTTCTCTACAATAAGAACTATGGAAAATAAATGAATAGCACATAAAAAGATGCTTAATAAAGCAAAGTAGGTCTACCAAATTTCACAGATATCACTTAGTTCAGTGGTCTGAAATTCTCCTATACAATTATGTATGTATCTATTGTTTGAGATAAAACTACCTTATTAACTGAAAAGAAACCATGACATTATATGTTGAACACTAACTAGCGGATGGGGCTGTGTATGAGCAGGTATATAATACGTGAACATTTCCAGGTGTCTAGCCTCCATACAAAATTTTGAACCCAAGTTCTTATAACTGCTAGAATGTTTGCTAGGCAACCAGTAAAATAAAACTAGTGAACCTGGTGAAAATAGGCTAGGGAAATTTTTAACCAGCCTTGCTGAGAATATTGATAAGGTGATAATAGATAAAACTCAAGATGACAACAAAGATACAGATGATAAAGATATTACAAACAATGATAACCCTCAAGATGTAAATACATGTACAGATGAAAATGGTAACATGAATATTGAATATAGTGAGAATGCTGATGTTAAAGTAACGGGGCCGTATGAAGATGAAACCAATGATGCAGACACAAGTCTCTCTCCTCAGTCAAAATGCACCCACATGATGGCCATCTTCAAAGGAGCTGAGGATGCAGAAACTTTCATGAAGTGTTTGGACAAAGTGGATGAAATGATCGGATCAAAGAGGAAAACGCAAGAGTCTACTCCTGAGAAGCCGACTAAAGAAAGCAAGATTTCAAAGCAGAAGATTGGCTAGAACTGAAATTCCAAAGATATTATTGCATGTACAGAATGTAATAATTCCGGTTATTTTTTCTTTCTTTTTTAGATTGTATTTGATTGTATTTGTCATTATCAATATCTGTATAAGTGATAGATTTTTTCTATAGCTGTTAAGGTTTAATCGTTGCTCTACGAATGATACAAGGAAGCTTGTGATACATGAAGTATAATGGTTCGAGTGTATGTGATGATTTGGTCGTGTAAATATGATTAGTTCTATGAAGGTGGTAACCCTCAATGTGAGGGGTATTAATAATAGGACAAAAAGAAAGACGGTATTTAATTGGGTCAAAGAAAACAAAATTGATGTTGCTATGTTACAAGAAACATACTGTAACAACTCTAAGATCAAAGAATTTAACGAGGACTGGGAGGGTAAAATATACCACTCGACAACAAACTCCCAACACAGTCGAGGTGTCGCAATTATGATCGGTAAAAACCTTTTAGACCAATCTGATGTCTGTGTAATAGAAACACACAAAGATGAAAATGGCCGGTTCATCATGCTAGAAATTACTATTGATAATAATCAGTACTATTTTGCTAATTTGTACTGTCCGGATGTTAAAAATGAAAGACGAAAATTCTTAGACAATATCAAAACATTTTTGTTAAACAAACGCATTTCCTTTGAAAATGTAATTGTTGGAGGTGACTTTAATGGTATACTTGACAAAAAAGACAGGCGTTCTACCAATAGCAATACTAATACTGATCATAACCTAAGGCAATTCACTGAGTGTTTGCAACTAAATGATCTTTGGCGTTCTTTGAATCCTGACAAACTAGAATTTACGTATATAGATCCTAGTAATCGCGGACGAGATAGTAGAATTGACTTCATATTTGCCCAAGATATGATTTTGAGAAAGGTGAATAAATGTGAAATTACCATCGCTCCAACACCTGATCATAGGGGAGTTATAACTGAGATCAATATAGGCAATAATCAACGTGGCAAGGGTTACTGGAAGCTGAACTCATCAGTTATCCAAGAACAAGGGTATCAGACACTGATTAACCAATTGATAGAGCAAACCATAAATGAATATCACAATGAAATTGATGATTGGGAACTTTGGGAATTGTTGAAAATAAGGATTAAAGAAACATCAATCAGATATAGTGTTATGAATGTAAGACAAAAACAGAATAAGATACAAAAAATAGAAAAAGAGATATATGATCTGGACAAGCTAATAGGGAACTGCCGTGATGTAGAGCAGTGTTTGATCCTTACACAAGAGCGTAAGCAGAAAAAATATGAATTAGATGATCTGTATGCACAAAACACGTTAGGTTGCCAAATCAGAGCTAAGGCAAAGTGGGTTGAAGATGGGGAAAAGAACACTGCTTATTTCTTATCATTAGAAAAGAAGCAACAAAGCTCCAACACGATTAAGAAGCTGTCTTATAAAGATAAAACAGCTAGTGATGATCAAGGTATACTGGGTATTTGTCATGACTTCTATAAAGATCTGTATAAGGACCAAAAAGTGTCAGATAATTATGTAAATAACCATCTGAATTCTGTTGAATTTAACAAAATTTTAACAGAAGACGAAAAAGGCATTTGTGAGGGAAAAATTACAATTATTGAATGCGAAAAAGCCGTCTATAAAATGAAAGGGCGGAAATCACCGGGGTTGGATGGCCTAACGGTGGAATTCTATCACCAGTTTTGGCCAGTATTAAAAGATGTAATAGTTCGAGCTTTTAACAACAGTTATGACCTGGGAAGTCTCCCTGAAAGTTTAAGATTAGCTGTGATTTCCTTAATATTCAAAAAAGGGGATACTGAGAATTTAGAGAACTATCGCCCAATAAGTCTCACAAATGTTGACTATAAAATATTAACGACATGTCTTGCAAATAGAATTCAGAAGGTTATAAATAAATTAATTGATCCTGATCAAATTGCCTATATCAAGGGTAGATTTATAGGTACTAACGTAAGGTTAGTGCAGGATGTTATAGAAAACTGTCAAGAGGGTATACTTTTCTTCTCAGACTTCAAAAAAGCTTTTGATTCACTGTCTTGGAACTTCATATTTAAGTGTCTTAAACGATATAACTTTGGTGAGTCCATGTTGAAATGGTTAAAGATTTTATATGTTAATCCGGTAGCTATTGTAAAGAACAATGGTTACTTCTCAGAGCAATTTGACATTGAAAGGGGCTTGAGACAGGGTTGTTGTGTGTCATGTTTAATCTTTATACTATGTGTAGAGGTACTTGCAAATAAGATTAGAGATAATCCAAACATAAAGGGTATTAAACTTCACACTAAATCAGTTAAATTATGTCAGTATGCAGATGATGCAACCTTCTTTTTGAAGGATGAAAATGATCTTCAATTGTGTATCAAAGATATCTCAGACTTTGGTTTAGTGAGTGGTATGCAGTTAAATAAGAAAAAATGTGAGGGTCTATTCATAGGCAGATTAAAAGACAGACAGCATAATTGTACACTTGCTGGGATTAATTGGCCACTATCACCTATTAGATGTCTAGGTATATATGTAGGAAATGACAAGAGTGAATGTGATAGGCTCAATTGGGTCAAAAGAATTGGCAATTTGGAGCAACTACTGAATATATGGAAACAAAGACATTTAACTCTCTTTGGAAAGGTCCAAATAATCAAATCCCTTGCATTATCAAAATTAACATATGTAGCTTCATGTTGTACCATGCCTAATGATGAAACAATCAAATATATTAATAACATCTTTTATAAATTTATATGGGGTAAAGTGGAGAGAATTAAACGAAAATCAATCATCAATAAAACCACATTAGGTGGCCTAGGAATGATTGATATTAAAGCATATTTCCAAGCAGTGAAAGCAGCTTGGGTGCCTCGATTACTAAAAGGCAGAGGGGAGAACTGGACTGAGATACCTCTAAAATTCATTAACAGATTAGGTAGAGGGGAATATATTCTGAGAACTTTTATACATAGTAGTAAATTGTGTCCTTTAATTAAGACGTTACCTGAATTTTACTCGCAAATGGTTACATCCTTTAATAGAGCAAAAGTAAACTATTGTATGAATAAAAACATTGGCTTGCTGGCACAACCACTGTTTGGAAACCATAATGTTACAATACTAAGCAACGGTCGAGAGACCATACCCTATTTTACCAATTGGATAAACTCAGGGTATGAATGTATAGGCAATTTGAAAGTTAGAAATGGCAAATTAGATGTCAACTATATAAATGAACACCTAGTTTTAAAACACAATATGCTTGCTGAAGTGAATATAATGCAAAAGGCATTGCAACATTATAAAAATGAGTTGGCGTGCATTGAGCCAAATGATATTAAATGTGCAATCTTCCATGACAAAGAAGGCACTATAGATATTACAAAAGCAAAATCAAATTTCTTCTATACTTATATAATAAAGTCAGAACTTCTAGAACCAAATTGCCAAGCATACTGGCAAGCGTTTTTCAATAAGGAGATTGACTTTTATAATGTTTATCTGCATAAGTTGGTTAAAATAAGCGATATTAAAATAGCTGAAACAAATTTTAAGATTCTTAATAATATCCTTCCATGTAATGAAAATCTGGAAAAATGGAAAAAGAAATGTTGTAGTAAATGCAGTCTTTGTGGGGAACAAGAAAATATCCAGCATTTAATTTTTGAATGTAAATTAATAAGGCCTCTCTGGAGATATGTATCGAATGCTCTGAGAATCAACATTAGTTTGGAAGACGTTATTTTAGGTACGCAGAATCACAAACAAAATGATATAATAACACTGAATACATGTATATCAGTAATTGTTTTTATTATTTACAGAAACTGGTTGGAATATTCTCTTAGTGAAAGACAAAGAGACAGATCTTGTATTTTTAGAGATTTTAAATCACAAATACTCTATTATAAGGCCATTTATGAAAAAACTGGCAGTTTAATAACAATAAGCAGAAAACTTCAAGAAATATACTGTATGCTGACCAGAGTCTAAAAGGCTTGTACTCACTAGTTACATAGTTAACTCAATATTTTCTGATTAAAATACAACTTCATATACTTATATTAATGTGGTAATTGATTATATTATAGTATTAATGTTTGCCATTATGTAAAATAGAATTTTTAAAGCAATAATCCATCATAACTTTTACTCAAATAACGTTGGTTAAATAGCAATATTGAAAAAAATTAAATTTGAATTAATTTGTTTATGTGGAGGTTTTTTCTCAAATTTTAATTTATAGTAAATATTTGGTTGTATAGCTAAAATAAAGCATTTATAATTCTTAAAATAGGTGTTCTTTATTTGTCACTTAAAAATACATAGACAAAATATCAAATTTGTAAAATTAGTTCTATGTAATTGCCATTTCTATAAAATTTTGGAAGCAATCACAATATCTGATACAGTTTTGAGGAAATCATTAATAATTGCCGCCAATATAGCTATAGTCTGTCCAGAAATTATCATTTTCACTATCACTAATACAATTTAGTATCTACATATTAAATCTATCTGTATAAGCAATTATTTTCTGCAATAGAATTATGTTATTTTTATGAATTTGTTTTATCTGCTGCAATATACTGACATACACCATTTTTACTGCAGCGCATGGATTAATATTGATCACATGATACTGCAGTGGGATTATCGTTTCGCCTTTTCTGAATGTTTCAGTTGAGTGGGTTTGACTTGCTACTATGCCAGGGGGTGCACTGGGTGCAAATTTACCACCCTTTTTTCCAAAACAACAAATTCCCTAGACTATACCTTTCAATCATTTTAGATCGTTTATGATCATGTTTCAAAGTCCTTTATAGGTATACAGTGTGTAGAAATTAAGTCCACCTTAATTTTGTTTACTTAATTCATAAAGATACATAAATTTGAATTTGAATTACACGTTAAGGATGCATTTTTGGCTCGGGCTAACTTAACTTAGTACTAACTAAAGACTGATGGCTTTGCCCATAAAGATCATATTTCTTCGCACTGTTTTTTATTGTTTATGACAAAAATACATCATTTAATTGTTTGCACTAACTTGTGATTATTGTAAATTGCCAAAATTTTACGACAATAATGTTCTGTGTATACATAGGAAATAAATATATACTAACAAAATACTATTATTTGTTTATTTTTTTGCTGGATTTTCGTAACTTTTTATTACATTTTCAGAGAAAAAGCATAACCAACAAAAAATCTTTAAACTAAATCATTATCATCAAATCATGATTCAAAAATATATTCATCATTGATTTTCAAAAACAAAGCAAAATTTCCTCATAGTTCGCCAGATATTTCTTAAAACTTTTCCCTCTTGAACACTTTCTTAATAAGTCCCCCACAATTTGGCGACTTTCGACTTGAAACTCTTCTTTGGTTTCTTAACTTCTTCAATCTCTATCACCTCAGCCTCTTTGGGTTCAGGTTTATCAAGGATAGCAAGAGGTGGTTGGGTCCAAACCCCTGTCAATACAACCGTGCAGTGCAGAGATCGTGGGGAAATAGTTGTCAGGACCAAGTAGGGGGAAATGTTGACAGGTCGCAGTAGAAGAAACTACGGACAGTAGGTAAAACTTCAGGGGGATAAATTCTTCACTTCTTACCACGGATTGTGGCGTCCATGAGGGCGTCTCTTACCACGGAGCTGAGGTCTATCAGGGAGTAGTGCCTCACTGTCATCGCATGCCTTTTTCTGGCAAACATTCCACACATTGTGAACAGCATGATATTTCCAGTGAATGCGCTTCTATTCTCTTGAAGAGTCAAATCTCTTCTCACCTTTTTTCTCCTGTCCATTTTTTTTTCTTTCTTTCACAGCAATGTTTTATTTCATTAAAACACTTTTTGAAATAAAACATTATGGGTATCGCAGTTACAACAGCTCATTAGTCTTGACAACTGAAGGTTACGTTACAGTTACTACTCGTCTCGGCAACTGTCCAAGGATAACGTTGTCTTTGTTGATGGACTTGTTGCCTTGGGAGATGGTAAAACTTTTGATGACACCTCTGCGAATGGGATACTTGGGATTCATGTTCTGGCTGAGTATCTCATTATGTTCACGAGGGAAGGTAGGACACCTGCAGTGTTTGTGAATGCAAAGTCGATATTACAGTCCCGCACTGTCACATTTTTGTTGTAGTGGTCCCGGCAAAGACCATTTGTATTTATCCCGAACAAATAAAACTTGTTGCTGACATATCTTTCCAATAGAGACTTACATTTCCAAATAGAATTGCATATACAATGAAAAATAATATTAGCTGAATGAACATTTAACATTAATGCATAAGATAAATAAATAACATTGTTGGATGATAATAACTAGAGGTCTAATACAATGACTTCGTTCTACAAGTAAATTATTCTGAAATAAGTTACATTTACACTGAATTTTTCTTAGTTTTTGTCAAATGTTCATAATAAACTATTAACTTTGATTTTGATTTTATTATTCTTTTAATATATACACAGAAAAGAACAAATAAGTTTTTCCAGGCTCAGGATCCAGACCAACCAATTGTCTGAAAGAAAATTTCAAAACTTACTTTGACAAGTTTAGGCGGACCCAATTGAACTTGGATTATTCTCTGTTGGGGTGTATCTGCCGTGGGCACTCTTCTGAAAAGACGATGTGACGGACTGTATCCAACTACAACAGGCTCTGCTGATGATGCTGAAGCTTCTGGCTGTGTTAATATGGATGCATCAGCCTGTTCTGACGGGGATGAGGCGGTCTGGACTGTGGATGGGGCAAACTGCTCTGATTTGGATGGGACTTGCTTAGTGTTGAATGTGGAATCTAACTGGTTCTTGTTTCTCATCTATCAATGATTCGTGGAGTATGAGCATTAAAACTTTTAAGGAGTCTCTCAGGGACTTTATGTTGATTGATTGAAATGTTCAGATCCTGAGCTAAGCTTTGTCACTGCATGCAGTGTAGCCATGATCGCGGGTGAACAGTCCGTGGTGAAAGTGAAAGTATTACATTTTGTTTCTTTAGCTATCAAACACGGCTAAAAATAAAAAACGTAAAATAAAACATGAAATATATAATAATTCTAAATAACAATGACAATAAAACTGAAAACCAAAAATTATTATTTAATTCAATTTAACATAGCATATTGCTTCCACCAAAGTACAATTGATAAGCAAATGAGCAAAACATAAAATGGCTTATTGGATCATGAGTGCAGTCAAAGACTAACCTTGACCGGCTCGTATCGCAGTTCTTGGTGAAGGCAGTTAAAACTCTTCTTAAGTTTGCCAATGTTTCTCTCCACTGCACTCCTGGTAGACTTATGTGCTCTGTGGTAAAGCAAACATTAGAAAAGCAATAACAGCCGAGCATTTCTTGTTTGATTTGTACTAAAGGAAGAGCATGTTGTGTTTCTTCAGTTTCCTTAATCGCTGTTGTGGAACCGTTACCCTTGTAAAGAGATGGCCTATTTAAAGTAGAGCATGTTATGTTTTCATTGAGATTGTTATGCCAGAAATTATCATGTTGTGGTGCGCGTCGCTGTAATCAGAGGAAATCAGACTGGCTGTCGGCAAATATACTAATTATAGAACAAGCGTGTTTAAAACATTGATTAGCTTTTAATAAACTGCCAATGTGATGTCGTGGCAGGGTAATAGTCTTGATATTACCAGTTTAACTAGGAAACTAATGTGGTCAGATATTGCTGACAAAGGCTTGTGCAATTGGTATATTTACAGTTGCTGGTTTGCTCTAGGGTATTCGAATTCTATCATCATCATCCATGTTTAGTTTAAACTGGACTAATTTAATCCCTGAAGCAGGGGTGGGTCCAGTCTGACGGCACTTCTTAGTGTACCACTCCAAGCTGTCCTGTCGGAAGGGTGGGTCTCAGCCATACCCAGCGCCAGCTGATCCCGCGGACCACTTCCGCCCATGTCTTATTTGGGCGGCCACGGCTTCGGCCTCCACCGGGGTCAATGTCCTGTACTCTTCTTAGCCAGCCATTACTGCTCGATCGATGTGGATGTGCCATCTGAGTCGCCTTGTGCAGGAGCACCTTCACTATGTCATCCAGTTGCAGCCTACCGAGTAGGTCTTGAGAGCTGGCCTGACCTTGGTGGTGAATCCCGCATCCAGCGGATCATGGCCCGGTCATTGCGTTGCAGTCGATGCAGAACAGAAGAGGTCAGGGCCCAGGTCTCACTTGCATACAGCATGATGCTCCTGACACAAGAGTTGTATACAAGTCCTCAGAAGAAGTTGGGGGGATAGAGCGAGAGGTGAGGATGGGCAGGAGCTCATTGAATTTGCCCCAGGCTGTGCGACATCTAGTGATGGAAGCAAGCTCACAACCGCCTCCAGAGGACAGGGTGTCCCCGAGGTAACAGAAGGATGGGACCACCTCCAGTCTTTCTGTGCCGACTGTCACTTCAGTCATAGGTCTGCTGTCTATTGGTCTAGCCAGACCACTGCACCTGTTACACCGGAAGGTGGGGTCGGGGAGCAATATGCCAGTGATGCCACTGCATTTCTTGTGGACCCAACAGGAGCAGCCAGTACAGAGGATGGAATTTGTGCCGACTCCTCTGAGGCACACAGCACAGGGGTGTTTGCCGGTTTTCTGGAGCACGTTAAGTCCCGGCCCTGATATCATGATCTTGGTTTTCCCCATGTTGACCCGGAGCCCTTTGGCTTCCATGCCAGTCTTCCAGAGTGCCAACTTGGCTTGAAGTTCCTCCAGCGAGTCGGAGATGATGACCAGGTCATCAGCGTACAGATCTTCCCATGGGCAACCCGTGCGGAACTCTTGGGAGAGTGCCTCAAGCACAGTGATGAACAGCAGGCAGGATGGCAGATGTTCCAAATTGATGTCTACATGTAAATTGTTGTATTTTGACATTTTGCATGTAATAAACGATACAAATGCAGTAAAGTTTTATTAAGTACAAGAAAACGGCTTCTCCCTCCTGTGAGCCATAAATCAGAGGAGGGTGGCGCTCAACAAACGGACCAAAGTATTATGCCAATGTAAAGTGGCACAACCCTTTACACCCTGTTAACTGTGTGGTAATTGGGATGCAACATCATCATCTGAGGAAATAGTAAGAGCTTCCTGATCTGCAGGATTGACTACTGAATTGATTTTAACATCACTATCCTCATCCATCACATCAGTCATGTCAATTGTAATATTTCGACTGCCATCCTTGCACTTCATATGGTTACAAATCATCTCAGCATTGATATCCTTCATGCTAGTCACAAACTCCTAAACACTTCACGATTATATCGATTTCACAGAAAACTTGAGAATCACTCACATGTAAAGTAATAGTGTACAAAAAAAGTTGTAGAATATTGAACCAGGTGTTGTAAATACAGAGGACATGTTGACAGTGTATATGCAACCTGCGTGTTCGATTCTCTTCTTGAACAGTTGACTGACACACAGCGATGGGCATACAGCTGGTACTTGGGTCCTTTGTCCTGACGACCAGGGTTTATAACCACATCCTTGTGGCGCGAATGCTCCTGGTACATGGCGAGCAGAATGGCATTCTTTGTGTAATGAATTGTTCACATTGTACTTATAATATTACCATTCATTGATTCAATGCCCTATATGCAATCCGTTTTGAACGTTTTGAGTAGGCATCCGTTGATAGTTGAACGTTTATTAGTGCACCCTAAAGTGAGATAGAAAAGACAAGTATTAAATAACCCACTTCCATGCATTGGATTCTGACAAAATATCAATGATATTATTTAAATATCCTAAAATAAAAATTTAGAATTTGAAATATTGCTCAATGTAATTTATATTTTGTGTTTAATGGTCAACATTAAGAAAATGAATGTTACATTGAAAGTAATTATTATGTAAGTTATTGTTAGGCTTTGAAAATGGCTTGAAAGAATGGACTCAAAATAACTGTTGAGGCAAATAAAAAATGTGTGGATTTTTTAGACGTGACCTTAGACCTCAACACAGGAACTTTCAAGCCATTTTCAAAAGCCATAAAACAATATGTCCATAAAGAAAGTAACCACCCCCCTTCCATCCTTAAAAATATCCCACTGAGCATTTACAAAAGGTTATCAAAGATCTCTTCTAACAGTAGTGTGTTCACGAGAGCCACACCCCAGTATCAGGAAGCGCTGAGAAAGAGTGGATACAGACACCCATTGAAATTTGAAACCAGCCACCCAAATAATAGCAACAAAAATAGAAATAGAAGAAATAGAAACATAACCTGGTTCAACCCACCATACAGTGATAATGTAGGTACGAACGTTGGTAGGAGATTCTTAAGTCTGATCGAACAATGTTTCCCCCCGGAGAATAGCCTACATAAAATTTTCAACAAAAACACTCTGAAATTAAGCCACAGCTGTATGCCGAATATGAAACAAAAAATATCCGCACACAACAAAGCCATCCTCAAAACAGAGCCTAACGCTGAGCCAAATAGATGCAATTGCAGGACCCAACCATGCCCATTGGATGGCAATTGCCTAGCAGCATCGCTCGTGTACCAGGCCACAGTGGAAAGAGGAGATAACAGCAGCAAAGACACGTATGTAGGGCTTACGGAAGGCACTTTTAAAACCAGATTCAACTCGCATAAATCAAGCTTCAACAACCAAGCCCAGAGAAACGCCACAGCACTCAGCAAACACGTATGGAGCTTAAAAGACAGCGAAACTCCGTATAAAATAACCTGGAGAATACTAGCACATGCAAAGCCATACTCACCAATAAGTAAAAGGTGCAACCTGTGCACAACAGAAAAAAAATATTACATAATATGCCACCCAAACTTTTCCACCCTAAACAACAGAAATGAACTTGCCAGCAGCTGCAGACACAGAAGAAAGTTCCTATTGAAACATGCCTCCATAACGTAGAACATATAATTACAGACTATAAACCAAACTAATTCGCAGACCATAAATAGTTCAAAACCACAGTATAAGCCAATGATGGCTTTTGCCTGAAACCGTGCCTAAATAAAATATATAAAAAAATGATCTAGTTCTTGATGATATATTTGTCACTTAAAACTAATGTTCATTGTGCCTGATGATGGCTTTGCCTGAAACACCGTGTAGCATATTAAATAAATAAAAATATATAACTCGATATATATATATATATATATATATAAAAATGATCTATGTTCCACCAATGCCTAATGAGAAAGCACAGAGAGCATAACTGTGTTAGTTAGAAAATGTGAGCCTGCGTAATGTGAGTGTATCAGAAGTGTACTTTGATGCACTGATGCCTGCAAACTTGTTGATTGTGATATTCAAGATCCTACAGAGGATTGTGAAATTTCAGATATGATGAGGAGGATGATGAATCAGGAATATTATTTAAGAGGGACACAAGATAGTATGGTTAAATGTCATATATAAAACCGTTTCTTGGTATGTTTTATTGACATGATCATATTATTTCATTTTGTTGTCCCTTGAGTTTATATGTTGTTCAACAGATTACTTTATAGACTACATTTCTATGGAAACTTGATTTTATGTTGTATGGGTTTCCCATGTTGTATAGTGCTATGGACTTGTTTTAGGGGCCATAAGAATAAGTATCAACAATGTTTCAAGTCGTTTCCCCGTTTAATTGAATTTAAGATCATTTCTTGTACTCCTTCAAATTTCACTTTAAACAATACTCTCACTTCTATCATCATTCTGAAAATAACAATGCATCCATGCATCGATGCTTCGCACAGTGTCTTGATTTTTCAAAGTTAAAGACTAGGGGTAGGGGTAGGTTAAAATACTTTGACAGAGACATAAGATTATATTCTATCCTGGTTTGATTTTTAAAAGTTTGAAAAGATGGCAATGAAAATTTTAAGACTCGTTTAGAGTAATCTAATCTGACCAATGTTCACTTCAGGGGCCAATATTTTTAAACGAAAATGTCAAAACCAAAGCTGTTTTCCATCCATTTTAAGCTCAAGTTTTAAAATTACTACTGTTTTGTCATTGATTGAGTCTTAAAATGGCACATACACAATTTCTGTTCAGTTATCTCTTTTATAAAAAAGGAAATAATCAACAGCTTTCTTCAATATTAATCACAATGTTTCATTTAATGATAATTTTATGAAAATAGCGATTTTGGGTAACCACAACTGCTCTATATGGAATATTAAATGACAATTTATGCAATCTATGTATTGATACATTTGGCATAATGTTTAGGTAAGATTTAATAGTTATTTGAAGTCCATATCATCATTCATTATTGAGAGACATTTGTATGACGTAAAAACGTCAAACCCGAAGCCGTTTTTCGCTCATTTTTGTGATAATTGCTACAAATATTGGAGTTGTGATGTTTTTCTGAACTCAAATTGTACCTGTGGGCTTTGTGGTCACTTATGAAAAGGAAATAATCAACAACGTTCTTCAATATTAATCATCCAATATTAGTCATCCAAAATGTGCAGAGTGCAAAGTGTCATTAAACAAAAAATCTCTGGATGACATGATCATCAACACCAAATGTGGCTTGTGCTTCTCTAGCTTCAGGATCACTTAAAAACTAATCACCGCCAATCTGTAATGTGCAAAAATCTGTTCACAAATGAACAATCTCTTGACGAACACATTGTCAAGACAGGACGTCATTAGTGTTATCCACCATAAACTGTGTGGAACTATTCCTTGATAGACCAAAATTACTAATAACTACAAACTCAAGAATAGACATTATACATGTTGTAATAGTCAAAATTCGCTCACCAATTATTGTGTTTAGATATTTAATAAGCAATCTATGGTAATTATATCTTGTATTAAAACTAGTTTATTTAAAAAAAAAACTAATGAGATTCTGGTTCAGTAATGATTGTTGAATGATTGTTGAATGATTCTTCAAAATATTTTTAGATATGAAGATGGTAGCTCAATGTCACACGCCTCCTCGTGGTGGGAACGCGTATTACGCATCTGTTATTGCGACAGATGATGACTAGAACTTTCCATTTGTGCTAAAATAAAGATTTTGTGCAATAAAAAAATAAAAAAAATAATTACAATGTTCCATTTTGTGAAATTTTATGAAAATAGCAATTTTGGGGTAGGGGTAACCACAACTGCTCTATATGGAATATTAAATGACAATTTATGCAATCTATGAATTGATACGTTTGGCATAGTATTTAGGTAAGATTTAGAAAACATTTGAAGTCCATATCATCATTCATTATTAATTGAGAGACATTTGTATGACGTAAAAATGTCAAAACAGAAGCCATTTTTCGTTCATTTTTGTGATGATTGCTACAAATATTGGAGTCATGATGTATTTCTGCACTCAAATTGTACCTGTGGGGTTTGTGGTTACTTGACAAAACAAAGAATACAGTCAAAGTGGAATATAATGAGTGATTGACTTCATTTTTCATCACATCATCAGTTACCGAAAAACCTTGAGGTATAGTTACATAAAGGATGATAACAGACAAAAGCTACCACTTGTGCATTGTTATCATCCATTTCCCATAAATAAAGACATATCCTTGAAGGAGTTTATCGTGTTGGTAGTATAGTTGAATAAATTTATTATTTTCATCTTTCACAACACTAAAAATTTATTTACGTTTGACAGTTTCGTCGGCTTCTGAAGGCGAGTGGCCACTTCATTTACTGGCAGCAGAACTCATGATTCCATATTTTGCTGCTGCTGCTCATTAGAACTACTTTCAACTATATGGAATCGTTATATCATGAAGATGAAGAAGATGCCTATGGAACTCTTAACTCCTTACTTCCCAGCAGACCATCAGTACAGACAGTGGTTCACTTATACGATGGTTCAAGCTGTCGAAAACCTTCCTCCAGTTCAAGCTGGTCCAAAGGTGATTAAAGCATCTTACAAGCCACATCCTTCTAGATTTTTCCCCTCCGACTTCAGCAATGGCGACTTTAACAGTGATGCTGGTAGTGCCGAACCAGATATGATTGTTGTGAAGGAAAACTGCAGCCCTGTTAAGAATGAAGTGAATGTTCCCAAGGAAAAGCTCTGTGCAGGAGATGCTGATCATTTGACTCACCATTTAGTTTAAATAAAATTATCTTTTTTAGCGGAGTGTTTATTTTTAAGTTTTATAATGACATAATTCTTTGAAAATGCAATATTTTGACATTTATAAGCACTAGTATGGGTAATGGTTTATTGGTATTGTATTTATTATATTTTTATTATGATTCTCTTGATATTATTAATTTAGTATCACCTAAATTAGAATCATGGATGAAAAAAGGTTATGGTAAACTATATAGATGTTTGACAATCAGTCTAAAAATTATTATGTTCAAAGAAAACCAAGAATTACGGCGGGCATTGTGCAATACGAATTAATGGAAATAATTGCTAGATCCCAAAAACAATATATATATATTAATATCCTTCATTTTTATTTTGTAGTTGAACTTGGATATTATGGTGATTGCTGAAGCCTGTCGCGTTGCATTTCTCACACTGTAGCAGGGGTCATCATGCGCTCTGATAGTAGATAGACATTGTATGTTGAGTATATCCACATTACCATTTGTTGGATTTCTAGACATTCCATCAGCTGCACGATTCTTCACACCGGGTATATGAAACATCTCAAAATGATAGCGCAGTGTCTTCTCTTTCAGCCTTAGAAGCCGATTGTTTGGTATGTCTTCCAGTGATCTGTCTTTGAATATTTTAAGTAGTGGTTTATGGCCTGTTGCAATTATGAGATCTTTACACCCAAGCACAAAGTGTCTGGTTTTGTCAAGGGCATCAGCAACAGCCAGTGCCTCTCCTTCCACGGGAGCATATCTTGATTCAGCTGACTGTGTAAGGCCCAGGCAGAGAAGCCTGATGATGTCAACAACAAAAACTACCGGTTGTTCCTCAGCTCCTCATTTAATGCATTCCAAATACACCAGTTTGGGGTCCAAAAAGCCCAGTCTAACTGCAAACCGCTGTACTGCAAGGATGACATGAGTTCAATCTATTTAGTAGTTACATTTGGCATAATGTTTAGGCAAGATTTTAATAGTTATTTGAAGTCCATATCATCATTCATTATTAATTGAGAGACATTTGTATAGCGTAAAATTTCAAACCCTAACCCGTTTTTCGCATTTTTTTGTGATAATTGCTACAAATATAGGTTGTGATGTTTTTCTATTGTATTAAAACTAGTTTATTTTAAAAAGACTATTGGATTATAATGAGAATTCTGGTTCAGTAATGATTTTTTGAATGATTGTTGAATGATTTCTTCAAAATATTTTTAAATATGAAGATGGTAGCTCAATGTCACATGCCTCCTGGTGGTGGGAACGCCAGATACTCATCTGTTATTGCGACAGATGTTGATTTAAACTTTCCATTTGCGCCTAAAATAAAGATTTTGTGTAATAAAAAATAAAAAAAATAATTCCAATGTTCCATTTGATGACAATTTTATGAAAATAAAGCGATTTTTGGGGTAAGAGGGGGTAACTACAACTGCTCTATATGGAATATTAAATGACAATTTATGCAATCTATGTATTGATACGTTTGGCATGATATTTAGGTAAGCATTTAGAAAATATTTGAAGTCCATATCATCATTCATTATTAATTGAGAGACATTTGTATGGCGTAAAAATGTCAAACGCGAATACATTTTTCGTTCATTTTTTGTGATGATGGCTACAAAATATTTGAGTCATGATGTATTTCTGCACTCAAATTGTACCTGTGGGGTTTGTGGTTGCTTGACAAAACAAAGTGAATATAAGTCAAAGTGGAATATAATGAGTGATTGACTTCATTTTTTCATCACATCATCAGTTACGAAAAACCTTGGTATAGTTACATAAAGGATGATAACAGACAAAAGCTACCACTTGTGCATTGTTATCATCCATTTTCCCATAACTAAAAGACATATCCTTGAATGAGTTCATCGTGTTGGTAGTTAAATAAATTTATTATTTTCATCTTTCACAACACTAAAAAATTTATTTACGTTTGACAGTTTCGTCGGGCTTCTGAAGGTGCAGTGGCCACTGCATTTACTGGCAGCAGAACACATGATTCCATATTTTGCTGCTGCTGCTCATTAGAACTACTTTTCGACTATATGGAATCGTTATATCATGAAGATGAAGAAGATGCCTATGGAACTCTAAAGCATTTCCTGAATAGACAACATGTAATGAGACATCATCCAGGGATTTGAAATGGCATATTGAGTGATATGATGATTGCAACCACAGTTGCGCGCCAAGTTCATGATCAAAATGGAATAATTGGAATCACGCTTAACCAGAAAGGCTTTGGAATGCTAGGCTCTTGTTTCCTTCATATATCTGGTCAGCTACAGAAAGACTTCATGGAACTAGAGGCCAAACAGAATATTTAACAAACCAGTCATAAAGAAGAGAGTAAGTCCAGAATAAAAATCAGATGAAGATAACCGAAGTAAAATTCGAGATATGCTTAAGACATACATTTCTCCCTTTAATCTGAAGAACACCAAGTGGGATTTAGTCAACATTTGTAACTGAACAACGCGTCAACTGATTTAGTTAATGAGGACAGGGATTTATAACATTGGTCGTAAACAAGTTGTTGTCGAGTTCCAAATCAAGCAAAATCAAGTAAAAATATCGATACCATGGCTGTGGCAAAATCTGTTCAAGTGGGAAATGCGAAGTGGATTTGACACTTCATTGATTTATTCATGAGTAAGTACTAGCTTTGCAATTGTCTAGAGATTCTCAGACAATGAATGATGTTCTTAAATATGAGCTGGCTATTCCTACATCAATGTTTACAGATTCTGGTGATAAGCAGGTTGCAAAGAACAAATTTTGTTCTCAAAATAAGTGGGTGGAGGTATCAGCACCAAGCGGCACTGCCCTTGCATGCTGTGATAGATGGTTCAGCTATCTTATGGACTGTTCAATGCTTGAGGGGGGATCTCGAATACATTTGGTTAGTACGGATGTGCCATTTTTATAGTCACTTTTTTCCAGCCTCTTTGATATATATCATTGGGTCCTATTTTTAGATATTTGGGTATTTGATATATCATTGGGTCCCTTTTGAGAAATTAGTATATTATTGGGTCTTGATTTTAAGACAACACTATATTTTAGGGTCTTATCTCTAGAGATAACTATATCATAGGGCATTGATATGGAAATATTGCATTTTCTTGCGTATTTTCATGTTTCATCACTCTGAGTATCATCATCAAAGAAGAAATATCATTGCTCAAGAGTATCTTATATATTCCAAATACACCAGTCTGAGAAGTCCAAAAGCCCAGTCACAATGCAAACCGATGTACCAAAGAGCATTACCTTAAATATCTCTGGCTGTACTGCAAGGAAACCATGAGTGCATTGTGTATTTCTGTAGTTGTTATGGATGAACTTTGGGTTTAGTATATTTATGGATATATTTATTGAATGAATTTTTTACTATATTTTTCGGGTATGCTTTTTGCAAATCTTACTATATTTATTGGTGCCGTTCCTGAAGTCAAAATGGCATACGTACCCAATTATAGCTTGATACCCTCCTCCCTCCCCCCCCGAGGTTCAATGGCCATCCAAGGGAACTGTAGTGATTTTTGTATCAATTAGTATAGAATATGTAGAAGTAAGAAATTTCGTCAAGTTCTGTGTTTTTGATTTTTACTGATATTATGATTATAGCATAAAGTCAACTGCAAGAGCAGTGTGAAAAAAGTGGCAGCAAGTAGAGTGTCCAGCTCAAAATATGGAATTAATTATAAAATTTTAAAAAAAAATACTATGTGATGGGGAAATGATAACAGAAACAATTTAAAAAATATTTTTTTAAAATCCGATGGATAATAAAGAGATATGGCCAATTTTAGCATCAAATTTTGGGCTGTTGTGATTCCTTGTTTTTCCTTGTCACCATGTACAAAATACCTCAGGGGATATTTTCATTGCGCCATTGCGCCATAGGCACACTGTTTTTGTGATTGGCACAATCATTTTTTTACTGTGCCAAAATGGCACAGCATCCCGTAGGTGGCGATATCTTTATGTGTTTTGCTCATAACTGGATGTATTTGAAACGTTAAAAAGTTAAACACACGTTTCATATGTTTTGGAGGAAAATTCTCATCTTCAATATATTTGATTTGAATCTACTTTATGATATCATTTTTTCAAAACTCCCAAATCGACCTACCAGATACATATGCTAAACAGTAATTTTTTATAACAATCACATCAAAATTGTTTGAGGTCTGCCCACCATCTTGCAAATTTGGCATCTTTTTTATGGGCAAGTGTGCCAAATGGCACACACCTTTTCACCCAGAATTGTCCCTGAAACCTGGACATTTTTCAGCTTTGTGCATGTTCTGTGGTGCATTCAAAAAATTCAGGGATCACTTTTTTAATTTAATGTGTTGTGTTTGCTATAGCATCAATTCATATAAAAATAAAGTCCTTTATACAAAATTGCCTGTTGTTTCTTGTTTTCACTATTTCAACACAAATTACTAAATAGTTTTTTGCTGTAATATTCTGCAAAGATCGTCACGATAATGCGACTGAGTCCCAACTGTCAAATGTGGCTATGTACTTAAATGATGATCAAAATAAACTAATTGGATTGAGCAATTAATTAGACTTGTATATATGGATAGAATCGCATATCTCCACAGATTATTTCCATGGTAACTATATTATGATTGAACGACTTATACATGTAGCTGAGATATCATCAATATCTATCTTCCCTGTTACTAAAATTCTTTATTGCCATTGTCAAATTCATGGCGGATCACGATATTCATTTGAGTTCCAAAGTTTAGTCAAAAAGTCCTTCTATTTTTTTTTGTGATTGGTATGGTTTGAAAGCATACTTCTATAGTTTATAGTCATAATTATTAAAATATATTTTTAGGTGATATATGGACGATATATGTGGCAAAGTTCACTGGCAGGTTTTTAACATATAGCGCTAAGATTTAGCTGTCAAATTTTACCGGAAAGATCCGCCAAATTAACCATTTTTAATCTTCAAAGTTTTTCAATGAAATGTCCCACAAATATTTAATGATTGATATGGTTGAAACACATACTTCTGTAGATTATAGATATCACATTAATATATTTTAGGAGGGTTGTAGTTAAAGAAAATCACTTAAATTTGTATTACTTCTCTAGCATAAACCGTTTTACGTAAACACACACATCGTCGTTTTCTCGCCGTCTATACAAAAGCGTTGCATCTTATTGCACCGAACAACTAGGGGTTTAAACAGCATTTTTCAATCAATTTGCAACCATGTATTGCGGTCTTAAACATCTTAAACTGTGATTATGAAGAAAAAAACGGTTTTATCTAATATATAGGTCGATGGTCCACCCCAAAAATTAAATTTTAATTTAATTTCAAACTGAATTAAAACTTAAAATACGTGGGACTCATACTATACTCAATGAATTTCGAGTGTGCCATCTGCCAAAAGTTTCCCAGTCATTTCTCTGTAAATCCATACCCATATTAAAGAGGCTGCTCTGATTGGAAGTTATTTGCCAATCTAAACAAATCAGAGACCCTTTTTACAGGAGGCCACTGCCGTAAAATCCTGAAAAAATGTGCAGCCGGTAAAT
Organism: Streblospio benedicti; assembly: GCA_019095985.1. Taxonomy (NCBI): domain Eukaryota; kingdom Metazoa; phylum Annelida; class Polychaeta; order Spionida; family Spionidae; genus Streblospio; species Streblospio benedicti. The sequence goes on from CM032669.1 coordinate 52,506,466, forward strand.
AAATGACACATCACATTTTAAAAATTTTTTTCACTCAATAATTATAAAGGAACAATAATAAAATATTACATATAATGGAATCAAAAATAAATGTTCAAGATAGGTCATAGAGGAAATGGGGTGAACAGATGCGTTTTTAACATATATTTAAAGCGTAGAAAATCATTGCCAATTTGTCAGGTATATGGAGAGGTAAACTGTTCCACCAACATATGGGTAGCGTAGCTCGGTCCCATAGGACGACAGAGCCGAGTAGCAGGTACATGTAGAAGCCTCTGTGATGCTGACACAGAGAGAGCGACCTGGTTTGTGTTGCTTAATAAAGGTCTTTTGGTATGAAGGCACAAGGCTGTGAAAGGCACTTAAAAGTCAAGGTTAGTATTTTATATAATCCGTTTGGAGGTGGAAGCCAATGAAGAAGATTTTGGTACTGGAATGTGTTCATGTTTCTTAGTTCTAGTCAGTATCCTTGCAGCTGTATTTTGTTTACCTCTCCCATATAAGACAACAGACAAATTTGGACGATTTCAAATCTATGTTAAAAACGCATCTGTTCTAGGGCTGGTTTGTTTTGCTCTGTCGCTTGAACATTTATTTTTTGGAGGTTAAGCTATATAAATATGTATATATTATTATTATTATTGTTCCTTTATAATTATTGGAGTAAAAATTCTTAAAAAATCTTGTCAAAATATTTACCCGGCTGCACATTTTGTGATTTCACCGACGGTGGCCTCCTGTAAAAGGTCTCTGATTTGTTTACATTTGCAACTAACTTCTAATCAAAGAGCCAGCTCATATGGGTATGAATTTAAAAAGCCTTTGGTCTGCAAACTTTTGGCAGATGATCCACGAAATTCATGAGTAAAAGTACGAGTCCCACATATTTTTAAGTTTTGTAATTCAGTTCGAAATTAAATTAAAATTTTATTTTTTGGTGGACCATCGACCTTATATTAGATAAACCGTTTTTCTTTCATAATCTACACAGTTTAAGATGTTTAAGACCGCAATACATGGTTTGCAAATTGTGTTGAAAAATGCTGTTTAAACCCTAGTTTTCGTGGTGCACAAGATGATTACGCTTTTTATAGACTAGGCGGCGCGGTGTGTGTGTCTGTTTACGTAAAAGCGTGTTTATGCTGAAAATAATGTTAAATTCGCGTGATTTTCTTTGCTACAACCCTCTAAAAATATATTAATGTGATATCTATAATCTACAAGAAGTATGTGTTTCCAACCATATCAATCATTAAATATTTGTGGGACATTTCATCAACAAACTTTGAAGATAAAAATGGTTAATTTAGCGGATCTTTGGTGAGGAATTTGACAGCTAAATCTTGGCTATATGTTAAAACCTGCCGAGAGAGTGAACTTTACCACACATATATCAGTCCATATATCACCTAAAAATTTTTAATGTTATGACTCAAAACTATAGAAATATGCGTTCCAAACCATGCCAATCACAAAAATATTAAGGACTTTTTATGACAAAACTTGATTTTCAAAATTGTTTTATTATCCATTAAAAATCTAAGAATTTTTGTAACAGGGAAGATAGATATTGGATGATATTTCAGCTATAAGTGGTTTCAATCATAATATGGGCTACAGTAAAGTGGATCTATGGAGATATGTTGTTCTATCCATATATGTTTTTTTAATTATTTTCAATCCATTCTTAGTTGTTTCCAATGAAATATTTACATTAACACGCCACCTTCAAATGACTGTAATCAATATCTATTGGAAATGATCGAGTGCGATATTTTTGTCAAAATTACACATTTATCAAAAACTATTTATTTAATTTGTGTTGAAATCCTGTGTTGGTCAGAAACAACACGCAATTTTGTAGCATTTAAATTTGTTTTTTGATATGAATTGGCTGTTCTGTCAAATGTTCACAAGACTGTTGGATTAAAAGTGATACTCTAATATTAACAGGTTGCACATTCCCTTCACATTAGCTTAAGTTTGCTACCGATATATATTTTCAGAAGACTACTAGGAAAATATGAACTATGATAATCATTGTAGTAAATCCATCCCATTAAAATTTCCGTGCCATAAAATAAATGTGTTCAGTGATTAAAAGCGGATTGGTGTTTTTATATGGTGAAACAGCTGGTTAATTTGTTGTAATTAAGGGATTTGCAATATTCACCGGGCAGAGGGGACAAATGCATATCAAAACCTTGTCTGAAAAAAGGTCATATCCCATGCTGATTTGATGAAAAAACAAAACATATGAATCGTGTGTTGGGCAATAACAAGTTCAAATACATCCAGTTATTAGCGACACATATTGGATGGGCGGCAATAGATGAATATTCAATCTGCTGTGCCGTTCCATCCAGTAACATAAATCATTGTGAAAATCAGCTAAAACAGTGTAATCACAATCTGTTCGGCCAACCATTTGACTTTGTTTTTGTACTTGGTGACATTCAAAATACTAACCCGTCCTTTTGTCCCAAATTCGATGCTAAAGTGGCCATCTGTTTTTGGCCGGCACCTCCATATGTTTTAAGTTTCTTTTTTAAATTGTTTCTGTTATCATTACCGTACATAGTATTTTTTTTTTTTAAATTTTAATTAATTCCAAATTTTGAGCTGGACCCTCTAGCCGTTTTGCTAATACTTTTCACACTGCTCTTGCAGTAAACATTATGCTATAATCATAATATCAATTAAAATCAAATCACAATGAACTGTACTGCAAAGAACCCCCGTTATATATTCTATACTAATATACAAAAGCCTTTTAGTCGCGGATGGCCATTGAACCTCGAACCTGGGGGGTGTCTCAGCTATAATTGGGTATGCGTGCCATTTTGACTTCAGGAACAGCACCAATAAATATAGTAAGATTTGCAAAAAAGAATATACAAAATTATAATAAAATTCATTCAAAGTATACCCATAAATATACTCAAACCCAAAAGTTCATCCATAACGAACTACAGACATAATAATGCACTCATGGGTTCCTTGCAGTACAGCGGTTTGCATTTAGACTGGGCTTTGGACAACTCAGACTGGTGTATTTGGAATATATAAGATGCTCTTGAGCTATGATATTTCTTCTTTAATGATGATACTCAAGTGATGAAACATGAATATACGCAATAATATACAATATTTCCATATCAATGCCCTGTGATATAGTTATCTCTAGAGTAAGACCTAAAAATAGTGTTGTCTTAAAATCAAGACCCAATAATATACTAATTTCTCAAAATGGGGGACAATGATATATCAAATATCTAAAAAATAGGACCTAATGATATATACCAAGAGGCTGGAAAAAGGTGACTATAAAAAATGGCACATCCATACTAACCAAATGTATTCGATATCCCCCCTCAAGCATTGAACAGTCCATAAAGATAGCTGAACCATTCATCACTACAGCATCTGGGGGCAGTGCAGCTTGGTGCTGACACCTCCACACCCACTTATTTTTTGAGAACAAATTTGTTCACTTTGCAACCTGCTTATCACCAGAATCTGTAAAAACATTGATGTAGGAATAGCAACCAGCTCATATTTAGGAGAACATCATTCATTGTCTGAGAATCTCTAGACACTTCTTTTTTGCAAAGCTAGTACTCATGAATAAATCAATGAAGTGTCAACCACTTCTGCATTTCCCACTTTAACAAATTTTTGCCACAGCCATAGTATCGATATTTTTACTTGATTTTGCTTGATTTGAACTTCGACAACTTGTTTACGACCAATGTCATAAACTCTGTCCTCATTAACTACATCAGTTGACACTTGTTCAGTTACAATGTTGACTAAATCCCTCTTGGTGTTCTTCAGGATTAAAGGGAGAAAATGTATGTCTTAAGCATATCTCGAATTTTACTTGGGTTATCTTCATCTGATTTTATTCTGGACTTACTCTCTTTCTTTATGACTGGTTTGTTAAATATTCTGTTTTGGCCTCTAGTTCCATGAAGTCTTTCTGAAGCCTGACCAGATATATGAAGGCTCAGAGCCTAGCATTCCAAAGCCTTCTGGTTAAGCGTGATTCCAATTATTCCATTTTGATCATGAACTTGGCGATAACTGTGGTTGCAATCATCATATCACTCAATATCCCATTTCAAATCCCTGGATGATGTCTCATTACATGTTGTCATTATTCAAAGTTTGAAAATTTTTTAAGAGTTCCATGAAGGCATCTTCTTCATCTTCATGATATAACAATTCCATATAGTCAAAGTAGTTTTAAATGGGAAATGGCAGCAACAAAAAATGGAAATTTTGTGTTATGCTGCCAGTAAATGCAGTGGCCACCTTCGGTAACTGATGATGTGATGAAAATGAAGTCAATAAATAAATTGACTTTTAGTGTTTTGAAAGATGAAAACCCCACATACAATTTGAGTGCAGAAATACATCATGACTCCAACACGATGAACACAAAAAATTAAAAGGATATGTCTTTAGTTATGGAAATGGATGATAACAATGCACAAGTGGTAGCTTTTGTCTGTTATCATCCTTTATGTAACTATACCTCAAAGGTTTTTGGTAACTGATGATGTGATGAAAAATGAAGTCAATCACTCATTATATTCACTTTGACTGTATTCTTTGTTTTGTCAAGTAACCACAAACCCCACAAGGTACAATTTGAGTGCAGAAATACATCATGACTCAAATATTTGTAGCCATCATCACAAAAATGAGCTAAAAAATGGCTTCTGTTTTGACATTTTTACGTCATACAAATCATTCTCAATTAATAATGAATGATGATATGGACTTCAAATATTTTCTAAAAATCTTACCTAAATATTATGCCAAACGTATCAATACATAGATTGCATGAATTGTCATTTAATATTCCATATAGAGCAGTTGTGGTTACCCCCTACCCCCAAAATCGCTATTTTCATAAAATTGTCATCAAATGGAACATTGAATTATTTTTTTATTTTTATTACACAAAATCTTTATTTTAGTGCAAATGGAAAGTTCTAGTCAACATCTGTCGCAATAACAGATGAGTAATACGCGTTCCCACCACCAGGAGGCATGTGACATTGAGCTACCATCTTCATATTTAAAAATATTTTGAAGAATCATTCAACAATCATTCAAAAATCATTACTGAACCAGAATCTCATTATAATCAATAGTCTTTTTTAAATAAACTAGTTTTAATACAAGAGAAAAACATCACAACTCCAATATTTGTAGCAATTATCACAAAAATGAGCGAAAAAACGGCTTAGGGTTTGAAATTTTACGTCATACAAATGTCTCTCAATTAATAATGAATGATGATATGGACTTCAAATAACTATTAAATCTTGCCTAAACATTATGCCAAATGTATCAATACATAGATTGCATAAATTGTCATTTGTTAGTCCATATAGAGCAGTTGTGGTTACCTCTACCCCAAAATCGTTATTTTCATAAAATTATCATTAAATGAAACATTGTGATTAATATTGAAGAAAGCTGTTGATTATTTCCTTTTTTATAAACGAGATAACTGAACAGAAATTGTGTATGTGCCATTTTAAGACTCAATCAATGACAAAACAGTAGTAATTTTAAAACTTGGGCTTAAAATGGATGGAAAAGAGCTTTGGTTTTGACATTTTCATTTAAAAACATTGGCCCCTGAAGTGAACATTGGTCAGATTAGATCACTCTAAACGAGTCTTAAAATTTTCATTGCCATCTTTTCAAACTTTTAAAAATTAAACCAGGATAGAATATAATCTTATGTCTCTGTCAAAGTATTTTAACCTACCCCTACCCCTAGTCATTAACTTTGAAAAATGAAGACACTGTGCGAAGCATCAATGCATGGATGCATTGTTATTTTCATAATGATGATAGAAGTGAGAGTATTGTTTAATGTGAAATTTGAAGGAGTACAAGAAATGATCTTAAATTCAATTAAATGGGGAAACGACTTGAAACATTGTTGATACTTATTCTTACGGCCCCTAAAACAAGTCCATAGCACTATACAACATGGGAAACAAATGACTGAATACAAACAACATATGCACCATACATCTATATCGGTTTCATATCATAGAAATGTAGTCTATAAAGTGATCTGTTGAACTGTACTTAATACCAGTATAAACTCAAGCCGTAAACATGACAACAAAATGCAAATAATATGATCATGTCAATTTTCTGAAAACATACCAAGAAACGGTTTTATCACAAATATGACATTTAACTTTTGATACATACAGTCTCTTACTACAAACAGGTGCTTGTGTCCCTCTTAAATTCAATATTCCTCGATGTCATCATCCTCCTCATCATCATCTGTTTCAATAGTTTCACAATCCTCTAATAGGATTGCTTGAATATCACAATCAACAAGTTTGCAGGCATCAGTGCATCAAAGTACACTTCTGATACACTCACATTACGCAGGCTCGCATTTTCTAACACAGTTATGCTCTCTGTGCTTTCTCATTAGGCTTCCCTCATTAGGCATTAGTGGACTATATATATATCTGCAGAGCTCTATGTCCAAGGGTTGGTTTTCCTTCATTTCTGATTTTGATAATCTTTTTATCAACTTGTGTGCACTTTCAGACTGTATTTTTTCTGAGATTTCTTAAATAAAGCTGTCTGTAATGAAAGTTTAATTGGTTGCTGTTTCAATTAATCATGACCTATTATACTGGTGCTTTTAATATTTTTGACGGGAAAATTATTCATATTCTCAATTAAGGCTCCATGGGCTTATATTCAAGTACGAAGCCCATCTTCCATATACGCCCCTCAGCTTTAATGTATGAGAAATATGGTACTACATCAGTGTAAAAATACACGGTGCTTCTACTATTTTGTTGGTGACTTTTGCATGTTGTGCATTGCAAATTTTGTGGACCAATTTCTAAACATTTATGTTCATGTAAGAATGGGATAAATATGGCAGGATGGAGTAGACAATTTGTATTCTTCAACAACAGATATATAATTCACCTAACTTTTCAAGTGGCATCGGTCTGCTCGATATATAATAGTGAAAAATATCGTTTATTTGTACAATTCTTACTAAAATGCTTACAACATTGTGCAATATACTCCAAACATCGTTTTACAAAACCCAACATAAAGAGAGTCGAAGCGCTATGAAACAAGAATTTTCACCATCACCGTTCGAAACTGCCCAGTACTTGTAGCCACAATGTGTGCTGTAAGTGTAACGACAATGGCAGACCACATCATCAGTAAGTGAGTTTATGTTCAGTTTTTCTCATAAAACTCAGAAGACTGCCCACAGAAAATATATCATACAGCACTGATGGTTCCTCATCAAGGTCACTATCATAATGGAGGAAGAAATTATGCAGAATAAAATAGCAACACAAATTTCCTTATAATAAAAATACTTATTAGTCATAAGAGACAACCATGCTCTATAAATAACCAACTCTGTCTATCTCTCTCACTCACAAATACATATGTAAATAGATAATGAATATTAATATTTCTAGTTGGTGGTCACCTGATCATTGACTACAGATAAATATAGCTAGCACGTACATCATGAAACTTCCGGCTCAATGTGGAAGGTTTATGATGGATGGCTAGGTTGAGCTCACTCACTTGGGTGTTGGTATCAGAACAACAATAATGTGAATTGTAACAGCAATAGACTGTTAAATGTACAATAGTCAATAGTTTTTATATCGTGACAATAAACCAATGAAACTTGGATTGCTTATCTAATAACTCTGATTGGACTCACATCCCTAAAACATAATAAACAGTTAATGTTGGGTAAATAACCCTCAAACAAGAAGTAATTAAAAATAAACAGTTTCTTGGATAATAACCAACATAAAATACTCTCATCTACTATCACCAAACCTCTTACCTTCAATCATCACAGCTAGTCACACTGTTCACCACTGTATGAGCAGTTTCACACTGCACCATATCACAGCCAAGTCCAGCGGGTTCTTCCATTGGCCCCTCACTCACTCTTTACGAGAGGTCGACTTTCTTTTACTCTTACCTTCCAATGAGAATTTAGTGTTTCTTTTGTGGAAGATGCTTTTTCCAACTGACATGTTGGTATGATATCAGACCATTGGCCAGTTACTTTTTCATTGTCAATGGAGAGATCATCCACAAAACCTGTGACAAAATAAAGAATCAAAGAATTTAAATGCTTTATTAGAGCTGTACGACCCAAGTTTGTCTTTAAAATAAAAATTGAGTTCTCATAAACAAATTAATTCAAATTTCATTTTTTCAATATTGCAAGGTTATTTGAGTAAAATTATGGATCGATTATTGTTTTTTAAAAAATTCTACTTTACATAAAGACATTAATAATCCATGCAAAAATTTATTAAAGTTGGTAAAATACATCATAATAATAATTTCTATACATGTTTGATATTTTTATGGCTCAAGTAACAGATTAGAACGTCTAGGGGTATGATCAAATTAACACTGCGAATTTAGTGGTTAAATTTTACAATTATTTATTTTTATAACACAATTCAAATACCTGACTCGGTTTAAACAATAAAAAAAATCTACAATAATGAATTATTGATAATACAAATGTCTAAATAAATTAAATAAAAAAAATACTTTACACAAGATTGCTGTGAATGTTCTGACACAATCTGACGCTTGAAATTACTGTCCATTCCCAAACGTTTCCACTCCACAAAATGTCCACTCCAGAAATGCTTGCTTTACAAAGTCCAATCCAAAGTTTCCCAGCGGCTTTCAGCTCGTCTGGCTCAAATGAGATGATATCTCCAAAACAATGCTCTGTGAGCTTTATCAAGTCTTCAAAGTTCCAATAACAAAGTTTTCAAACAAATGCTTCTCAGAGCGACAATTTACAAACTCAAACTTAATGACAAGGATGCATGAAATATCAAACTTGATGGCAAAGATGCATGAACAAATCAAACTCTTCAAACTAATTTACCAACTGAAAACTCCAAACTCTCTTCACGCCAGCCATGATAAAATTGTTTAAAATGTTGAACGGACCAAATTACACCAAATATATTCGATTCTATCGATCGTGGCATTTAAATTTCTTTATTTACGACCTAAACACGTCACAATATCATATACATAGATATCAACAACTTAAATTAATTTTATGAATTACAGTTCTTAATTTTATTGTTGCACCTTTAACACTGGAACTGGTGCCCCTGAATGTAATTCATAGATTCTGTCATTCTCTATCTTCTCTGGAACTAGAATTCTGAAGGGATTAAGAAAATTTCGAATTGCTTCTTCAGTTCGCTGCACAGCTTCTTAACTCTTTCTTATGTTGGATTTCTCTAGGTCGTTGTGCCTACAAGTCTTGGGGAGTTCAGAATCATCTACCATTCCGCATATGTCTAAAAGTTTCTCAAAATACTGGGAGCGGGTGGATGTTGTGAGGCATCACTGTTGATATGCACCAAACTTCTGAAAGATTCCTTGGAGACCACCTAAATACAAATGTGATGAATAATTAGCTCAATAGTATATTTTAAAATAGCAAATCTGCAAAAATGCTTTTCAAACTGGTTATTGATTGTTACCTGAAGATTTAGCAAACTTCATAAATGTTTCTTCCATTGTCTTGTCAACTGCACACAGTGATCCAGGGATAAACGACCTAGCCACGCTGATCGCTCCATTATCAATGAGCTGTGCTGCACCAGGATGACTGAGTTCAAGATTAGTCAGGAAAACTTCAGACCATGATAAGTATTGGTAGTAAAGGTTGCAGTTCAGGCAATGGCGGCAACGGTTGCTAGGCAACGGTTGCACCGTTGCCTAGCAACGGTCATTATCACTGCCTGAAATACATAGCAACCGTTGTTAACATATATCTTCAGTCAGTGGTAGCATGAATGTATATTATAGATGGCAAGACATGGTTGCCTAGCATCCACAAAGTGTTTAATGATATTGAATATCTTTATCAATCTGGAAAATTTTGATTTACCTCTGAAATATGTTAATGCAAAATTCTTACCTGCATAGGATCCATATATATCCATATTTACTCGAGCAGACTGGGACCAATAATATCTTAACTGGGTGGTAAAAATGAAGCCGTCAACGGAAACTTGAGACTTTCTCTTCTGTAAATGTTAATAGGTGGAAGCGTCTCTGGAATATCCAACTTCAAACTCTTTTTCTTATTGAATGGAATAGATTCATTGGGTTTCTTTTGTGCTATGACAACATTGATTTGCGAGCCGCCCATGGTTTCAGTAGAGTGAGGGCCGCCCATGGTTTCAGTAAGAGTGTCATATGCATGCGATAAGGTGTATGCACCCTCATCTCGGTTCATTGTCTTTTTCGTTTTCCTTATAGCGATCGCTTCCCGTATCTGTCTGTCTCTAGTGTTGGACTCACGGCTGATGGGCTTCGTGTTGTCCCAGTCAGGGATATGGTTCATATTGGCCATGTGATCTGTGATGGCGGATTTGTGCAAGTCACTTGCAGATGACAAACGGGTGGCTTTGGTGTGTACTCCACTGTTGGTATGTTCTTCAACATCCTTTTGATGTTCTGCCACACGAGTACCTAGTTTCCTCCCTGTTTCACCAATGTACACACTGTCACAGTTTCTGCACCCAATCTTATACACACAACCACATATCTCTTTCGGCTTGATTTTGTCCTTTGGGTGGAGCAAAATGTTTCTCAGGGTCTTGTATGGTTTAAAGGCAGTACTGATGTTATGGTCTCTGAGTGTTCTAGCCATCCTCTCTGATAGTCCTTTGATATATGGAATGACTACCATACCTCTGGATTTGGCTCGATTAGCATCACTAGTTTTCTTCCTTTTGCCCTTCTGACTTTGACGCCTTCATGCTTTTTACCTCCTGAAACATCCACTTGGGGTAGTTACAGATACTGAGAGCCTCTGGATGGTATTCACCTCAGTTTCCCTATCCTTTTCCTCAGATACTATGACCTCTGCTCTATCCAGTAATGTCCTCATAGCTCCTAACTTGTGTATGGTAGGGTGATGTGAATTAAAGTTAATAAATTGGTTCAGAGGGTGCTCTTCCTGTACACCCTTGTCTTCAAGTGGCCACTTCTTTTACAGAGATGAGCGTGTCCAGGAAAGGTATATGCTGTTGTTGTCCATACAGTCATGTGTGAAAACAATACTGTGTGTGGAGTCTACTTGGTTAGGTGATTATTAAGTCTCTCAACTGTTCTTTATGGGGAATTTAGCCAATACATCATCCACATATCGTTTCCACCATATGGGTTTAATGTCTAATTCTGCTGTGGCTATGGCTGTCTGTTCTAGGTGTTCCATGAACAAATTGGCCACTATTGGGGGAGACGGACTGCCCATTGCAGTACCAAACTTTGTTGATATAAAGTGTCATTGAAACTTAAATAGGTTGTGGTCAGCACTAGACTCAATGACTCCATTATGTCCGACACTGTGAGTAAAGTTCTTTGCCTGAGTTTGCTGTCATTCATTAGTCTATTTTTGATGATGTCTAATGCTTCCTCTATTGGGTTTTTGGTAAACAGGGCTACAACATCATCGAAAGATACTAAGGTTTCTTCTTTTTCAACTACTATGTGTTGCAGCTTTCCACCAATTCCTTGAATTTTGTACATGGTGTTTTGTTTTGCCAACTAAGGGGGAAAGAATGTCTGCCATACTCCTTGAAAGATTGTACATTATTGACCCAGTGTAGTCCACTATTGGTCTAAGTGGTACATTGTTCTTATGTATTTTTGGGGTACAATAAAGGCGTGGGATATTCTCAGAGGTCGGGTATGGGAATCTTTTCTATGCTTCAGTAATCTTACCTTCCTTAAGCAGTCTTTCATATTCCTTTCATAGTAGAGAGGAAGAGCTCTCTCTCCATACTTGGAGTAACGTTTGTCCTTTTTTTTTTTTTTTTTTTTTACAATAGTCATCAATCGTTTATTTTTCACTTACATGGCAAACATAAAAAGCTTATCACTCACAAACAGACATAAATTCAATATAATCGACAAAGATTCATTCCTAAAGACGTTTTGTGTCACTTAATTTACAAATTTGAAAAAAGATGCTCAGATACAATTTCAGATTAAAATGCTCCAATTGGAAAAAAGCTACACTATCGAGACAATGACGGAATATTGAAAAACTCAGAATTTTAACATCATGAATTTATTGAAAACAATAAAATAATATTGTATCTGTCACTCTTACATGCATATGGAAAGTTCAAAGTCACTTAGAAAAATGAGCATTTTTAGAATTATTAAGTTTTTTAATTAAGTATCTTGAAAAAAAAAGAATGATGGGCCAAAAAGGGTCTGTAAATTGGTATCAGGACAATAAAAATGTTATCAATATAAAAATCTAAAATCAGTGATTTAGAATAGCATTTTTTTCTAGCCTGGGATCATGATTATCAAATGCATTCTGATAAAACAGTTTATTTGAATATCACATATCATGTATGACAACATAACAGTACACATTCATTTAATCTCTTTTCATTCCTACGTTAAAACATATCAATATTACAATAGTTATATAGATCTTTGTAATAGAGCCCTTTAATTTATCTGTATTTTTGGATGTCTTGGGCTACAAAGAAAACATTATTCTTTAAATCATTCAAAACTTTGAAAAAAAAAAGTTTTAAGTTGATTTCATCATCTCATAACTAATAACATAACTGATAACAATGACAAGAAATTACATTTTGGGAAAAATTCTAATTTGTAGACACCAAGCCTAAATTATTGGCAGCATCCAAACATGTGTCTATCTCCAAGGTAACATGTAATATGTATGTTATGGTAGGACGTAGTGTACAAAACTATTTCAGAGAGAAAATATTTATTAAGTGAATGCTAATGTGTTTTTTACCGTTCCCATAACTTGAGCACTGCCAAAGACTTCAGCACAATGTCTATAAAAAAGCTATGGTTTTATAGAACAATTGATAACAAACAAATTTGACATACTAAGTGAACTATACACAACTACCAGAATATTAAGGCATATTTATCTTTATAACACTTTATCAGTAGTTCAAAATATGTCTATTTTTTAGTAATCAATTTTTTAAAATCTGATGTCATCAATACGAGTACCAGAAATCAAAACAATTCATTATGGTAATCTTATTAAACTATATGCAATGTATTACAATAGTATATAGTACAATTTAGTGACCCGTCCTTCTGAAAACACGCGACTGCGCTTGCATCTATCTGTATAAATTAAATGTAAAAGGATCTTTTATTCTAATTAACAGCTTTAGATTTTGCTTCAGAACCACCATCAGAATCACTTTCTGACCCTGATTCCCCAGATGATGGGATATTCTCAGAGGTCGGGTATAGGAATCTTTTCTGTGCTTCAGTAATCTTACCTTCCTTTTAGCAGTCTTTCTTATTCCTTTCATAGTAGAGAGGAAGAGCTCTCTCCATACTTGGAGTAACGTTTGGTCTTAAATTTTGAATCATGATTCGTCCTGCACAATTAACAACATTTGAGCCATGAATATTGGTTGTAATTTTGTTCAAATTGTCCCACTCATTATGGCACACAGCATTACTGTCTCCACAAATTATATTAGGAGTAAGATATGTTGAACCTTCATCTAGAGCCTTTGCCATGGCTGTCTCCAGCTCTGATCCAAAATTATAAGACTCGCAATGCTCCAATTTATTTAAAATAACTGTCAGCTGCTTGCTGCGGAAGAGATGACAAATAGTTGTACAAAGTAGAATATGCTTTGACAACTTCCACTGACTATTAGTCACTGTTCTACAAATATCCTCGCCAAAAGAATATACAAGTCTTTCTGTCTTCATTATTTTCATTTTTTCCAGAACTGCTGCCAGACAGCAATACTATATGGAAATGTTTAAGATCATCTGGCAGCTCTTCTTTTGCTCGCTCATCTAGCTCATTAGTTGTTGGTGGCCAAGGCAAAATAGTTAATTTCTTGAAAGAATCAATGATTACCTGGCGCAATTCATGATCATGTATTAGGGCAGGCAATGCGTGCCCGTATTATACAATAAGCAGAATTGTCGCTTTTCTAATCTGAATCAGGCACTGTTGATGACGCCATTTTGGCAGAGTTACGGTAGTCGTTACATAGTCGCTTTCGCACAGTGTTCATATCCATCACGAATATAAACAGGAATCTTGACAAGGTCGATGCTTGGGAACACAGTACATTAAACCCTCTTTATTAAGGCCACTTCAGTATTGGCCTCAAGTGCTCTCAATAGAGAGGTGGCCTCTTCAAGACAGGCGTTTTAATAGAAGATTTTGTGCGTGATATGTAACACTTCAATGTTCAAATTTGGCATACCGGTAAGGTATGTAGTTGGCCATATACTTAAAAAATGGTACATAAGAAATACGCCGTACATAGACTAGTGCCATTTTGGGTCTAAAAATTGCTATTTCCATCTGCTAATTAAGTGATGCTCTTGGCTTTGAAGCTACATAAAATTCATGGTATAAAATTATGACTTTTAATTGTAAATACTATAACACAAATACACATATTTATAACTTAATTTGAGATCCAACTGAAATAGTCTTACCTCATTACCTCATTAGTTTGTGATTGTTGTTGCTTTTGCTGTTCCTCCTGCCTTTCGTGCTGCTGCCCCGGTGAAGCATGTGTGCCTACACGTCCCGTATCATCCCACCGGCTACGGGAGGTGGCGGGTGGGTACAAATTGTGGGAAATGGGACAAGAATAAAAAGTTGCCAAACTTTCTCTTGCTCAGCAAATAAAAAGAACAGTTGATTGCTGTGAGAGTAGAGTTGATTGCTGGTTTTAATATTGTAAAATTCATTGTCACTGTGGTGTGTCTTTCACAATTACCTCTATAACTAGTCAGCAAATGCTACGTAAATAAACATAACACTTGACCAGTGAACGTAAATAGCAGTAGTCAGTTAGCAGGTTAGACCTAATATTTAGATGGACAATGCCTTTCAATCCAAGCTGCTATCTCCTGTCATTCAGATCGTAAAACTTTTTTTTTATTTAACACCAACAATGATTTAGCTCCATGACTTTTTTTATTATTATTTTCCTCCACACTGACATCTTTCCTCCACACCGACATCTTTCAGCCTATCTCTGAGAACATCCAGTTTCTGCACAACTTAATCAAGTTACTTAAATGAACTAACTTGCCACAGACCTGCTTCCCAAGAACGAATGCTGGATGATGAAGAGCTTGGAGGCATGGAAGAGCTACCAAACATCGGCATAAGAGCTAGACCAGAGGCATTAGATGTTGGAGACCATTTGCAACACATTATGAAAATAATCCCTTGCCATGGCAAAATTCTTACATTGAAAGGGGTCTTGATGGATAAATCTCAAGCCTACTTGTAATAAGTAGTATTAATTGACCAGACATTGTGTCTCCTCAAGAAAGAAATTGTATGTACATGTACATAGGTGTGTTGTGGATTCATTAAATGCAGTTTACCACAGTGACAATTATCATTTCGATATGATCATTTAGCATCTTCAGGCTTGTTCTATCCATTGATGATTTCTTATTGGGAGTAGAATTCATTTGCACATCACTGTTGTTTGCAATTGCATCTGAAATGTTCAAAACTAATATGATATTTCTGCACAACTTAATCAAGTTACTTAAATGAACTACCTTGGTGAAACCATTCAAACTACCAATGAGATATTTAGTGATAGTTCGTAAAACCTAATTTTGTGCTTGAATCGGGGAAAAAACGCATGTTTACTTCGCACAAATAAGGACTAGTCTGTGTGTCATATTCACGTAATGTGTCTTTTGTGGAAGTGGGCGTGGCATCATGAAATAAGAAGGATAATGCTGCTCCAAAATAGCAAGATTTCCGGTCAATTCCAGTTCATGATCATGTATTAGGGCAGGCACTGGGTGCCCGTATTATACAATAAGCAGAATTGTCGCTTTTCTAATCTGAATCAGGCACTGTTGATGACGCCATTTTGGCAGAGTTACGGTAGTTGTTACATAGTCGTTTTCGCACAGTGTTCATATCCATCACGAATATAAACAGGAATCTTGACAAGGTCGATGCTTGGGAACACAGTACATTAAACCCTCTTTATTAAGGCCACTTCAGTATTGGCCTCAAGTGCTCTCAATAGAGAGGTGGCCTCTTCAAGACAGGCGTTTTAATAGAAGATTTTGTGCGTGATATGTAACACTTCAATGTTCAAATTTGGCATACCGGTAAGGTATGTAGTTGGCCATATACTTAAAAAATGGTACATAAGAAATACGCCGTACATAGACTAGTGCCATTTTGGGTCTAAAAATTGCTATTTCCATCTGCTAATTAAGTGATGCTCTTGGCTTTGAAGCTACATAAAATTCATGGTATAAAATTATGACTTTTAATTGTAAATACTATAACACAAATACACATATTTATAACTTAATTTGAGATCCAACTGAAATAGTCTTACCTCATTACCTCATTAGTTTGTGATTGTTGTTGCTTTTGCTGTTCCTCCTGCCTTTCGTGCTGCTGCCCCGGTGAAGCATGTGTGCCTACACGTCCCGTATCATCCCACCGGCTACGGGAGGTGGCGGGCGGGTACAAATTGTGGGAAATGGGACAAGAATAAAAAGTTGCCAAACTTTCTCTTGCTCAGCAAATAAAAAGAACAGTTGATTGCTGTGAGAGTAGAGTTGATTGCTGGTTTTAATATTGTAAAATTCATTGTCACTGTGGTGTGTCTTTCACAATTACCTCTATAACTAGTCAGCAAATGCTACGTAAATAAACATAACACTTGACCAGTGAACGTAAATAGCAGTAGTCAGTTAATAGATTAGACCTAATATTTAGATGGACAATGCCTTTCAATCCAAGCTGCTATCTCCTGTCATTCAGATCGTAAAACTTTTTTTTATTTAACACCAACAATGATTTAGCTCCATGACTTTTTTTATTATTATTTTCCTCCACACTGACATCTTTCCTCCACACCGACATCTTTCAGCCTATCTCTGAGAACATCCAGTTTCTGCACAACTTAATCAAGTTACTTAAATGAACTAACTTGCCACAGACCTGCTTCCCAAGAACGAATGCTGGATGATGAAGAGCTTGGAGGCATGGAAGAGCTACCAAACATCGGCATAAGAGCTAGACCAGAGGCATTAGATGTTGGAGACCATTTGCAACACATTATGAAAATAATCCCTTGCCATGGCAAAATTCTTACATTGAAAGGGGTCTTGATGGATAAATCTCAAGCCTACTTGTAATAAGTAGTATTAATTGACCAGACATTGTGTCTCCTCAAGAAAGAAATTGTATGTACATGTACATAGGTGTGTTGTGGGTTCATTAAATGCAGTTTACCAGAGTGACTATTATCATTTCGATATGATCATTTAGCATCTTCAGGCTTGTTCTATCCATTGATGATTTCTTATTGGGAGTAGAATTCATTTGCACATCGCTGTTGTTTGCAATTGCATCTGAAATTTTCAAAACTAATATGATATTTCTGCACAACTTAATCAAGTTACTTAAATGAACTACCCTGGGGAAACCATTCAAACTATCAATGAAATATTTAGTGATAATTCGTAAAACCTAATTTTGTGCTTGAATCGGGGAAAAAACGCATGTTTACATCGCACAAATAAGCTCTAGTCTGTGTGTCATATTCACGTAATGTGTCTTTTGTGGAAGTGGGCGTGGCATCATGAAATAAGAAGGATAATGCTGCTCCAAAATAGCAAGATTTCCGGTCAATTCCAATTCATGATCATGTATTAGGGCAGGCACTGGGTGCCCGTATTATACAATAAGCAGAATTGTCGCTTTTCTAATCTGAATCAGGCACTGTTGATGACGCCATTTTGGCAGAGTTACGGTAGTCGTTACATAGTCGTTTTCGCACAGTGTTCATATCCATCACGAATATAAACAGGAATCTTGACAAGGTCGATGCATCACGATGGGAGATTGCAGGATTTTGAGTGTGCAGATGTTTAATGGCTTTCGCTAGCTCTCGCATGATCACAAACATTTGCTTTTCACTTATCTTGTTATTTTTCAAATATTTACATAAATCCCCTCCTTTGCACGGTTCTGTAAATACCCACAATTAATTATCTTCTTGGACACTGTCGATATACTTGACAATGTTGACGTGGCTAGGTATTCGTCGATGCGTGTCTATTTCTCCATGGACTCTTGCTATCCAGTCTGGATCTGGATCATCGTCACCGAGATCATGCAACATAATCTCTGTGCCTGCAACCACTTTCCCATTTTCATCTGTTCCCAGATAAACTGTACCAAACTGGCCGCCTCCAAGTTGTCTTTTTGGTCTATGGTGTACTTGCCAATGTGCTCTAGCTTGGGCACTACTTTGGATTTCTCTCCTAAATAACTGTCCATGTTGCCTTTGTGGTTTGTGTATAGTTCATGAAGTCAAAATGCAGCTGGTTGTTAACAAATGCTGCATCTAAATAGCGATTTACGTCATTGTATCAGTATATGACAAACTTATCTTAGTCAATAATATTTTTACACGATTTCTCATTAATATAAATTGCTAGAACTCCTCCTCATTCTTTCTGATATTCTTCTTTACTTCTGTCATGTCTTATCATAGTGAAACCAGGTAATGTTGAACCATGTTTCAGTAAGGCAGATGATACTCGACTCTGTATTCAATGTTAAATCTAACATTAGGTTCTAATTCATTTTCTTTTTTTTTTCCAATGGACCTTACATTTCTAAACATTACAGATGGAAGTGGGAGTCTGTACTCATGCCTTCTATTCCTGATCCTGACACCTCCCTTTCTACCACGTTTCTTCTTTTTGGGACTGGCATATATATCTGGCAGTAGAGGTTCAAAATGTATGTCATCAAAACAGGAGGACTGCAGACGATACTTGAGTAGATCGCTTCGGTTGTACCGCAAAAAACCTCTATTATCGCCCATGCATTCGGTTCTTTCAACAAATATCAGTACAAGTCCAATCAGGCTTGACAAGGCTGAAAACATAGCTTCCATTTTGACTGTATCAAGTGCCCCTGCCAGGTTCGAGTCACAAGCAGCGTGGCTGTGAAGAGGCTACACAGATAAAACATTGTCTCTGTAACCCTCAGCGTACATACTTGTGATTTATCATCTCAACCCAGAGGTTGTGGGTTCGAATCCCACCTAAAGACGGAAATTTTGGGAGGTCTAATAATGTAATGAGTTGGTAGGTAGCCAATAGTCTCACTTATATATGTGTGGCTCTTTGCTGCAACTTCCAAAATCCAAGCAAATTACAAAAGTTTCAAAATCCTCTTAATGTATTACAAGTTTGTTTCAATTTGTTATTAACCCTAATCAGTACATTAGGGGTCCGTTCGGACCCCAGGGGTATACTTAATGTGATATATTTTTATCCGCTTGGTATATCTTCATTTCCTTTTAAGTAGTTGTAACCCGATATCTTGTCTTTATCAGTACCGAATATTATTTCATTTAGTTAAATATTAGTACGTACATAAAAAATATTTGTTTGGGGTCGGATGGACCCACACCTATTGAACAGAAAATGCAGGGGTGCATTGGATTTTTTTTTTGATTGAAGGCCTTAAATAAAGTTGTCAGCGCATATCTTCCCATTATCAAGAATGAAAATTATTTTCTTTGGTTATACATAAGGACCAATACAAAAGCCATTTTATTGGGGTCTGCATGGACCCCAGACACGACTGGTACAGACAACACAGACTTGTTCGATAATTTGACCTATTAAAATATGTATATAATAGAAACAAACACTTTATTTTTTA
>CM032669.1:52526414-52556030 GCA_019095985.1 Streblospio benedicti
GGACATGGTGACTTGATCTCACACTTTCGTATCGGCGCCGAGCCGTCGTGCTGTCGCCTGTGATCCTGGTCCCCTGCGCACCAAACTGTAAACAAAGTGGAATCGGTCGCTGGGCTCCAGTGCGACCTGTGATGTTGGTCCCTGGGCTCCCGCGACTGTGCTGACTCGCGTGCCACTAGCCGAGGCTAGGGCCGTCCAGCGACTGATCCCTTGGCGATGTTGGTTCCTTACTACTCCTCGTTGTGTTAACTGGTACCCCACGGCCACCGTCCACGGGCGAGTGCCTGGTGACTAACGAGGACACTGTCGCGCTAATCACGATGCGTGGTGGTCGTTGCTGCTGCAGTCGCTGTGCTCGTAGCACCAGTAGGAGGCAGAGAGGGCAAAACTTCGCTAACTTCGCTGCTCCTGTCCAATAGCATGGCACCGCGGCTCCACGGTTGCTGCTGCGTCCGACATCTCTCCTAGAGGCGTATCTCAATGCCCTACTTTCCCTGGCAACATGAGGTCGCTGCTCTACGTCCAGCTGCTCGAGCAAGCGTATCACCCCCGCACCGACACTACGTAGGGACACCGTGAGCTCCCATACATTGTCTGCATTGCGGCCCTCGTACTTCTGCATGGTTGCCACGTCATGCTTCCGATCAGAGGCGTATTCGCGTGTCACTGCTAATTCACGCCGAACAACCTCTAGTTCCTTCTTCAGGACCGCCACCTGTGAATCCCCGCTCGTGTCCATCTTGACGACTTCCAACGAGGCGGAGGATCGCGTGGGTAAACGGCCCAACTCATCTCCCAAGGACTCCTGGGTGGAAGTGGAACTAGGCACCCATGGAGCGATCTCTCGCCGCACTACCTGGGTGAATTGTTCCATAGCCTGGCGCGCACAGGAGTAAATCGCAAGAAAGACGTCGAAATCCGGGTCTGACTTGACGTACTCCTCCATCATCTGCCACGTGTCGATGATCTCCTTCCGCTGCTCATTCAGGGTCGCGGTGACTGCAGTCATTTCAGATGTAAACCATCCCAAAGCGAGCACCTGCGAGCACCTGTTCAGTACTTTACGTGCACTATAGGAAACATACGACGTTGGGTCTCTTGGTATAAAGCGCGTGCCCGACTGATAAATCAATAATTCTTTTTATCTATTTTTTCATGTACTTGTATTGAATATATTGTGATAAACAAATTGTGGTAAGAAAACCTTACCATTATAAATCCAAAATACATTTTCATACCTTTATGTAGACTATTACTATTACATTTTCATACATTTTCCTTTTTACATTATAGCTAGCTTATACATAACTAGCTGTTTACTCGGCGTTGCTCGGGTTGAAACAGATGAGATCCGGAACACATTAAATTCTCCTCCCTCCCCATCCTTTCTCCTGTCCCACATCCCTCAAACCAGTTCTCGTCAGTATACAGGTCTGGGACAGATTAAATACACCTCCATCACCGTCCTCCCATCGTCATATGTCACAGCCATTTACACACTAAATGTACTAAATATGGCAATGATTGATCCCTCTGATATCCCTCCCCCCAGCTACACAGAGCAGATTAAATGTCCCACTCATCCCGACCCTTCCTTCCACCGCCACACCCACCCCCTCTCCCCAACCCAATCTAAACAGGTCCATAATTAATGAACCCCCTTCCTGCTGCTGCTCTGGTTGAAACGGATGAGATCTGGAACATATTAAATGCTCCTCCCTTCCCATTCTTCCCCCAGTCCACATCCCTCACACCAGCTCCCGCCACTATAGTATATATACAGCTCTGGGAAAGATTAAATACATCTCCATCACCTTCCTCCCACAGTCATATGTGACAGCCATACACACATTACATATATGTGGCAATGCTTTATCCCTCTAATAACCCTCCCTCCAGCTACTCCTACGCCTTGTAAACACGTGCAGACCATTAAATGTGCATCTCAATCACCCTATTTCTGCTGCTGCTCGGGTTGAAATTGATGAGATCTGGAACATATAAAATGCTCCTCCCTGCTTCACCACCAGCCATGTCCGCCCCCACCCCCCGCCATATGGACACACACACCTTTTCTGCCAACACCCCTACTCAAAACAGGTCCAGAGCAGATAAAATGCACATCCATCAACATCACCACCCTCCCCAGTTCCCTGTTGTATGACTGTACGTGTGACGTGCAACGTACGTTTGACATATACAAACGTTTAACGTATTACGTAGCTTTAGCAAACATGGCCCTGTAAGCAACCTTTCTAAAAATTCCTTTTTCTTGTTTTTATCATTAAACCAATTTATTTGGTTTGAAATGTGACATTATAACGACCACCATGTTTTTTTTGGATGGAAATTCATTTATCCTGGATATAACATATATAAGTATCACTATAGTTTTTAATCAAGGATAACACACAGTTCACACACTAAGCTTTCAATGGCATCCGCCATCTTGATCACAGTGGTTGACGTCATTCGTCGTCACTGGGACCTCGGGAGATTCCCGGGTTGCGCGCCCCCCTCCCCCTCTCGGGTGAGGACATTGTTCCAGATGGAAGGAAGCTGCTACCTGCCCCCATCTCTATTTAGTGAGGGCTTGAGTTTCCTGATATTAATGGCCTCCTTCACGCCACGTTCAAAATATTTAGGTTCTACACATAAAATGTTGGTCCCTTCGAGCGAGACACTGTGTCCTTTACTGTCTGTGTGCAGGTGGCGAGACACCTCTGATCCAGCTGAACTGCGTCTGCGGTGTTCTAGGAACCTCGCTTTTAATGCGCGTTCAGTCTCTCCCACATATGAGGCCTCACAATCCTGGCACTTAATCTGGTAGACAGGTCCAATTACACGTTCTTTCTCCAGGGGGTCCTTGGGTCTCACCAATAGCTGTCTAAGAGTGTTCACAGGTTTAAAGAACACCTGCACACTGTATTGGTGCATCACCCTTCTCATGTGTTCAGACACTCCTTGAATGTATGGTATCACTACCGGAGGTCTCTTGGGGCGATCCACCTGTACCACTGTATCTTGTGCAGTCTGTCTTCCCTTCGGCTTGCTCTTTATCATCACACTTTTGGGGTATCCATTGAACCCTAACACTTTATCCAGATGTTTCTTCTCAGATTCTTTCTCACTGGCATCACTAACCACACTCTCGGCCCTGTGGGTTAAAGTCCGGACTACTCCAGCTTTATGTTCCATTGGGTGGTTGCTACAGAAATTCAGATATTGGTCTGTATGTGTATCCTTTCTGTAGATGCGTGTGCGAAGAGATCCATCACTGTTCACTCGGATCAAAGTGTCAAGAAATGGAAGGGATCTCTCAGCATTCACCATGCTCTCCCCCTCCGTGGTCCATTGGATACACTTATCCACTGAGTTCAGGTGTTGTTGTCAGGTGTTGTCGCAACCCGGGAATCTCCCGAGGTCCCAGTGACGACGAATGACGTCAACCACTGTGATCAAGATGGCGGATGCCATTGAAAGCTTAGTGTGTGAACTGTGTGTTATCCTTGATTAAAAACTATTGTGATACTTATATAAGACCACCATGTTGTCCTGATTGTACATACATAATTTGGAGTGTGTACATCTTGGGGTTAAAAAGCCTTTTGTGACACAAAAATCGCCTCTTCATTTATATATATACTAGCATGGCCCTGTAAGCAACCTTTCTAAAAAATCTTTTTTCTATTTTTATCATTAAAACCAATTTATTTGGTTTGAAATGTGACATTATAACGACCACCAAGTTGTCCTGATTGTACATACATAATTTGGAGTGTGTACGTCTTGTGGTTTAAAAGCCTTTTGTGACGCAAAAAATCGCCTCTTCCTTTATATATATAGATAGATTACATAATTACATGTTTGGGTGATCAAATGCAGCTTTTTTTTAAATGCCAAAGATTAATTATACAAAATTATAAATTAGTTTCATACATAGTTTCTTTGGAAAATATGTGTTTGAGAAATCAAAGGCGAATATGAATCATGTGTGTTTGAATTAAAACATTATAACATTTATGAGAAACTTAATTTGGAACAGTGTAGAATATTACACCTCTAAATTACCAATAGAAATTTCTGAAGTAGTAATAAAAATTTAGAGAATTGTTTACACTTATTGATAACCATAATATCCTATACATTAATACGCTGATTTTTGGACTTTGTTCGGCTATCTCCTCTTTAGCCTGACTAGCTGGACGCCATATGACTACAGGAGATCGTTCATGGTACTGTGTAGTTTTGCAATAATATGTTTTTCATCGTCGAAATGGTCCTGGTGGTTGTTAATTAGCGGTTTTATAAGAAAAATAGCAGACAGCGGCAGCCATGACAGCGTCATGTGGAGTAGTGTGATGTCAAAGACGCCAAAGCCGTCACATGAGTTCAAATACTAGGGATTAGCACCAATTTGCTAATTAGGCTATGTGTACATAATATGTGTGAGATTTAAAGTGTAAAGTTAAGTGTGTTTGTTTGCACCATTGCACAGTTGCAGAACTGCATTGCAGTGTTACTTTTTTCAAAAGTATTTAGTTTTCAGTAAAAAAAGTGTAACCTTTAAATATATCAATAAAGTGAAACGAATTTATGAACTGAATTTATTTTCAATTGTATTATGTGATGTACTTTGTGCCTCGTGACAAATAAAACAGAATATGAGAATATGACGTTGTTCAAAATGAGTAATAGTCATTTAATTGGAGGTAACATTTTTTTTCCAAAATTTCCCTTTAAATACATTTGCCTTTACCACAGGAAACTTTAGTGATTTTATAGCAATAGTGATAAAATACAACTTTACTTTAGTAAGTTTTTTAATTAAACTTTGGCTCTTAAATACAAAGTAGTATACTGTAAAACTAGAAATGTTTGTGCACGGTTTAATTTGCGAATTTCGTGGGTAGGTGCAAATACTTTAATAGAAAGTACATAGGATATATGATGAACTATTAAGAATATTTCTATCAAAACATACATTTTGATAATACTATAACAACAAGTGAAATATTCCAATAACATACGACTACATAAATTCACATGTGTTCATGATCACTCCAAATTATCAAATCGGTCTTGCCATGGAACACGTCCTGCTTCACTTCCAAAGTAGTGGAGCAGAGTCTCACGTACTTTCTTGGCTTCCTCGAGATCAAACCTATTGCTAGCTGTCACATGTACATCAGGAATAACTGCATCAATCCTCCAGGCACCAGGGTTCTCATCTTCTTGGTCTACCATGGGGACGTGTGGCGTCAGGAAGCGAATCCTCAAGAGGTTGTATAGACATAGCATAGCCCTCATCATGACCTGAACAACCTCGGAACTGATGAAGCTTGGTGAGTAGGCATCGTCATCTAGACCAAAAGTATTTTCAACAACACTTTGACCTCTTGAGATGCGGTAGTTGAACACGCCCTGAGGTCTGGCCAGGCTTTGCTGGGGATATGGCTTCATCAGATACGGTGTGAGGCCAAATGCATCATTGCCCAACAGGTAGTACAGCATTTTGTGATCATCATGTGGCAATGTATCTCGATCTGGCAAGTTGAGTGGACCATCCTCCAGACAGTCTTTTAACTAGGAGTCGTTGAAAATCTGTGCATCACTCTGATGACCAATGTCACCAATGTCGGCCCAGAGGAACTTGTAGTCAACATCAACGACAACCATCAACACAATGAAGAAACATTCCTTGTAATTATGGTACAGGGATCCACTGGCCGCTGGCTTACAAATCTGGATATGTTTGCCATCCACGGCACCCAGAGCATGAGGCACATTCCATCTTTAGTGGAAGAGGGATGCCACTTCACTCCACGCAGCAGGATCTTGGGGACACTTCATAACTTTGTCTGAGAATGCTTGAAAGATTGCTTCACACACTTTGGGCACAAAGAGGGCGACACTTTGACGGCTGTCAAGGAGCTGGTAACCAATGGGAGAAGTGCAATTTACCGGTTGAAAGATGCCGTAATGTAGCGGCAAGCTTCAGACCACTTGGCAGCGGGCGCCTGGAGGTATCTTGTGCTTGTATGCTTTCTTTCACACTGGCATGATTCTCTTCAAAAAGTTCGGGCTGCATGCAAAGAAAGTTGATGTAACTGTCTGTATCCTCTATTGTCATTTCCTGCACTAGATTGTCCCAATGTCCGAAAAGTACTGTGTGGTCAGATCTATTCCATCGATGACACAAAAAGCGAGGCGCACTTCGATGCTTCAGGTATTTTCTTTTCTTTGTGCGCTGTGGACTCTCATTTGGTTCTTCTGGTTCTTCTCTTCGTGGTTCTGCATCTTTAATTGAATGATAATACATGTAGTTTAGAATTATTAAACATAATATGCCCAATGCTTGTATTAAAGTTCATTGGGTAGCATCTTAGTTAACTTTGTGTAAAATGAACACAGTTCATAGGTGCGCTGCGCTTTTATACCATTTTCACCCGAGATCGACCTACTCGAAACCTAGTCTTCTTAGTCTTTACCAGGTCGTTATCCAGGTATTTACCAGGTCTTATCCAGGTCGTAACCACATCATCATGGTCGCTACCAAGTCTCAGCCCAGTTGGCACCACGTCTTCACCATGTTTGGATCTGGTTCTAACCAAGTCTTCCTCAGGTCGTCACCAACTCGGAACCAGTCTGGCAGGACACTGACGTCAATTGTTGTGAGTGTTGTCCACTGATTTTTTGTCTGGACCTGGTCTTTACCACATATTTTTACTTGATCTGGTTCTCGATATCGTCGACTTCTCCAGGTGCCAACTAGGTAAGGAGTGGGTCAAGATAGTAAAGCAGAAAAAAGTCTTATTTGGTGCGTGATACACACTAGATTCATGTTCTAAGCATTTGATTGCAGCTGCTTTCTAAACATGGCTAAATTAAATATCTATTGCCCATCAGTCAAACAACATTGATATGGTAATGCTGTGCTCTCTGAGTACGTTTAATCCAATATAACCATTATGCCAATTTGATAAGTCATGTTTCAAACAGTATTCAAACTGTAGTGGAAAATGAATGAAAAATAATCAAAATGGCTCTCTGGATGGTAAACGTTAATTGGCAAAGTGCCAAAATTGAACACAGTTGATGTTCTGTAGGCATGTAAGCATTGTATTAAGTTTGAATGCTTTCTCACAAATATTAGCAAAGCTATTACAGAAAATGCCCAAAATCGAATCTCTTTGGTGTCGCGTCATATCAAATAATTATGCAAAGTTTGAATAAAATCGATTCATTGGTAAATGCTCTAGCTTGTATGGACACATACATACATAGTTAGTTTATGTTTTATTAAATGGAACAAACAACATAAAGAACGCAATGTGTTTTCCTGTTTACACACATCAGCAGTTTGTAAAACCATAAGATTGAAGAAATATTCTCTGGTTAGTAGTATATTATCATTATATCACGACAACACTTCAAAATCTCAATATAAATCTGAAATAGGACTGTATTCCTTGCAATAGTAGCGTAAGGGAGCATTCACAATTCAACCATGGGGGTGGGGTGGGGGGGTGGAGGGGGTCACCCCAAAAGCTGGCAGGGCGTGCTGCATTAAGGATATAGAATGGAGTTAAAATAAATGCTTAGTATTTGTTGGAATGTTTGTTTATAAAATATCATATATTTTACCCACACAACTGTTGTATGACATTACTTGACAAAAGTACACACAGATTCAATTTCAATAAGGCAATATCTTAAATATTGGCTAGATTAGATGGTTTAGGTTATGATGTCATGAAATTGACATCACTATCATGAGTGATGTGGAGGGGGGGGGGTGGGGACATGTCCTCAAGTTGACACGGAGGGGGGGGGGTCAGAAAGTGCCAAAATGTGGTTGACGTCAATTGTGAACGCTCCCTAATATCAGGGCAGCGGCAGTACGTTACTTGTCTAACACTGCGCTCCGGTTTGCTAAGTACGTTAATCCAGTAGTTAGTTAGTTTCAAACGAACGAAACGCAAGGCTTTGCATCAGGAGCAGAAGAGGCACAACAACAAAAACTAGATCGAAAGTGCTCAGAGAGCACAGCGTCGCTTGCACAACGTTGACTCATGGGCAATAAAATGGTTAGCAAAGAGCCAAAGTTCAACGTAGGTGGTGGTCACCAATCCCATGATATTGTAACATAAAATGCCGAAATTGACCGCAAATGGCCTTTTGAAAGAACACTTTCATTAACAAAGTGCCAAAATTGGACACTGATGATGATCACTAGGTATATGAGCAGTGTATCAAATTTGGTTTTCATGGTCCAAGCTGTATTGAAACTATTGCAGAAATGGGCAAAAAATAACCTAACATGGCCTTCTGGAAATCACCTTTTAAATTGGCAAAAGAGCCAAAATCAAATACATGTGATGGCCTCTATCCATGTAAGCATTGTACCAAGTTTTGAATGTGTTCTTCCAAACGGTATTAAACATACTGCAGAAAATGTCGAAAATGGACCATAAATGGCCTATAGAAACCACACTTTTGATTGGCAAAGTGCCCAAAATCAAAATCACTCGATTGTCATCATACCACATAGTTGTGTAAAGTTTGAATAAACCGGTTTATTGGTAAACCTTCTAGCTTGTCCAGAGACATATTTACACACAGACATACAAAAGCGAAGTGATCACAAGGCTTTCTAAAAGCTTCAGCTGCTGAAGCTGACGCAACAAAAATAAATATCTTGACCCTCTACCTGCATTGTCTGCTTCTATCAACGTATATGTTTGCAAGTCAACACACCATGATGCTGATGCCTTTGTTGTCAGTGGGTCAGTGGTATGTAGTTCCTGTAATTATCATGGCCTCAGCAGAGGATAATCAATAAACACCTGGGCGGTTTTATTAAAAATAAACTTTGAAATTTGTGATGGGAAAAAAATATTTGGTGGCTACAAAGTTTGCTGACTATTAACATTTTGCGGTTTACAGACAACCGCAAAATTCTCTTATTAAATGCCAAGCAAATATTTGATTGATTGATTGGTTGGTTGGTTGATTGATTGATCGATTGATTGATTGATTGATCGATGGATTGATTGATTGATTGATTGATTGATTGATAGTTTATAAACGCGCCACACATTATTTTGCAAAGATTAAAAAGATATAAAAAAAATACATTCGATATAAAAAAATTATGTTAGGCCGACATTGAACAATGAGCACATTAAAGTTGCATATGCTTTAAAACGATTATACTCATGCTGGGGGTAAAATACATCTATATACAAAGGAAAGAAGCGATTCGGGGGGGTCAAAAAGGCTTTTTAACCAGAAAACGCACACTCCAAATTATGTATGTGCAATCAGGACAACGCGGTGGTCGTTATAATGTTTACATTACTAACCGAATAAATTGGTTTTAATGATAAAAACAAGAAAAAGAATCTTTTTAGAAATGTTCGTCATGCTGCTTACAGCGCCATGTTTTTAAACATAGTAATGTAACCGTTTAGTTTGTGCAAGTCAAACGTACGTTGGAATCACGCAGTCACAGTACAGTCACCTATATTGTGGAGGGTTGCAGAAAGGCTGTGTGTGTTCATGTTGTTGTTGTTGTTTTTTGTTTGTTTTTTCATTTTTTCGGGGGTGGGGGGTGGGGGTATGGTTGGTTGTGAGGAAATCTGTCCCAAACATGTATACTGACAGGAGGCTGTTGTGAGGGATGGGGGACCGAGATCTCTGTTCCAGCCCAAATTTGTGAAGGGGTGGTGGCAGATGATATGTTGGTGAGGAAGTGAGGGGAAGGGAGGAGCATTCAATCTGTTCCAGATTTCATGTTTCAACCCGAGCGTATTAAGGGGTGATGGAGTTGCATTTAGACTGATCTGGACCTGTTTATATGGGGATGGCATAGAGGGTTGTGGAGAACAGGGGTGGGGGGGTGGGGTGGCGGCCAGAAGGAAGGGTAGAGGAGGGTGGAGCATTTGATCTGTTCCACACATGTTTACCAGGGGTAGCAGTAGCTGGTGGGAGGGATATTAGAGGGATAAATCATTGCCATATACATGTGGTGTGTATATGGCTATGATTTATGCCGATGGGAAGAAGGTGATGGAGGTGTATTCTATCCGTCACATTCATGTATTCTGACAGGAGCTGGTGTGAGAGAAGAGGGGTACAAGGGAAGGATATGGGGGAGGATTTAATGTGTTCCGGATCTCTTTGTTTCAACCAGAGCAGCGCCGGGTATACAATAGTACAGTACGTTACAACACATCTCATTGTGGTCTCCATAGTGTTTTTATCTTCTGTGTTTGATTTCTTTCTTTCATCACATGAATCACAATAGTAAGATATCAAATTAGTAAGTAAATTAATAAACTCAAAAACAGAGAATATATATTCATGTATAAAGACAGACTTAAATCATGTGACAAGCAAGGAGCAATTAAATGATATCACATTAAGAAACTGACAATATGGATAAAAAGAACTAACTATAGATAGTAAAGGCAAAGAACATACTGATTGCGCTTTATGAATATTGAAAATACACCATCTGAAAAAAAAATGAAGACGTACTATTTGCTTTTACACTTTTTTTAAAGACAGAGATGTATATGGAGAAGGTTGACTGTTACTCTGGCCAGGCCACCCAGGATGGTATGATATCCAATCCTGTTATTGACTTTTTGCATATCCCGCCTTCCTAATAATACCGCTCATGGTTACCAATCCTCCCAGGCTGGATATGATACCAGCCTGGGATCGTATGCCACCCAACTATGCTAGACTGTAAATATTTTACGGTAGGATGCATTCGGTCCATGTGACACGACTTTGTCGTCTGTCCGCCTTCACGTCTCGTCTCGTCTCTTTCACCCGAGAGCAGCAACATGGAGCTGGTCATTTGAATAGAATTGGATCCCTCTAATTCTGCGGCATTGCCGGAAGGTCCGTAACCGCTCCAGCCGGACCCCACCATGTGACTAGCAACTGGCGCTGGGATCGGGCCCCCGCCCAACTCAAATTTTTGCTCCCACTCAACCAACTTCGCGGTGGAGAGGGTGTCCGCGACCTGCGAACCACCCCCTCGCCGAACGCCGTGGGTCGGACATGGTGACTTGATCTCACACTCAGACGCGCCTGAAAGCGTGTAATTGCCTGCAGATCCTGGTCACGGCACCAAACTGTAAACAAAGTGGAATCGGCCGCTGCTCCAGTGCGACCTGTGATGGTCCCTGGGCCGCTGACAAAGCGATTCTCGCGACGCCACTAGCCCCGAGGCTAGGACTCGCGACTGATGACTGATCCCTTGACGATGTTGGTTCCCTTACTACTCCTCGTTGTGTTAACTGGTACCCCACGTACAGGCCACCGTCCCAGCAAACTGGGCGAATGCCTGGTGACTAACTTGAGGACACTGTCAGGCCCACGGGTCCCCGGCTGGGGCGGTGGTGGTCGGTGCTGCTGCAGTCGCTCAAGGCGTCCCCACCAGTAGGGAGGCAGGGAGGAGGGCAAAAACCACCGGCTAACCCCGCTGCTCCTGTCCAAGATGGCCCGCTCCCTCCAATAGGTTACCAGCCCTACGTGCTATCCGACTATCTCTCCTAGAAGCGCATCTCAATGCCCTACTTTCCCTGGCAACATCAGGTCGTGTACTGAGTCCTCGAGCATCCTATCACCCCCCCGCAGAAGGAACAACAACAAGGGTAGGGAACACCGTGATAATAAACCTAGTCCAGTGCAACTTACTTATGGCTACTTTATACTCAGCAGGTTGCTGCAACCTCGCGCACTGGAAAACCTAACAAAGGCGGTTTCGGTATCACTATTTCATTTGAATATTCTAGTTTGGTATTTTTAATATAGCCAGATTTTTCACTGCTTATGTCCATTTACTTGGACGACTTTCAACGAGGCGTGTACATAATCAGTGTATCCTGGCCCAAATCTCCCAAGGACAAGTCCTGGGTGGAACACAATAGGCACCCATGGAAAGTGTGCTGTTCTCCGTGTTAGAATGCTCTGCCTGTACTGTTTGCAATGCATTTAATAGGGGGAAATGGTCATTTACCATTGCTGTTTTTTTAATGTTACCTATATTTTTCATCGTGATTATTATGTAATAACAGATTATCTTCATTCTAAGGTCTGTGCGCTTATTTTCTAGCATTAATTCGTCACTAGATCTAGCATTTTCTCGTACAGAAAAACGCGAGTGGGGAAGCAAAACAGTCAGTAGACTTTGCTAAATATCTCCTTCCATACCTCACTCAAAAATATTTTATTATTATACATATATTCTATAGATGTATGCGTTTCCAATCATATGAATTAAAAAAAATTGGAAGCACATTTTATCAATAAACTTTGAAGGTAAATATGGGCATTATTTCGATGGTGGATTTAACAACTGTAATACCTACAATAGATGTAAATGCTATCTTGCTGCCTATCATAACATTATTATTTATATCATGAAAACAAAGAAAATACACACTGTCTGTTATCAAACTCTTTATTCTTTCATAATTTAATGCATTATATGATGTCCTGTAATAAATTTTCTTGATCAGCTTCTCTCCTTTCACATGTTCCGACATGACACTTCCGTGTGCACGGCAGCCATTGTAAAAACCTGCTAGTAGACTTTGCTTAATATCCCAGTCCATACTCCACCTAAAAATATTCTATTAATATCTGTATAATTGGAAGAAATATGCGTCTCCAACCATACCAATCATGAAACAGTTGTACGATATTTCATTATTAAACTTTGATAATCAAAATGTGCATCTTCTCGATTTTGACAGCCACAACATCACTAAGCGGGTTTGGTAAAAGATACTGCAAGTAGATTTTGCTTAATATATCAATCCACATCTCACCCAAAAATGTTTTATTAATATATGTATACTCTACGGATGTATGCGTTTCCAAGCATATCAATTATAAAAATTTAGTATAACATTTTAGTACTAAACTTTGAAAGTCAAAATGGCCATTATTTCGATAACAGAGCACAGCAGCATGACAGTGTTAACACGGACAACAGCACACGGCTTTGTTACATGCTTTTTGCCGAGTTTCCAGTCTGTTTTCATACATTTTCCTTTTTTTACATTATAGCTAGCTTATACATAACTAGCTGTTTACCCGGCGTTGCTCGGGTTGAAACAGATGAGATCCAGAACACATTAAATGCTCCTCCCTCCCCATCCTTTCTCCTGTCCCACATCCCTCAAACCAGTTCTCAGTATACAGGTCTGGGACAGATTAAATACACCTCCATCACCGTCCTCCCATCGTCATATGTCACAGCCATTTACACACTAAATGTACTAAATATGGCAATGATTGATCCCTCTAATATCCCTCCCCCCAGCTACACAGAGCAGATTAAATGTCCCACTCATCCCTACCCTTCCTTCCACCGCCACCCCCACCCCTCTTCTCCCCAACCCAATCTAAACAGGTCCATAATTAATGAACCCCCTTCCTGCTGCTGCTCTGGTTGAAACGGATGAGATCTGGAACATATTAAATGCTCCTCCCTTCCCATTCTTCCCCCAGTCCACATCCCTCACACCAGCTCCCGCCACTATACAGCTCTGGGAAAGATTAAATACATCTCCATCACCTTCCTCCCACAGTCATATGTGACAGCCATACACACACTACATATATGTGGCAATGCTTTATCCCTCTAATAACCCTCCCTCCAGCTACTCCTACGCCTGGTAAACACGTGCAGACCATTAAATGTGCATCTCAATCACCCTATTTCTGCTGCTGCTCGGGTTGAAATTGATGAGATCTGGAACATATAAAATGCTCCTCCCTGCTTCACCACCAGCCATGTCCGCCCCCCCCCCCGCCATATGGACACACACACCCTTTCTGCCAACACCCCTCCTCAAAACAGGTCCGGAGCAGATAAAATGCACATCCATCAACATCACCACCCCTCCCCAGTTCCCTGTTGTATGACTGTACGTGTGACGCAACGTACGTTTGACATATACAAACGTTTAACGGCTGGTGTAGCTTTAGCAAACATGGCCCTGTAAGCAACCTTTCTAAAAATTCCTTTTTCTTGTTTTTATCATTAAACCAATTTATTTGGTTTGAAATGACATTATAACGACCACCATGTTTTTTTTTTGATGGAAATTCATTTATCCTGGATATAACATATATAAGTATCACAATAGTTTTTAATCAAGGATAACACACAGTTCACACACTAAGCTTTCAATGGCATCCGCCATCTTGATCACAGTGGTTGACGTCATTCGTCGTCACTGGGACCTCGGGAGATTCCCGGGTTGCGACAACACCTGACAACAACACCTGAACTCAGTGGATAAGTGTATCCAATGGACCACGGAGGGGGGGAGCATGGTGAATGCTGATAGATCCCCTTCCATTTCTTGACACTTTTTGATCCTAGTGAACAGTGATGGATCTCTTCGCACACGCATCTACAGAAAGGGATACACATACAGACCAATATCTGAATTTCTGTAGCAACCACCCAATGGAACATAAAGCTGGAGTAGTCCGGACTTTAACCCACAGGGCCGAGAGTGTGGTTAGTGATGCCAGTGAGAAAGAATCTGAGAAGAAACATCTGGATAAAGTGTTAGGGGTTCAATGGATACCCCAAAAGTGTGATGATAAAGAGCAAGCCGAAGGGAAGACAGACTGCACAAGATACAGTGGTACAGGTGGATCGCCCCAAGAGACCTCCGGTAGTGATACCATACATTCAAGGGAGTGTCTGAACACATGAGAAGGGTGATGCACCAATACAGTGTGCAGGTGTTCTTTAAAACCTGTGAACACTCTTAGACAGCTACTGGTGAGACCCAAGGACCCCTGGAGAAAAGAACGTGTAATTGGACCTGTCTACCAGATTAAGTGCCAGGATTGTGAGGCCTCATATGTGGGAGAGACTGAATGCGCATTAAAAGCGAGGTTCCTAGAACACCGCAGACGCAGTTCAGCTGGATCAGAGGTGTCTCGCCACCTGCACACAGACAGTAAAAGGACACAGTGTCTCGCTCGAAGGGACCAACATTTTATGTGTAGAACCTAAATATTTTTGAACGTGGCGTGAAGGAGGCCATTAATATCAGGAAACTCAAGCCCTCACTAAATAGAGATGGGGCAGGTAGCAGCTTCCTTCCATCTGGAACAATGTCCTCACCGAGAGGGGAGGGGGGCGCTTGCCCGGAATCTCCCGAGGTCCCAGTGACGGCGAATGACGTCAACCACTGTGATCAAGATGGCGGATGCCATTGAAAAGCTTAGTGTGTGAACTGTGTGTTATCCTTGATTAAAAACTATTGTGATACTTATATAAGACCACCATGTTGTCCTGATTGTACATACATAATTTGGAGTGTGTACATCTTGGGGTTAAAAAGCCTTTTGTGACACAAAATCGCCTCTTCATTTATATATATACTAGCATGGCCCTGTAAAGCAACCTTTCTAAAAAAATCTTTTTTCTATTTTTATCATTAAAACCAATTTATTTGGTTTGAAATGTGACATTATAACGACCACCAAGTTGTCCTGATTGTACATACATAATTTGGAGTGTGTACGTCTTGTGGTTTAAAAGCCTTTGTGACGCAAAAATCGCCTCTTCCTTTATATATATAGATAGATTACATAATTACATGTTTGGGTGATCAAATGCAGCTTTTTTTAAATGCCAAAGATTAATTATACAAAATTATAAATTAGTTTCATACATAATTTCTTTTGAAAAATATGTGTTTGAGAAATCAAAGGCGAATATGAATCATGTGTGTTTGAATTAAAACATTATAAATATTTATGAGAAACTTAATTTGGAACAGTGTAGAATATTACACCTCTAAATTACCAATAGAAAATTTGAAGTAGTAATAAAATTTAGAGAATTGTTTACACCCTATTGATAACTTTCATAATATAATATACATTAATACGCTGATTTTTGTATTTTGTTCGGCTATCTCCTCTTTAGCCTGACTAGCTGGACGCCATATGACTACAGGAGATCGTTCATGGTACCGCTGTGTAGTTTTGCAATAATATGTTTTTCATCGTCGAAATGGTCCTGGTGGTTGTTAATTAGCGGTTTTATAACAAAAATAGCAGATAGCGGCAGCCATGACAGCGTCATGTGGAGTAGTGTGATGTCAAAGACGCCAAAGCCGTCACATGAGTTCAAATACTAGGATTAGCACCACTTGCTAATTAGGCTATGTGTACATAATATGTGTGAGATTTAAAGTGTAAAAGTTAAGTGTGTTTGTTTTTGCACCATTGCACAGTTGCAGAACTGCATTGCAGTGTTACTTTTTTTCAAAAGTATTTAGTTTTCAGTAAAAAAAAAGTGTAACCTTTAAATATATCAATAAAGTGAAACGAATTTATGAACTGAATTTATTTTCAATTGTATTATGTGATGTACTTTTGTGCCTCGTGACAAATAAAACAGAATATGAGAATATGACGTTGTTCAAAATGAGTAATAGTCATTTAATTGAGGTAACATTTTTTTCCAAAATTTCCCTTTTAAATACATTTGCCTTTTTACCACAGGAAACTTTAGTGATTTTATATAGCAATAGTGATAAAATACAACTTTACTTTTAGTAAGTTTTTTAATTAAACTTTTGGCTCTTAAATACAAAGTAGTATACTGTAAAACTAGAAATGTTTGTGCACGGTTTAATTTTATGA
Organism: Streblospio benedicti; assembly: GCA_019095985.1. Taxonomy (NCBI): domain Eukaryota; kingdom Metazoa; phylum Annelida; class Polychaeta; order Spionida; family Spionidae; genus Streblospio; species Streblospio benedicti. Next base: position 52,543,125 of record CM032669.1, read on the forward strand.
ATTTCGTGGGTAGGTGCAAATACTTTAATAGAAAGTACATAGGATATATGATGAACTATTAAGAATATTTCTATCAAAACATACATTTTGATAATACTATAACAACAAGTGAAATATTCCAATAACATACGACTACATAAATTCACATGTGTTCATGATCACCCAAATTATCAAATCGGTCTTGCCATGGAACACGTCCTGCTTCACTTCCAAAGTAGTGGAGCAGAGTCTCACGTACTTTCTTGGCTTCCTCGAGATCAAACCTATTGCTAGCTGGCTGTCATGTACATCAGAATAACTGCATCAATCCTCCAGGCACCAGGGTTCTCATCTTCTTGGTCTACCATGGGGACGGTGGCGTCAGGAAGCAAATCCTCAAGAGGTTGTATAGACATAGCATAGCCCCCCATCATGACCTGAACAACCTCGGAACTGATGAAGCTTGGTGAGTAGGCATTCCATCTAGACCAAAAAAGTATTTTCAACAACACTTTGACCTCTTGAGATGCGGTAGTTGAACACGCCCTGAGGTCTGGCCAGGCTTTGCTGGGGATATGGCTTCATCAGATACGGTGTGAGGCCGAATGCATCATTGCCCAACAGGTAGTACAGCATTTTGTGATCATCATGGCAATGTATCTCGATCTGGCAAGTTGAGTGGACCATCCTCCAGACAGTCTTTTTAACTAGAGTCGTTGAAAATCTGTGCATCACTCTGATGACCAATGTCACCAATGTCGGCCCAGAGGAACTTGTAGTCAACATCAACGACAACCATCAACACAATGAAGAAACATTCCTTTGTAATTATGGTACAGGGATCCACTGGCTGCTGGCTTACAAATCTGATATGTTTGCCATCCACGGCACCCAGAGCATGAGGCACATTCCATCTTTAGTGGAAGAGGGATTTTTTCACTTCACACCACGCAGCAGGATCTTGGGGACACTTCATAACTTTGTCTGAGAATGGTTCAAAGATTGCTTCACACACTTTGGGCACAAAGAGGGCGACACTTTGACGGCTGTCAAGGAACTGGTAACCAATGGGAGAAGTGCACCACCGGTTGAAAGATGCCATAATGTAGCGGCAAGCTTCAGACCACTTGGCAGCGGGCGCCTGAAGGAGGTATCGTGTGCTTGTATGCTGTCTTTCACGCTGGCATGAATCTCTTCAAAAAAGTTCGGGCTGCATGCAAAGAAAGTTGATGTAACTGTCTGTATCCTCTATTGTCATTTCCTGCACTAGATTGTCCCAATGTCCGAAAAAGTACTGTGTGGTCAGATCTATTCCATCGATGACACAAAAAGCGAGGCGCACTTCGATGCTTCAGGTATTTTCTTTTTCTTTGTGCGCTGTGGACCCTCATTTGGTTCTTCTGGTTCTTCTCTTTGTGGTTCTGCATCTTTCATAAAATGATAATACATGTAGTTTAGAATTATTAAACATAATATGCCCAATGCTTGTATTAAAGTTCATTGCAGCATCTTCGTTAACTTTTGTGTAAAATGAACACAGTTCATAGGTGCGCTGCGCTTTTATACCATTTTCACCTGAGATCGACCTACTGAAACCTAGTCTTAGTCTTTACCAGGTCGTTATCCAGGTATTTACCAGGTCTTATCCAGGTCGTAAACCACATCATCATGGTCGCTACCAAGTCTCAGCCCAGTTGGCACCACGTCTTCACCATGTTTGGATCTGGTTCTAACCAAGTCTTTCCTCAGGTCGTCACCAACTCGGAACCAGTCTGGCAGGACACTGACGTCAATTGTTGTGAGTGTTGTCCGCTGATTTTTTGTCTGGACCTGGTCTTTTACCACATATTTTTACTTGATCTGGTTCTCGATATCGTCGACTTCTCCAGGTGCCAACTAGGTAAGGAGTGGGTCAAGATAGTAAAGCAGAAAAAGTCTTATTTGGTGCGTGATACACACTAGATTCATGTTCTAAGCATTTGATTGCAGCTGCTTTCTAAACATGGCTAAATTAAATATCTATTGCCCATCAGTCAAACAACATTGATATGGTAATGTTGTGCTGTCTGAGTACGTTTAACTAATATAACCATTATGCCAATTTGATAAGTCATGTTTCAAACAGTATTCAAACTGTAGTGGAAAATGAATGAAAATAATCAAAATGGCTCTCTGATGGTAAACGTTAATTGGCAAAGTGCCAAAATTGAACACAGTTGATGTTCTGTGGGGCATGTAAGCATTGTACTAAGTTTGAATGCTTTCTCACAAATATTAGCAAAGCTATTACAGAAAAATGCCCAAAATCGAATCTCTTTGGTGTCGCGTCATATCAAATAATTATGCAAAGTTTGAATAAAATCGATTCATTGGTAAATGCTCTAGCTTGTATGGACACATACATACATAGTTAGTTTATGTTTTATTAAATGGAACAAACAACATAAAGAACGCAATGTGTTTTCCTGTTTACACACATCAGCAGTTTGTAAAACCATAAGATTGAAGAAATATTCTCTGGTTAGTAGTATATTATCATTATATCACGACAACACTTCAAAATCTCAATATAAATCTGAAATAGGACTGTATTCCTTGCAATAGTAGCGTAAGGGAGCATTCACAATTCAACCATGGGGTGGGGTGGGGGTGGAGGGGTCACCCCAAAAGCTGGCAGGGCGTGCTGCATTAAGGATATAGAATGGAGTTAAAATAAATGCTTAGTATTTGTTGGAATGTTTGTTTATAAAATATCATATATTTTACCCACACAACTGTTGTATGACATTACTTGACAAAAGTACACACAGATTCAATTTCAATAAGGCAATATCTTAAATATTGGCTAGATTAGATGGTTTAGGTTATGATGTCATGAAATTGACATCACTATCATGAGTGATGTGGAGGGGGGGGGGGGTGTGGGGACATGTCCTCAAGTTGACACGGAGGGGGGTCAGAAAGTGCCAAAATGTGGTTGACGTCAATTGTGAACGCTCCCTAATATCAGGGCAGCGGCAGTACATTATACTTGTCTAACACTGCGCTCCGGTTTGCTAAGTACGTTAATCCAGTAGTTAGTTAGTTTCAAACGAACGAAACGCAAGGCTTTGCATCAGGAGCAGAAGAGGCACAACAACAAAAACTAGATCGAAAGTGCTCAGAGAGCACAGCGTCGCTTGCACAACGTTGACTCATGGGCAATAAAATGGTTAGCAAAGAGCCAAAGTTCAACGTAGGTGGTGGTCACCAATCCCATGATATTGTAACATAAAATGCCGAAATTGACCGCAAATGGCCTTTTGAAAAGAACACTTTCATTAGCAAAGTGCCAAAATTGGACACTGATGATGATCACTAGGTATATGAGCAGTGTATCAAATTTGGTTTTCATGGTCCAAGCTGTATTGAAACTATTGCAGAAATGGGCAAAAAATAACCTAACATGGCCTTCTGGAAATCACCTTTAAATTGGCAAAGAGCCAAAATCAAATACATGTGATGGCCTCTATCCATGTAAGCATTGTACCAAGTTTGAATGTGTTCTTCCAAACGGTATTAAACATACTGCAGAAAATGTCCGAAATGGACCATAAATGGCCCTGTAGAAACCACACTTTGATTGGCAAAGTGCCCAAAATCAAATCACTCCGGTGTCGCATCATACCACATAGTTGTGTAAAGTTTGAATAAACCGGTTTATTGGTAAACCTTCTAGCTTGTCCAGAGACATATTTACACACAGACATACAAACGAAGTGATCACAAGGCTTTCGCTTCAGCTGCTGAAGCGACGCAACAAAGTAAATATCTTGACCCTCTACCTGCATTGTCTGCTTCTATCAACGTATATGTTTGCAAGTCAACACACCATGATGCTGATGCCTTTGTTGTCAGTGGGTCAGTGGTATGTAGTTCCTGTAATTATCATGGCCTCAGCAGAGGATAATCAATAAACACCTGGGCGGTTTTTATTAAAATAAACTTTGAAATTTGTGATGGGAAAAAATATTTGGTGGCTACAAAAGTTTGCTGACTATTAACATTTTGCGGTTTTACAGACAACCGCAAAATTCTCTTATTAAATCTTAAGCAAATATTTGATTGATTGATTGGTTGGTTGGTTGATTGATTGATCGATTGATTGATTGATTGATCGATGGATTGATTGATTGATTGATTGATTGATTGATTGATAGTTTATAAACGCGCCACACATTATTTTGCAAGATTAAAAGATATAAAAAAATACATTCGATATAAAATTATGTTAGGCCGACATTGAACAATGAGCACATTAAAAGTTGCATATGCTTTAAAACGATTATACTCATGCTGGGGGTAAAATACATCTATATACAAAGGAAGAAGCGATTCGGGGGGGTCACAAAAGGCTTTTTAACCAGAAAACGCACACACTCCAAATTATGTATGTGCAATCAGGACAACGCGGTGGTCGTTATAATGTTTACATTACTAACCGAATAAATTGGTTTTAATGATAAAAACAAGAAAAAAGAATCTTTTAGAAATGTTCGTCATGCTGCTTACAGCGCCATGTTTTTTTTTAAACATAGTAATGCTTAACCGTTTAGTTTGTGCAAGTCAAACGTACGTTGGAGTCACGCAGTCACAGTACAGTCACCTATATTGTGGAGGGTTGCAGAAAGGCTGTGTGTGTTCATGTTGTTGTTGTTGTTTTTGTTTGTTTTTTTCATTTTCTTTCGGGGGTGGGGGGGTGGGGGGTATGGTTGGTTGTGAGGAAATCTGTCCCAAACATGTATACTGACGGGAGCTGTTGTGAGGGATGGGGGACCGAGAGATCTCTGTTCCAGCCCAAATTTGTGAAGGGGTGGTGGCAGATGATATGTTGGTGAGGAAGTGAGGGGAAGGGAGGAGCATTCAATCTGTTCCAGATTTCATGTTTCAACCCGAGCGTATTAAGGGGGTGATGGAGTTGCATTTAGACTGATCTGGACCTGTTTATATGGGGATGGCATAGAGAGGGTTGTGGAGAGAACAGGGGTGGGGGTGGGGTGGCGGCCGAAGGAAGGGTAGAGGAGGGTGGAGCATTTGATCTGTTCCACACATGTTTACCAGGGGTAGCAGTAGCTGGTGGGAGGGATATTAGAGGGATAAATCATTGCCATATACATGTAGTGTGTATATGGCTATGATTTATGCCGATGGGAGGAAGGTGATGGAGGTGTATTCTATCCGTCACATTCATGTATTCTGACGGGAGCTGGTGTGAGAGAAGGGGTACAAAGGGAAGGATATGGGGGGGGGGGGGAGGATTTAATGTGTTCCGGATCTCTTTTGTTTCAACCAGAGCAGCGCCGGGTATACAGCTAGTACAGTACGTTACAACACATCTCATTGTGGTCTCCATAGTGTTTTTATCTTCTGTGTTTGATTTCTTTCTTTCATCACATGAATCACAATAGTAAGATATCAAATTAGTAAGTAAATTAATAAACTCAAAAACAGAGAATATATATTCATGTATAAAGACAGACTTAAATCATGTGACAAGCAAGGAGCAATTAAATGATATCACATTAAGAAACTGACAATATGGATAAAAAGAACTAACTATAGATAGTAAAGGCAAAGAACATACTGATTGCGCTTTATGAATATTGAAAATACACCATCTGAAAAAAAAATGAAGACGTACTATTTGCTTTTACACTTTTTTTAAAGACAGAGATGTATATGGAGAAGGTTGACTGTTACTCTGGCCAGGCCACCCAGGATGGTATGATATCCAATCCTGTTATTGACTTTGCACCCATCCCGCCTTCCTAATACCGCTCATGGTTACCAATCCTCCCAGGCTGGATATGATACCAGCCTGGGTGTCCGAGGCTATGGTAGGTAGCAGCCATACACGATTCTGGATGATCGAGACTATGCCACCCAATATAAAACAGACGCTATGCTAGACTGTAAATATTTACGAATCATGGCAGACAGCGTTGCTCCAGGATGCATTCGGTCCTTTTAAAACACTGTGAGAGCGCCGTGGCTGTTATTGTGAGAACTGTCGTCTGTCCGCCTTCACGTCTCGTCTCGTCTCTTTCACCCGAGAGCAGCAACATGGAGCTGGTCATTTGAATAGAATTGGATCCCTCTAATTCTGCGGCATTGCCGGAAGTCCCGTAGCCGCTCCAGCCGGACCCCACACCATGTGACTAGCAACTGGCGCGGGGGATCGGCAGCAACCCCACTCGCTCGTGGGCTTCCGGATAAGCAGTATCAAGAATTGTTTTTCTGTCTATTTACACGTAGAACTAAAAGTTTATCTTGCGGACTGTGCATGTGCACGGGATTTCACAGTGCAAAGACTCAAGGATACAAGGATACTTTATGTATACAAATATTATAAATGACTAGGAAGTATAACTGTTCGAAGTGCAAGAACTCGCATCCCAAGCCCACCGGAAAAAAGTGCGACATGGATACGGTGACCACCACAACAACGACCGTGGTTATGAGCTAACCAGCCACCACGACCGTTGCCTCATCGACGGGCTCCACTACCATGACCACCGCCAGCAGTGCGCAAACATCATCGAGCGCACCGCCACAATCCGCGAGCGACGTCATGTTGGCGACAATTCAAGCGGCGGTGCTAGCAGCCAACGCGCCGCTGTTGCAGCGCATAACCATGCTAGAGGCAGCAGCACGGGCTCCACCGGTCCCGTGGGCCATGATGCCTCCAGCAGCAGCACAGTCGCTCAACACGCCAACAGCACCAACAGCCTCACAGCCCGTTACAACCGCAACAACGACAGCGGGATCCACGTCAAGGGTGAGTGAGGAAGTGAGGCGAGAGCTGCGTGACATGGGGCTGCTAAGCAACTCAGATAACGACGATGATAGTAGCGACGCAGCAACCACCACCAGCAACGACTCAGACGACAGTGACGTGGAGAAGAAAAAGAAACCACGAAAGGGTAAGAGCAAAAAGTCAGGCAGGGTGCGCACCGCAGCTGACGGAGTGCAAAACACTCGGATTGACTGGCCACATTTTGCTGTGTACAAAGGGCAATCGTGCAAGGCGGCAGACTATGATGAGCTCACAATGCCTGAGTTTGTGTATGGCTACATTGACATTATAAACAATGGCGACATCAAGTCAGCCACGAAGAGTAAAATGTTATTTCATCTCCAAGAACTCATGGAGGATGCTTGTACATTTCCATGGAGGAATGTTAGAAACTATCACGGAGTGCTGCTAAGTGAAATGGAAAGAAACAGGGTAAAGTGGGGAGACGCTCCCAAAATACAGCGGCTGCGGTCCAAGTACGCGCAAACCCACTCAAGTGGCCGCTCGATGGAGAACACTGTGCCGTGTGCAGCGTTCAATAGCGGTAAATGCGACAAAGAGGACGACCACGAGGGTGTCTCACACGTGTGCTCACACTGTCTCGGCAACAACAGGCTGAAAGGACATCCGGAACACAGGTGTTTCAGCAAAAACAAGTCGAGCAGAAAATCAGCAGGATCTCAGAAAACAGAGGGGCAGACATGACAATCTGCTCCTCATCTGGACCGCACACTCAACGATTCCCACGACAACCGGATAACTCCCATGGACACGAACATGGATGCTGATATATTGCTATGGTATCACGAGAATTTATTAGAGGCAGTAAACCCCAGCTTGTGGGATGATCAAGGTGCAGCACGGCACCCTGGAGTGGTTAACAGGGGCAGTGTGGGTGGCTCTCCGGTCGAAGATTCCCGGCAGCCATTAGGCACGATGGAAATGGTTTTACAAGCACCAGATGTTCACACAAGCAAAGAGGACTACATACTGTTTGTTTATGCAAGGGTAACGGCTCATAGATTACCAAATTTCTGCGGGGCAAGGCTCCCGCTGACACATGACTTGAAAATCGATGGTTGGCGCAGATATGAACACGTGCTGTCGGATCCCACGGTTGTTGACTTTCTGGAATTTGGATTTCCGGCAAGTTACGCGCCCAGCAAGCCACCATCCCCAAAATGGTGCAATCACCAGTCGGCACTGCAGTTTGGGGAACATGTGGATAAATATCTGAGGACTGAGCTCGAGATGGGTGCGATAGCTGGTCCATTCAACACACCTCTTTTCTCAGAGTTCACCACATCTCCTCTGATGACACGCCCGAAGCGCAACAGTACAAAGAGGAGGGTGATAATGGACCTGAGCTTTGGTGAGGACGATTCTGTCAATGGAGGAATATCAAAGACGCATTATCTCGGCAATCAGTTCAAATTGCGGCTGCCAAGCGCATTAGATCTAAGAGACTATATCGTAGCACAGGGCGCCGGTTGTCTGCTGTGGTCTCTTGACCTAGAGAGAGGGTATAGACAGTTAAGATCGTGTCCAGCAGACTGGCCCTTGCTTCAAATTGCTTGGAGAGGGCAGCTGTACCAGGACCTCGCAGTGCCCTTCGGGCTACGATTTGGAGCCAAAGCCATGCAGAGCACAACCGGAGCGGTGGCAGACATCATGCGGAGCGAGGGTCATGCCTGTCTAAATTACATAGACGATTTAGCCGGAGCGGAGGCGGCGTTCAACCGTTGTCAAGGCAGTCTTCGGGAACTAGGTCTAAAGCAAGCGGTGGAAAAACGAACGGCTCCCTCAACAAGGATGGTTTGGTTGGGAGTGCATTTTGACACAGTTAAAATGACAATGTACATTCCAAAAGACAAGGTTGACAGCGCAATGGATACAATCAGAGAGTGGTGTAAACGTGAGTGGTGCACGAAAGCGCAGATGCGCAGTCTACTGGGCACTCTCTTCCACCTGGCCACATGCTGTGCTACACTGCGCCTGTTTGTGAACTGACTATTGGAGTGTTACAGGGCGGCTCCCGAAAAAGGGGCGTTTCGGATGGGGATGGAATCTCGCAGAGACCTGGACTGGATACGGGTCTACCTGCCCAGCTACAATGGCAGAGCCATGATGCGGACCCCACCCACGCTACACACTGAAGTGTTTGTAGATAGCTGCCTCGCAGGAGCAGGCGGCCACTTCGGGAACTGGTGGTGCTCATTGGAGTTTCCTGCGAGCATAGTAGCAAAACAGCATGCTATAAACGATCTTGAGATGTTGAACATGATAGTGGCCATGAAATTGTTTGCGGATAAGGTCGCAGGTCACACGGTGGTTATCAGATGTGACAATCAGGCAGCCGTGTCAGTGCTAAACACGGGAAAGGGAACGTCGTCGTTTCTCCTGAGCTGTGCCCGCGAGATGTGGTATCTCACGGCAAAGCATGACATTACCATTCAGTGCGTGCACGTGGCAGGGGCTGTGAATGAACTTGCTGACATGCTATCTCGGATGTGCATTTCGTCACGTGCCAGCCAGTGGATCGAGGCTAAGCGTCGGGAAGTAGGCGCCGTCATGCTCAGTGTTAACCCTGCCTGGCTAATATTAGAAAACTGAGTGTAGCATGAGATTTACATTACAATAAACGCTGTTGTGTATGGGAAAAAGAACTATATAGTAGTTGATATGAGTATTATGATGTCACTATTACGAATCTGTTATATTAGAAATGGATACGATGTAGGCATTGCATTAAATGTAATTTACGCGTGCAATGCATTAAGTACTATAAAGAAAATGATTGACTACCACTTGCATGTTATTTTAGAATTATAGGTCACGACAATATATGTCCCCTGTATTATGTCTAGGATCTGGTTTCAGTTAAAGGCCTGGCAAAGCTGAGAGTAGCTGTCAGGAAGCGCAAGCGCGCTGCCTTCCGCCCGTCCACGGTAGCGAATCATCGCTGCATGATAGCAAAATTCGTAAGGTTCTGTGTGGGCACAAACTGTCCCATGTGAAACCGTCAGTCGACACGCTATGTGTATATATCGAGCATCTGGCCTCCAAGTTTAAAGCTGACAAGGCGGTGAAAAACTATTTCAGCGCCGTAAGGCTATGACATAAGTACAGAGACTGGCCTATTGACAATTTAGATAGTTTTCAAGTAGAGTTGATGTTACGGGCACTGCCGATTACCATGAGGCATGTGCCCCGCAAAAGCGCACAAATGACTCCCGCCATACTGAGAAATCTGTGTGGCCTGGCCGCGGATTTGGGAGCGTTAGGTAGTATGCTCCGGTTTGCATTTCTTATCTCCTTTTATGGATTCCTCCGGTCATCTAATGTATGTCCCAGGACCACCCGGTCCTTTGACCCCTCTCGCCATACGTGCAGGGGCGATGTTGTCAGGAGAGACCCCGGTCTGGTGATCCGGCTAAAATGGTCTAAAACATTGCAGCATGCTGGCACTCATGAGATCCCCATTCCTAAGGTCACTGACCCACTTCTCGACCCAGTGGCAGCTTACGAGGCTATGGTCGCCCAAATACCATCCACCCCTTGCGCCCCGCTGCTCCTGCTGCCAGGGGGCGCTACAGTAACGTACAGTGTGCTCACCAGGTGTCTGAGATCAATGATAAGAGGGATAGGACTTGACCCGGGAAAGTACACCTGGCACAGTTTTAGGCGAGGTGGGGCGACCGCCAGCTATGAGGCGGGATGCGATTACATCAGCATCAAACGTCACGGCACGTGGGCGAGCGACTGCTTCTGGCAGTACATTACTGCTGCCCCGGCCGCCAAGTCACAAGTGGCGGCAGGATTGGCCCGCCACGTGGTGGCTGAGTAGTGACAATTATATGTAGATACTGTAGGGTGTAACTACTAGGACGGTCGTTTGGCGATTTCTACCACTACTTTGGCGTATTATTTCAACATGTAACCTTTTTGTCCAAGAATTTGACAAATAAAGTAAATTAATAGAATAGTCGCCAAACGACCTGTGTTCATTGTTGTTCATTTATCTAAAATAATTTGTAACATGACAGATAAAAATATGTATACATAACTGCAGATTTATAAATTTAAGAATAAGTAATATATAATCGAGGGCAACGCAAGCAATGTGAATAGAATTGGAGCCCTCTAATTCTGCGGCATTGCCGGAAGCCCCGTAGCCGCTCCAGCCGGACCCCACACCACGTGACTAGCACCTGGCGCGGGGGATCGGCAGCAACCTCACTCGCTCGTGGGCTTCCGGATAAGCAGTATCAAGAATTGTTTTTCTCCCACCAACCCACCCTTGTAACACTAGGAAAGGGGTATTAAAGTCAAACATTGTTCCGATGTGTAACTGTGTTTTATTTCTTCTTGTATTTGTAGTGTAGTGTAGAAGTTACATTTACTTTATTCTGGTATTGTTGAGAATGCATTAAGGCGTATTATTTCAACATGTAACCTTTTTGTCCAAGAACTTGACAAATAAAGTAAATTAATAGAATAGTCGCCAAACGACCTGTGTTCATTGTTGTTCATTTATCTAAAATAATTTGTAACATGACAGATAAATATATGTATACATAACTGCAGATTTATAAATGTAATCTAGGTTGTGAGTATGGTAATAGGAGTTCAGACAGATAATAATATGGCACAAAACCAGTGAGGCATTTGAAGGTCAGTGTTAAGATCTTGTATTCTATGCGTTGCTTGACAGCGACTCCTAGATTTGGTATTAACGAAAGCAAGTCACAGTAGTCAGATGTTACGGGTCACACGTAGCATCATCGATCCTCATCGGATCTCACCCCTTTTACATCACGAATTATACTTAAGAGGTGTTCTAGTGGTTGTTGGATGAGTATTTGTGCTAACAAACAACTAGTTTGATTTAGGTATGAAAATTGATTAGTACGAAATCATCCATTCTTCTAATCCTATACAAATAAAATGATGCGGGCCAGCACGGTCACAGAGTCCCAATGTTTACTTTAAGTTCGTATTCCCACGGGAAGTCGGCGTATAGTGTTCCATCTCCATGTAAACATTGGGACTCGGTGATCGTCCAGACCAGCAACATTTGTGTCAGTGTTGATACAAGAAAACGATATAGCTGATTTTTTTTTAAATACCTAATTGTGTGTGACACGTGTGCTGTTGGTTACGATAGGGCTCGACGTTCATTGCTAGATTGTGATATCAAAATAGCACACTAATGTAACAAAAAACACTGTGTTGTATTTTAATAAGTTTTGTTTATTATGTGAAAAATTTGTGTATTTTGCAGCCGCAGCCTCTGACCTGAGCCGCTGCCCTGAGGTGCGACTCAAACACGGATCAATCTCCAGGAGAGGCCAAATAATCAGGTCAGTATGCACCCTCTACTAGAGACTTATTATGTTTAGTAATTTTTATATGTAATATTCATAAGCAGATCCAGGTTTTTCGGAAAGGGGGGGCACTTAAGGAAAAGAGGGGGCACTTACGGTATTTTATGAAAAACCCTATGAAAAATGAAGTATTTTGGTGGGAAGGGGCGCCCCCGCCCCTGGATCTGCCTAAGATATTTCCTTTTTTTTTCTTTTTAAAGTGGTTCTTCTGTACTTCTGTGCTTCTTCTGTACTCATGCTTTATTTGTAAAAATAAGATTCATTAGTTTGTAAACACTGTAAAGCATAAAACAGCCACTAATCCTCTACTGCCAGTGTTTGAGTGGCAGTTTTACTCCCTGTAGTAAGTAGCCTGCAGGCCTAGATATACCACGCTCTGTAAAAACGCAAAACATTACATTGCATTGTCATCTTTTTTTCTACTGTGGACAGTTGTGATTTGATGGTTAGACTGTCTTTTTAACGCCTATTCCATCATTTTAATGATTTGCAGTGTTGTTTAAATAATTCCTTATTAAGGGAAAAAATAAACATATTGCGTAATTAAGGTAAAATGTTTTTTGCTAATAACTGTGATTTGTGGAACTATTTTCTGCGGGTACCTGTTTCATGGTTATGAGGTTGTTGCATGTTAATGTTTACAAAATGATGCACGGCTAATGGTTTTTATTTTTAAAAATCGGCTAAGTGGTGAGAAAGGACAAT
>CM032669.1:52556130-52572645 GCA_019095985.1 Streblospio benedicti
AGTACACCAAATCATTGTAATTGTGTAATATTTGAGGACCGACTCATTCATTGTGACAAATCAAGTGGCCCGTCTTTAAATCTACTTGATAATATATTTTTGGTCCTTATAATTCTATTTTCAATTTGTTGTGACACTGGGATTGTGTGAGCGAGATCTCCGTGAACCAACGGCGTGTGCTTATTTCATAAAGAGCAAGTTGTTTACGAGAACTCTGCACAACAATGCATATGCTTGTTGGAAATTATAAATCTTTGATGAGCATCATTGTCAGTGGCGGCGGCGGCGGCGGCCAAGATCTCACCTGTTTGTCGCCGAGTGTCACGGCTGTCTCAATGAAGCCTTATCTCAGGTGGGTTGATCGGTACGAAGTCTCAAAAAGTTACTACGATCGCACGTGGTTGCCTCAATCAACAGCTCTGTGGCTTCGGCTTTGATGCTGATAAATTTTCATCTGGGCGCACTACGATTAGAAAAGAAATGTATAAGCATCTTTCACATCGAAGCGGGCGACAGTCTCGGATACTTAGGCTGACCAATCAGAGAGCTTTATGCAAATGTGTCCCCTATCGCCGGCGACGTAAGTCGCCAGGGCGGGTGTTTAAAGCTCCGTTGGTCCGTCACGTTTCAGTACCAAGTCCACGTTATTTGATGTGAAAAAAGTAACGTGGAGTAGCCGTGGACGTGTTGGAGCACCACGACCCCTGCTCTGACACGTCAATTATAGTTCCACTGTAAACCCAGTGTTATGGCTGCGTTTTTGCACATATTCAGAAGCCAAAATCATTAGTATCCCCAGCCTATGTATTTGTCAATATTTGTAAGTAGTATATTCGTATAATTATTGCCTAATAAATTATTCAATAATTAAAATATGTTATTTCAAAGATCTAATTCATAATACTTGCCAAAAACAAGTCTAAATACATAGAAATCCATTATTCATTCATTATCAGACATGACAGACGAGTATCGTCGTTATGAAGCCATTGCCGCGGCGGGGCCACGTGCTTTTGTTTATCATGCTGCTGACGCGCATCGCGCGGCGCATTGCTAGATTGGAATGGCAATAAGGCTGATTAACAAGTGACGTGTACTGTATTGACGCAAACATAGATACTACATTGTCGGGGCGTTTTATGCACACCCCGTACACGTCAGTTTCCCCGTCACGTTGTCGCCACCGTCATCGCCGATTCTTTATGCACATCCGCCCAGGGGACAGATACTGCCCTCTGATTGGTTCTCTAAGTCACCGTAGCAGTGTCACAGTTCAATCTCCCTTTAAAGAAGTTGCCAACATGAAGACAAAACGTCCCTATTACTATCATTATTTAAGACACATACTTTTATTTCATGTACGAGGATGTGAATGATCAGGAAAATATAAGTATAAAATAAGTATAGAGCAAAGAGTGTCAGTTTAGTGTCTTATGGTGTAAAATTTGTATGCGAGCATCTTTCGCTGAAAATACCCCTATGATAGAGTTTGTAAATTTCCGGTCGTATAAAACCGTCCTCATGCTTGATCTACGATTTAAGTTGGCATACATTCTTCATTTTTGTGCATCTTTGTATGCCCCTGACGTGGGCGTATCACAGAACCAACGATTTAAGCCGGGCGTGACGTGGACGTATCACAGGACCAAGTCCTATGTCGTAGAGAGCACAGGACATTACCACGATTTTAATGTATGCTTCTGTTGTGTTTAAAAGTCTGTATTGGTCAGAATGGACCGGCTGTCAATATAGGCAGGAGGTCTTTATTCAACAGGATTAGAAAAATAAAGACGTCCACACTAAAATAAAGACCTCCACACATCTTCTATTTTAGGTTCAAAGCTTAAAATGAGAGCTTTGAAATTTGGAGGGGATTAGTGCTGAAATCACAAGACATGTCAAGCCTGCAACTTTATTGAAACAAGTTGAGAATGATTATAACATACATATATAGTTAAAAACACTATGAGGCAATTGAACAATGGCATATGATATTTATGTTACCTCAAATTTCTCCAAATTAAAAAAACAATTCCAATTCACACATTTTCAATACAAATGATCAACACGCAAATTATGCACCGAATCAAAATTGTGTATTAAAAGTATGAATATTTTGATCTGCAAATATATTAACACTAACAATTTGACTGATCACCACATTAGAGATATTAGACTACAGACATAGCATCACGTTTAATATTTTAGTATATTGTTGCTGTTGAACCAGCCATCACTAGTTGATGGTTTGACAGACGTTAGGTTTCTTCAGAAGGTTGATATTTTCTATAATCTAAAGAGGATAAAATTTTACAATGATGATATTTCTACCATGTATTGCTGCCAGTGGCAAGTATAAATTAAACCAATATGAAATAACATTTACCCACACCCCCCCCCAAAAAAAAAAAAAAAGAAAAAAAAAAAAGAAAAGAATCTACTTTGAATTTTGGACTATATACCAGTACAGTAAAAACGTCCAATTACGACAACCTCTTTATTGAGACCACTTTTAATGATCCCAACCGTTCATAAAGCTACAAAACTGAAATTAGAATAGAGATCACCCATCTTTTGAGACCACCTAACATTGATCTCAATGGTGGTCCTAATACAGAGGTTTTACTGTACTCCATAATTTCATATTAAAGTTTATACGCGAGACATAATGTTTGAGGTAACTAGCCAAAATACAATACAGGCAAAATAAATTTGATCAAAAATGTTAGACACATTATAACCAGACAACACCCAACACCAGTCACAATTATCTGCTATGGTCATTCAGTTGACCTATAGGCCAGTTTTCTAACTATAAGTCGACCGGCTACATATGCTACATATGGACATAGACCGGCTACATATGGGGGCTTCGTCTGTAAAAGAATCTTGGATGGGCGTCGACCGACCAGGTGTCTGAATGGCAGTTGAAAAAGGTCTGTTAAAGTTTTTGTGAAGTGCTGAGTGCTGAAGTATTACAGCCGGCTTCAAGCTTCAAATCGGAGGTATACCTGCAAATCAAGTCAGTTTGCAAAGCTTTGGAATTGTGGAATTGGAACTAGCTAGTAGTGTGAAAAACCCGGATTGTAAAAAGTTGTACATTTGCAAGGAATGACTCGACAGAAGTCTACTGACAGAAGTCATTTTTTGCTATTTTTTAGGAATTTTTGAAGTGCATATTTTTTTTGTGTGCATATGTGTATGTTAATGTACATGTTGTTACTGTTTTCATGAACATTGAAAATATATATTGTATCATATTTTCTTTTTCATAGTGCTGTGAAGAAATACAGTCTATGAATTTATCAGGACTGCGTATTTGTATGAATATTATTGGTTTCAAGGTGTAAATGAATATGGTGTTTTGATGTTATATTTGAAAAGGTGAAAACTTTGGCCTTAGTTTGGTTTATTTATATGTTTACTGTCGATCCTCGTTCAGGATCGGAATATTTGACCTTTGACATTGCGCGGGAAGAGCATTCTGAAAATGCCAACAGTTGTTTGTTGAAACTGTTAATGTATCAAAAATATCTAGTGTTGTGAATAAAGAAAGATGAACCAATATGTATGTATATTGCTTCTTGTATTTTTCTACTCCTGTCATTCTGTTCTTTTGCACTTTGATTTTTTCTTTCAATTGTCTCTATTGACCAGGGGACCAGTCTTTTCTTGATGTTGACTTAGTGCAGACACTTGCAATCCTGGAGTCATAGGCTGCGTTCGTTTTGAACCCGTGTAGCTACACGTGTGCAAATTATGCAACACGAACGACGAGTGGGGACGAGTGTGTGTATACGAGTGGGACGCTTTTTTCCACCTGCCGATATTGGGGTTTTCAACCGTTGAAGCTACACGTGTTGCTAAACGAACGCAAAACTCATTACAACGGTCTGAGTGCAAGTGAAAGTTTTTGCAAAATCTGCGTCACTTTCGTTCTGCAAAGCGGGAAATGGCAGCTGAAAACGTACAAGATAATCTTACAGTACTGATTATGGGAAGGTTAACAGACAATAAACACGAACTAAGATGGTCGTCTGTCTTTCTACGCTTTAATGCTGGTGTTTGCCACTTTGCCGTTCGCGTTTTATCAATACTGCGCATGCGTGAAATGTGCGGACCTGTGTGGAAATACATGTAGTGTGCTAAACCAAGGCAGCCATACACTAGTTTTCTAATCGCTGTCTCAATGAAATATTTATGTGCGATCGTAGTGGTGTCTCAAAATAGTTACTACAGATTTTACCCGCACGTGGTGCAGTCTCAATCAGCCAAAGCTCTGTGATGCTACCGCGTGTCAGAAAGAAATTATAAAGACTAATACTGTTTGTCTATTTTTTTCCCAGAATCCAATTGTTTGTAGCCACCTGCTGGTTTTAGACAGGAACTACGATTAGAAAAGAAATGTATAGTGTTTGCATTATGACTTCACACTCTTGAGAAAGACAAAGACTTGTTGTCGAAATATTGAGTTATATCTTTGTAAATTGTGGGAGCTCTTCATATGAAGAAAGTACTGCATTATATGCATTCACACAGCTAATGAATTTGTTCAACAATGATTTTTATTGTTTGCGATTTTCATTTGATCTGAAATTTCCATATAAGGTCGTTTTAATTTTTTACTTTAAAAAAAGTCGTGACTTTTATTGTTTTTTACATTTATTTCATTACAGAATTTCATATAATTTCTTTGCGAGAAATGTCCAAATAATTGTAAAATAAAAATCTTGATAAAAATCACAAACGGTTTCCAAACCTGATTCTTTGCTAAGCTGATTGATAATCATTGAATAGTTCCACTTTTAGATTGAATAATATCAGTCTTACTTCTTTGATTTCTACTGTTTGATAAATATTTAACACATTTTTGTTCTAAACAATGCAAAATTTGACTTTTTTTTTCAAATATTTTTGAAAACTTTTGTACTTTATTTGGGGGAAAATCTGTTGGAAATCTTATTTATATATAGCATATGGTGTCATATAAGAATAACATATGTAAAACTTGTTTATTGTGAGAACGGGATTTATTTTGAGTGCGAAGGGGACCTCTACTATCCTTTGATTATTTTTTTTTTATTTTTAATCTCCAGTTATTACTAGAGACCACAATCTGGATAAATTTCCTTGTGGAATGTTTTACTTATTTGGCATTCTGTAGCCGTGCCACATTTCTATTAAACGCTGTGTTCTCTGAAAAATTGATGGATTTCTCAATATTCGTTTTCTGTTGAAATGATGTTATGATTGTAATTTTCTACATAACATTGATAAATTCATTTCTCAAATCACGTTAGCAATGTATTGCATGAGGTTCATCTACATAATTGTACTTTTAGCTGATTGTGAAAAATTAAAATTTCATACATAACGTCCTCAAAGCAGTTACAGCTGGATCTATTTATCTGCAACTTGAAGGGAGTAAGTGATTAAGTTGAGTTGTCCAATTTTCTAGTTGTCAGATTGATTATAAGACAAGATAACATAACATGAAATAATTTTATTTAGGAAAATTATATTCCATATTTAAAAGAAAAATAAATAAATACAGGCATATCACATACAAAAATCAGTTTTAACTACTCATATTGGAAACAAATTCAATCAATCAATCAATCAAGCAATCAAGCAATCAAGCAATCAATCAAACCTAAGTTTATTTCACCAGGCCCTAATTATTCCTCATTCAGAGGGTATGTTCTGGCTGCCCAGTCTACATCTCAACAGTCCCCTCCAAGCCTTTCAGTCACCAGAATCGTATTTTTGATGAAGCAGTAGAAATATGAGCTAAGTAAGACTTTCTTATTTCGTTTCAATGGTTGACAGATTTTGGCCGGCTTTCATATAGGTTTGTCACTAGTTCTTCTTTTTTCCCGTTTATGCAGACAAACCAATCTGATGTATATTTTCCAAGTTGTTCTCCTGTAAACACAATTTGTAGCCGTGAAATACCGAAAATGGGACAGGTTCTACTGATTATCATTCAGAACTTTTTGTATGGTGACATTATTTGGGATTGGAGGATCACGTTGATCATTGGGTGATTTGCATGTGAGACAATATCTTCAATCCATCCAAATACCCTGCTTTTGCTAGTCTTTTTCTCAAATTCTCATTCATATAATTCATATATATGACAGATGCAGACACTTGCACCTTCATATGTATTTTTGTAGTTGTCAAGTTGTGTTTGCGCTGGAGGTCACTGACACACTGTAAATATGTGTGCATGGCCGCATGCACATCTTTTTGATATTGTACACATACACGCTACACATTCTTCTTATTTCAAGTCCTGAGGCCCCCCCCCTTGCTAGTGACCACTCTGTTCACTGAGAAGCCCGGTCACGTCACATGCGCTAGCTGTCTTAAGCTCGCTCTAAATACGGACGCTCATGCAGTGATAACAATATTTAGTGCTGTGCAAATCTAATATACTCACAATAATGGTAGGTTTTATTAGATGTGATGGAACATAATACATGTGATGGAACATATAGGAAATACATACCGATTATGTAAATGTAAAAGAACGAAGCTTGGAACATAAAAGAAATACATAAAGAGATTTTATGTAAAATAGTGTCAACATAATTACAAATACAAAACAATCACGCAAACATGAAAATATGAAGTATGAAATATTATAGAAATACATAAAGAGGCTTTATGTAAAATAGTATGAACATAATTAGAAATGCATAATATTTTTATATAAAAATAATTAGTAATGGCTCCAAAGTCGTCGCTCACGCACAACTTCAGCAATCCTACGAGGCATGGAGTCCATCCAATTAGCCCAGTACTACTGGAGCTGACAGAGTGTTCTCCATGCACCCTGAAGTTGTTGCCACAGCTCATTTGGGGTGGTAGCAACAGGTTGATCCTTCAAAATGTTGACTAGTTCCAACCAACAATTTTCAATGTGTATGAAAATCATGAACATGCTCAAAATACATTTGTCTGCTATAACTGTATAAATGTATATTTTGTGAGGAAAATAAATGCGACGGAAAAAATAATTCAAGAGAACACAACAATCCAAGAATTATATGAATTCCATGCTGTTTAAGAATGTCTTACTGCTTGAAAAAACATTCTTCTATTTGTCTGATAATGTCTAGTAAAGATACTATTGAATGCGCCAATTGAGGACTAATCACCCCCTGCTCGTTTGGTCTTTTGGACCACTTGTCCATGCTCGTGGTCGTCTTGTCTCTACTTGTCTCTGCTTGCTTCACACTCAGCTCAAATCTGGGCGAGGTTTCATTCGAGTTTGAGACGTGGGTGAGGTGAGTGTTACCCCTACCCCCAATGGAAAGTAGGGCAATACTTAAACGTTTTGGGGCAATTGCATGTGCTCTCGGCTCACCAATCGTGCACACAAGAATCCGCCTCAATTCACACCACTGAAAATATTAGAGATCTTGTCTCTGCAACAAAATAGTGAAAAACTGCAGTCCTTTTTAGTAAGTTTTAAAGTAATCGTGTATCCATAAAAACAAGCCGCATCAAATCTGTAACAAGTGCATTAGATTCTTTACAGTCTGTCTGTAGACATGGAAACCCGCAATACAGATATTTACCACACGCAAGAATTCCTGTCTTCGGTGAAATATTTAATTAATTTTCAACATAGAAATCCAGATCTTTGGTTGTGATCAGTGCGAGTTCTGAAGAGGAATGTGATCTCATGATCTGGTCCGGGTGTGATTGGAGCATTTCCATGTAACAACTAAAGCACCTATTGTGCACTGTCCTGATGTAGCACCTGTACTGGGAATGCGATACACATAATGTCCCAGTTGATATGGTGTGAAGACAAGTAACCCATATATCAAAATTAAACCTATGCTGCCCCCTCTTCAGGCATGACTGAGCCTTAAGCAAGGGGCACATTCCACCTTGCGGCGGTGGTCGCCGTAAGGCGTGTTGGGGTCTGCGGCGTCTACGGCGTTTTCCGCATTCATGGACAAAAGTACAGTTGTGGCACATACGCCACGGGCTCCGTGCGTTATGAGTGCGTCGGCACAGGGAGTGGTTTTTATTGATGTGGCCGTGAGATCAACTTGCATAGAACGTGCGATGTACTCGCGTACAACTTACGTCCTACGCACCGGGTAATTACAAAAGCACGGGATCGGCACGTTCAATGTACAGGGAACGCACGGCCCCAGTACTGTGTCCGTGCCGACAACGTGCGGGTAAATCATCTGCGTTTTACGTTAGGTCTCCTCACTGCCTCCGTACGGTTAGGCCATGACGCAGGGTGGTCGTAGAAGAAGTTTGGCATGCCAAACTTCTTCTGCGGCCACCGTACGGCCTTGAAAAAACGTACGTTTGCCGCACTGTACACTCACGGATCGTCACAATTTCTATGCGTTTTTTGGTCGTAGACTGGCTGTAGACCCACCTTGCGGTGGAATGTGTCCCTCGCTTTACGCTTGTTGATTACAATGGATTTAAGATGGATTTTAATGAATTTAATATGCAAATGTATAGTAAATTAAGCTGAAAACTGTTTAAACCAAATTTCTATCACAGTTTATCATTCAGATGAAAATATGTTTTTTACGTATGATCACCTACTGCTTTCATTGGTTGATAAAAGTGGTAGAATCTATTCAATATGATCCATTGATGTTTTCACATAAAGCTAAACATAGTGTGGTTCATGTATAGGTACTTAGTATTGTTGTGAGAGAGATAACAGAGATATTTGAGAGTTAACGCGGTGCAAAGGGTGGCTATTTTTCAATTGCAATGGTTGTACAATCTGATATTTTTCTACCTTTTTAAAATCAGTTTTAATAGTTAAAATGTTATTTGTTGCTATAAAGATATTTTTTGTAAATCAATTTATAACAAAATTATTTGTGTATTTTTTCCCCAAACTTTTTGTGATTTTTGTTATACATTTTGATTCTTCTAATGAGTTCAAATGGCTTATAGACTTGTATGTGGGTACATATGGTGTGTTGAAATCACTCATGCTTTAATTGTGCATTTTTCTGGGTCAGAGTTTAGGCTACAGTACTACTCTAGTATCTAGTCAGTGGAGATTTAGGAGCCATTGAAGTTTGAAACCCAAGCACATGCACACCCTTTGAAAAAGTTTTTAATTGTGTGGAACTTGACTGTTTTATCAACATTTTAGAATATTTGAGTTGAGTTATTGTGTTATTCAAGAGCTGAATAGAAACATTATTACATTTTATCGTACAAGTTGAGCTTGGAATTTCCCCAAAAAGGTGTGCATGCGACTTGTGTACAGGAATTTTAGAAACATGCTTTTTCTCCTGTTTTAACTTTCTGAACAAGGTATGTATAAGTGGTATTCTTTTTTTTAAAGATTATTTGTATCAATATATTTTGTTTATGAAACAGGGCTCTCAAAAGGCTTGAAGGAGAAGATGTATTTGGCACAAAAATACATATGGAGCTTAAAAGTGAATTGAATAACCCGTCTTCCAAGCCAAATAGCAGAAGCAATACACCAAAAGAAAACACAACTATCAAGCCTGGCAGTGTTTCTGATAATAGTGAAGAAGCCAAAGATGCAAATTCAATTCAGAATAGTCCTTTACACTCAAAAAGTCCAAGGCAAATAAGAAGAGGTCGAAGTAAATGTATGTATTTATAAACATTTTACAAGATTCAGAAAATACTACCAGATCAAATCACACAAACACTAGTACAGTTCAAAGGAATGAACTGGCTGGAAGCGTCCCTGTACATAGCCGTTAGTTACACACCAGAGGAACTAGAACAGGAGAAATTGACAGAAGTGGTCCACAAACCCCGACACAACACAGGGCGCAAGCCTGGCTTAACGTCAGCAAGAGTACTTGGACCGAAACCGAACCAACCAAATGATGATACTGGGTAGAACCAGAAAGAGCCCCTACGGAAGCAGAAAAGAAGAGAATTATTGCACTCACACTTGTAGCTGGTATTATTAACTCCATGAACAACCATGTGTACAGGTTTAATATGAAGAATTATAAACAGGCAGATGGTGGTAGCATTGGGAATATACTTACAGGTGAAGTTTCCAGAATGATAATGGCCTGGTGGTCCAAAGAATTTAACAAACTTGCCAAAGATGCAACCAAAGACATTATGCAAGATTTTATAGTAGAAACTGCCATCTATGTAGATGACCTAAACATCGTCTATCGAGCTTTACCCCTTGGAGCAAGGTGGTGTGAAACAGACAAAAAGATAAAAATTGACAACGCCTTGATAAACGAAGACTGTAAACGCCATAAAGATGAACGAACAATGGAAGAAATGAGAAAAATGGCAAACTCAATATGTCCAATAATACAAATTGAAATTGACTACTTAATCAAAAACAAAGATGGAAATCTACCCATACTAGACCTTAAAGTATGGATAGAAGAAAACACCATACTGTATGAATTTTACAGGAAAGACATGGCGAACAGAATATTAATGATGTCAAGAAGTGCCATGCTCTCAAAAATAAAATACAAGAAGCTATTAGAATACTGAGAAACTGCAACTCTAGATTGAAATGGGACAAAATAGCAGAAATTCTTACCGACTTCTGTGTACGCATGAAACTATCGGGCTACAATGAAAGATACCGGCTAAACATCATACAATCAGCACTGAGAAAATGGGAAGAACAAAAGAAACAAGATAAAATCGGAATAAGACCACTTTACTGAAAGAAACAATGGAACAGAGAAACACGAAAACAAGAAAGAGAAATAAAAAAGAAGCAGTGGTTCAGAAAAGACAATGCCCGCTTTATTATATTCTGCCCGTATACTCCAAACAGCAGACTGTTTAAGATGTGGAAAACAAAAGCAGAAGAAATAAAGAAAGACAGCAAAGGAAGAGTCAATGCAAAGATTATAGAGAGAGGAGGGACTTCACTAAAAAGCCAACTATGTAAATTAGCCCCAGTTGAACAAGAAAGATGTAATGATCTGTCATGCAAAGTATGCTCATCCAATAGCAACAGAACGATGATTTGCAGGAGAACATCAAAAGGTGGACTTGGATACAATATCCAGTGTAATCTATGCAAAGTGAACAATATAAACAGCTTTTATCACGGGGAAACTAGTCGGACCTTATACACCAGAATTAAAGAACACATGCAACAAGAAGCTAATAAACCACTAATAAAACACAACTCAACATTCTATCCCGAAGAAGATCTAAACTTCGACATCACACCTACCAGTTACCACCAAGACCCACTAAGCAGACAGATCAATGAAGGTGTTAGAATAAACAATAGTAGCTCAAAACAAGGATATCTTATGAACTCAAAAACGGAATTCCACCAGGGAGAAGTTCCCCGAGTCACATTCCTAAGAGGACTCCCTTAACAATGTTTACTTAATTAATCTTGCATGTCACTCCTTGTTATACCTATATGTGTGTGTGTGTGTGTGTGTGTGTGTGTGTGTGTGTGCGTGCGTGCGTGCGTGCATGCGTGCGTGCGTGCGTGTGTTAAATGTTCTGTTTTACATATTACTCTTTACCCTGCTACTTTGCTACTTTGATTTCATCTTTATTTTACCTTAATTTTGCTCTAAACACCAATGAAAGAGTGCATTGTATTTACACCTTTATAAGAGAGTATAAACAAACAATAGAAAGTATATCAATATTGTAAATATTAAGAATAAGTTCCCAGCATTTTATAATTAACATACCTGTATATCTTATCTATATTACATTGCCTGTTCTTTTACTTCTTGACAACGAAATGTATTTTAACCTATATTTATGTTATAAAAGTTGTTTAATATAAGCACAAGACATTCTTATATTTTTGGCTACCTTTAGATATTTTAGCTCTGATGAGGAACTTTATGTTCGAAAGCGCTCAGCAAAATTAAATAAACTTGAAATTTTTTTTTAAAAATCTTTGGCACTTATTTTATACAGCAGTTAAGACGACACAACAACAAATAGTAAGAATAATGAGAGGACCTGCTGCAGTACAAATAATGAATTTGGCTTCTCCCACTCACCTGGGCGAGGCTACCACAGCAGGTCGCCCGGCAGCTACCATGGCAACCACTACAACCATAACCATGGAAGGGGTCAGTGAATGCAAGTCTTTGGAACGATATCACTGCGTTAATTGTTGAAAGGTTCATGATGTTATGTTACTTAGATATAATGAAGATGGGAGTATACTGCATTGCAGATAATCCAAGCATAAAAACAGCGTCAAGTACCACCTTCGCATAAATATTATTTTTTCTCCCTACGAATGAGGACTATGTGCTAACTCTGAACAAAATTAGCGATGATGTCAAAGATTATTATTACAAACTCATCTAGGTAGTCACATTAAACACATTTACAAATGTTTATTCAATTTTAAAGTTGTAATGTAGAGCGCAAATATCTCTGAGGCAAATAGCTTAGAATAAGAGGTCATTTATAAGTTTCAAATTTCTGTTCAGGCCACCATAAGAACTACTACTATAGCATGCAGGGTGAGACGTACATGGAACCAAACGGGGACCATTATGGGTGGGTATTCATGTAATTTTGATTTGTTCAACATTACAAACTACTCCAGTGACATGTTGTAATATTGAAAATGAAACACAAAACTAAATGATTGAAAGTAGTAGGTGCAGTATAATCGAGTGGGTCTCATTTCTCATTTATTTGTTTTTTTTTCAGCAGTCGTCAGAAGAACGTTTTCTTCCAGCAGCCACATCCAGAGTCTCCGCAGTACTACACGGGCAGGGGCAGCTACAACAGCCCAGTACCACCATGAAGGTCAGTACATGTATCTACAGTACTGCATAACTGCAATACCATCTCGCATTCATGTTAGTTAACAGCAGGTTAGGCCGAACAAAATAAAATGTTTGTTTCCGCTAACCATGCATTTTTACTTAAAGTATTTACCGATGAATTATCTAGAGTAGGAGAAATTTGCGAATATTTTATTGGACTTGTATAATGTGGCTCAAACCACTTTTCAGTATAAACAAAAGTTGTTTGTAAGGAAGCTTGCATTATTCAACAAATAACAAATATATATATGTATTTCAACATGATGTATTTCACACAGGTCACACACATCCCGTATGTTGAATATATATACCGGTAGACTACTGTGATTGGTTCTATGCCGGCGCATGGGAAATGAAGTCACAAAATAAAAACAACAATGAACAATGGTTTTGACAGTTCGACGCCCAAAACAAAAACTTTTTCTGGAGCCACGAAAAATGGTTATTTCTGTACAAAAATTCACATGTGTATTCAGAATCGTATACGCTTTCTTATTTTTAACACATAGTAAGAGGCTCTCGGTTCAAAATGGCAGCTTGGAGTTTACAATTATAAAGATGTTTTTATCTGTCACTTCCCGCCATCGTACAATAATGCCATTGCATCAGGCAATCAAAAACAGCTTGCATCAAAGATATATATATTATAATGCTTACATTCAATGATATCCAATACCGAACCAGCTTCACAATTTTAATTTCATATGTTGACATTCTTAAAACGTGGTCTATAAAACTTTATACATTTCAGCTTGGAGTATTGCGTGATACACAGTGCAGACGTAACTGTGCTTCCGTAGATCCTTATAAAATCGGTTTATGGTGTATCTGCTGTGTAAATTCGTGTTGGTTAGCATATTATATCCATGAAAATCAATTATTTCAAAAAATATTTCATCTTGGCATGACTTCTACCTACCCGCCATATGCAATTAGTTCATTGGTTAAAATTCCATGAGGATATGTACAGTACTGTCACCGTATTAGGACCACAGTTATTTCGTTAAAAAGTAATACTTGTTTCCTGTATTTTTTGTTTCTGACCCATCAAATCGTCTACATATACTACATTTAATTGCTGAACACAAAATGCACCCTCAACGCAATGGGGGAAAACTGTATACCTTATGTCTTCACATTGTACAGATTCTGTGTCAATCTACCCATATACAATCCACACACATGCAGCAGTATACATCTATATTTTAAACTAGTTTTGTCCATTAGGCACTCAAGCACCTAATGGACAAGACTGGTTTAAAATAGGGAAGTATTGTACTACATGTATGACGTATGTGGGTTGTGTAGAAGTAAAATTTGCAGTAAATCTGTATAGTGTGAAGCATTTCTGTATGTAGAGATTCATTTCTGAGTTGAGATTATGTTGCTCTCAAATGTGGTGTGCGTGCTTGGGGTTTATATGGTGGTCAGACACAAGAATTTATGCAGGCAGCATTCAGCATAGTATATAAGGAGAATGACCTTTTCATCATGTTGTTCTTGCATAAGCAGTAAGAACATACACATATACTGTAAAATAGTGTGCTCAGACATGATAAGAACAGAAATTACAGTATTTTTGGGTGTTGTCAGAAATGCAAGAAATTTCTATACTGGGCTAGCGCTAGACCCATCTGAAATTTAGCCAATTGGCTAAACGACGAAATTTTTTTTAGCCAATTGAATTTTTTTTAGCCAATTGGCTAAAGAACTAAATTATTCTTTAGCCAAATGAATTTCGTTTTAGCCAAGCAAAAACCTATGTAAAGTAAATAACATGGTAATGATAACACAAACATCATTACTTTTAGTTACTTTGACAATATTTCTACTTTAAATATCTTAATGATATCTGATCAAATTGTGTTTAATTTTCCGACGCTCCGGCGAGACCGATGAAGGTTATATAACTTTCAAAACTTGAGGAAAAGACCCTGCTGATAACTGCTTTGCATCAACCAATGAAGTTCATTGGCCAATAATGAATACCAACTTTTGATAACACATATACACTATATTTTCTTGATTTTAAAGCAATTTTTCTGAGGGTGGCCCGGTGTGACTGGATGAAGGAGACCTATGCACGTCTCTTTTCGAAACCACTCGGCGGCTCTGCATCGGGCCGCCCACGTTGATAGGTGTCATGCCAGGGGGAGTGGGGATGTACTTCCATTTTTGTTCATATTTTATCATTACATTGTGAGATTCAAACGGCTAAACTACCAGCCTTAATTTTTATTATTAACCCTCTTATATTGCTTCCAGGCGTTTAACGTGCATACCCCCCTCAATTGCAAGACCGTAAATTGATTAAACGTAAATAAATGTCTTCAATGTATTTTGTGTTTTATAAAAGTATTGCAGAGCCTAAAATAATAGGAATTTCAACATGCCAATTGGCGTACGTGCATAAAAAAACGCGTGTAGTTTCAGATTTTTATCATTAGGTGGTTTATTTTTACTTGATCTTTTATGTTGAAAAAAAATTATGTAAAAGCTATAACATCCCAAGCAATTGCCAATTCAGTTCGACAGGCCGGCATCAGATTTTAAGTTGCGTAGTATCACAACTTATACTAATTGGCAACATTTGGTTTCGGATTTACAAACCAACCCAGCATAAATCATCATATTCTTATAATAACACACATTTACTTACAATATTTTGCTCCATAAATGCTTGCAAACATGACAATATTAAATGTCAGCCACTCATCTTTTGGAAGTCCGATTGCAAATGTCAATCGTTTTTGTAAGACATATTACTTCTCCGACGTCCACACTTGATCAATAGTTTGCCAATCGCCTCTCTTGTCATCCGGATTATAAGATATAATTAGATGAGGCACGGAGACGATGAATATTGAGATTTTAACAAAAATTAGACAACCTGTGCCATGACAGTTTGCGATAATATCGTGTGCAGAAACTAGGTCGGTGAGCATTGATTGGTCAAAAACACAGCACAGCCTCATCAACATGCAGTTACGTCAGGTCATAAAGGACAAAATGGCATTGAGGCTCTCGTTGCATGGTAGCCTAAAATCTAATGTGTTCACGGCAATTTGATCATTGTGCATCTTTGTTGTCAATGCGTGGAAGGGCGTCCAAATGTTGTCAACTAAATGATTAGCGGCCGAGCATGCGTTCTGACATTTAGTCTCTTCGATTTAGCGGGCGAGGAGAATTCGTTTTACAATTTTTTTTTTGAATAAAATTATTCGCCACATTGGCGAAAAGAGCAAGCAAAATCTCGCCCATCCTTTCTCGCCCATGGCGATAAAACAGGCTGCCAGCGAGAGCCCAGCCATAGTTGGGCGAGTAGTAAATAAACGATGTTCACCGCTGTTCACGTTGTGGGTATTTAGATTCGCTGATTAACAGTAATTTCTGAACACAATTGCAGATAACGCTTGGTTGAGTTCAATGGCATTTCTATAATTACTGTGGTCCTTATACGGTGACAGTAGTGTAGGTCAGCAATCGGCGATAAGTGGCCGTAAATGGACATGTAAAAGCGGATTTGAGCCTATATCCAAACGGCGCACCTTTCCACAACATCGAATAAAACATTATTGATGATCTAGACTAAATGTTTAGCGGTCATAAAAAGACTTATGAATTCTGCACACAAATCCCATCAAGTTTTTACCCTAAATTAAAAAAAAAACCATTTTGGTTTGGATTTAAACACAAAGTTTGTTTC
>CM032669.1:52572745-52593313 GCA_019095985.1 Streblospio benedicti
AATATCTATACATTAAATTTAAAACCATTTTCATTAAAGCCGTTTCATTGCAGAATATCCACAGAATGTAAAACAGGACTAATAAATGATTACCATTCATTAACTACAATGAAAAATAAGCACGATATATACAAAACAGTTAATTGCTCCATTATTAAGTTACAGGTTAGTTAGATTTTTTTTTATGAAATCCTTTCTTTTGTATACATTAACAATATTTTGAAAAAAAAATTAGGAATCATTTCACTTTAGAGAATAGTGAACATGCAGATATTGATAGCAGATGCTCAATTTTGCACTTGAATATTGTTATAAAAAAATAAAAATCAGGATGGCCAATGGATGAGAAAATGAATTTCTCTATTTTTACAGCAATACCAATTCACAAATTACTTGCCTTGAAAAGAAATTTTACCAGAATCATAAACTTTCAATCTTTTGCAAGGTAAGGGATGGAGATCTTTTCTTATCTAGAAAACAACTCAGCCTTTGGCTGTATGAGATTTTTCTTCTGAATTACCCATTCCCAGTCTATAGCCACCCTGAAGTTCCACGTAAGACTTACAAGACTTACTTGGATAAAATTAATGCATGATTTTCTTAATTTAATTCTTAATTTTATTCACTTACCACATTTCTTAAGTGAAACTTTAAAATATCTTTCACAATTGTTTTTAACATGTGACATCAAGCAGTAAGAAAACTTTAACTGTCAATAAATGCAGCAACTGGCATGATTGATTTACAAACAAAAAATGTTTTGTAAGACTTTTGTAAAGAGCAGAATGGCAGACAACAGAGAAAAGCCCCCATATCAACCCTGTTGATCATTGATCGGCAACAGTCTTCTAGGCAATCTCCCAGAGGCATATTGCTAACCATACATATTGGTTAATGTAGCCATGACAATGCACTAAAATATCTTAAAATCCTACAAATATTGAAAATTCTGCTCCATTGTAATAAGTATCAAGATACGTATTAATCGTGGTGATTCTTCTGCTAACGCATTTTATAGCTATTTGATTCTCGCACTGTCGACAGCTCGCCTTGAAAATCAACATCAATTGTGAAATCCAGGTCCCTCACATTCTTTTTATTAGGTTTTGTATGAAATACACCATAAATTTCTTCGCCCTTGTTACAGGTGATACTGTCATTGATATAGAACACTGTCTGCTTCCAATGAGTGTATCTGGCCTCAGGAGCTGTAGAAAATCCAAGTTTTTTATGACTTTTTGTAAACTCAATGTTAAAGAACGAGACAAGGGCATGAACATAGTCATCTCTGCGTACTTGCAGATGGAATGGTGCAGAGAACGTCAAGTCTTCAATCTTCACAGTGTAGAGATCTACCTCCTTTATCAAGCAAGAATTAGTAACAACTTGATTGGGATCAACCACATCCACCAATGGCTCGGAGATTGCAACTTTTTAATCGGACTCATGTCGAATCCATGCACATTGTCCCACCAATTAATTTTGTCATCTTTGTACTGCCTGTCTTCAATAGCGCATACATAAAGAGTTGCACGGTCTGGGAAGATCAAACCACCTGGAGCCAGCCACTTGTCTCTTGCAAACAGAACTGTGTTTAACATAGACTCATAGAAGAGACAATATCCCATCCACTCACTAATGATGATATCCACCTTGTCAATGCCTTCTGGCAATGAAACTTCTTCCACTTTTCCTTTGACTAGAGTTACCACATGGTCTAGCTTATTCAATTTAATAACAAACATCCAAAACTATTTTGTCTTTAAACATATGTCTGTTATGATACATAGAATTTCTGTAGGTTAGAGTTCGGACTTCATCCTTTAACATTTTCTCATGTTTACCGAAGTGGGCATAAGAATCAAAGTAATAATCCTTTGAAGTCATCTCCTCAATTGTGTTTGGTCCATTTGATGTCATAGTTTCTCCTGAAGCATTTACAGCTGCAGACTGACTGGGGGCTGTCTCCATCGATTCTGCCATTCTTTATCCAAACACCACAAAAATGTGTACTACAGGTTAGTTAGATAGATATTTTAACAGGAAGTCTAATTGATTGGTGTAGAATTACTGGACATCTTGAATGTTAAATTTGTCAGAGGTAAAAAGTATCCAATTTAGAAAAAAGGGATGTTTTGTAACAACAGTTCACTTCTTGGCATGCAGAGTCATATGGTGTGTTTTCAAATTACTTCCTTGTGTAAATGATTTGTGACAAATATGGCAATAAAACGGTTTCACACCAGTGTGCGTGCGCTTGTGGATATTCAGATTAGAACTTTCAGCAAAACATTTGCCACACTGATCACACTTGTACGGTTTCTCTCCCGTGTGAGTGCGTATATGACTAACAACATGAGACCTTTGAGAGAAACTTTTATCACAAAAGCAACACCCATAAGGTTTTTTACCAGTGTGAGTTCTCATGTGTGTTTTCAGAGTTCCACTTTGGGTGAAGAATTTCTCACACACTGTACACTGATATTCTTTCTCCCCAGTGTGGATTCTCATGTGGGTGGTCAAGTGGGCTTTTTGACCAAAACACTTGTCACATAGACTACACTTATATGGTTTCTCACCAGTGTGGATTACCATATGTCTTGACAGATCTGCCTTTTGTATGAATGATTTCTCACACACTGCACACTGATGTTCTTTCTCCTCGGTGTGGATTCTCATGTGGGTTGTCAAGTTGCCTTTTTCACTAAAACACTTGCCACATTGACTACAATCATAAGGTTTCTCACCAGTGTGGATTCTAATATGATTTGTGAGAGCTCCACGTCGATTGAATGATTTCTCACACACTGTGCACTGATATTGTTTCTCCCCAGTGTGAGTTCTCATGTGGCTGGTCAAGCCGCTTCTGTCACTAAAACACTTGCCACATTGCCTACAGTCATAAGGTTTTCCTCCTGTATGAATCTTCAGATGGGTTTTCAGATGTTCACGTCGACTGAATGATTTCTCACACACTCTACACTGATATTCTTTATCCACAGTGTGGATTTTGATATGAGATTTCAATTTTTCAAGTCGACTGAATGATTTCTCACACACTATACAGTGATGTTCTTTCTCCTCTGGTCTGGTCAAGCTGCTTCTCTCACTAAAACTTTTGCCAGATTCACTATTCTCAATTGGTTTCTCACCACTCTGTATTCCATTTTGTGGTCTTAAAGCATCACTTTGGCTGAACGATTCCTCATTTGATGGAGTAGACTTGAGTTGCATATCACTGCGGTTTGCCATTGTAAATGGATTTCAAATATGCAATAATATTCTTTTGTTCAAATCAATATGCCGCAAAAATGTTATATCCTTGGAGTGTTTCTTTTCAAATTTCACCTTTTTCACAAATGCACAATGAGTATCTGTGAGAGAATTTTATAACTTAAACCTATTTTATGATTTTCTTTTAATTCTAATATTTCGCTAAACAACAAATTGCAATAAGGAAAACCTGACAATGATTTTATTTACAGAATATCATTCATTGTTTCACTATAATACTCGTTTATCCAAATCTACTTTCGTAAAACATTTAGCAGCCAAAGTTAACATTTACAATTCTAGTCACAATGCACCCCCCTCCATTTTTACAAACCGTATGCTGCTTTTCTTCATTGTTTGAAATACACATATACGTTCAATTCATTGTGTGGTAAAGAGCCTCAGTATCCTAATAATGTGACTTATATGTTCTACTGTACAATAAAGACGTTTCGCTGGACACATTACATCTGAAAATGTTTAAGAAGTATATCGCTCAGAATTAGGCGAAACTCATGGTCCATCATTCTGCTCTATTGCATCTACATTGGTACAGCACCACAGTTTTACCATAATGATTTGGTGTTAGAGTCAAAGGGACATAGTTTTCAGATGCAATGTATTCAGCCTAACATCTCCATTTGACAGAATGCAATAGAACCTCTATTAGACCACTCGAGTAGTGGTCTCTATGGAGATTCATCGTGTTGTCCTTATGAAGACTTGGAATCTCGAGCTTGGAACTACGGAATATGTTCTTTTTTTCATATTGTGAACTCCCAACACAATGATTTTTTTAAAGAAATATATTGTTATCATGTACCCTTTTCAATATGTATATCAATGATCTAGCAAGCAATATAAATTCGCTTAACAAAGGTATTAATATTCACAATGAAAAGGTTTCCCTACTAATGTATGCTGATGACCTGGTACTCATGGCTGAATCAGGGAGTGATCTACAATGTATGTTAGATCAATTAAATACTTGGTGTCTAACATGGAATGTTAAAATCAATGAACAAAAATCCAAAGTAATGCATTGTCGAAGTAGTAGCAATCCTATCACTAAACAAGTATTCCACTGCGGTGATAAATGTTTAGAAATGTGTTCCAAGTATAAGTACCTAGGTATGGTCATTGATGAGCATTTAGATTTCAGTGTAATGGCAAAACAAGTTGCTCAATCTGCCCATCGTGCTCTAGGTCTCCTGATTGCCAAGGACAAAGCCCAAGGGGGTTTTACTTTCGATATATATACAAGTTTATACAACAGTATGGTAAGCTCTATTATCGACTATGGATCTGCAATTTGGGGACATATATCTTTCAGTTGTATTGAGGCAGTTCAAAATCGGGCATCCAGATACTTCTTAGGTCTAGGATCCCATGCTCCAAATAGAGCAGTTCAGGGAGATGTTGGCTGGAAATTGCAGGAAGATCGTCAAATGAAATGCGTAATTAATCAATGGTTGAGAATGTGTAATATGAAAAATGACAAATTATGTAAAAAAGTGTTTTCTTGGTGTGTTATGAAGGCGTCGCTTGGTGTTAAAAGCAGATATGCTAAGACCTTACATTTTTTAAATCAGAATGGCTTTCAATCTCTCTGTAATGTAAATAACAATACCAATTTTAATGACATAAAGGATGAATTAGATGATGTTTGTATGGCATAAGTAATGAGAAATGGTTGACAGATGTAAACGTTCTTTATTCTAAAACAGGAGAGGGAAAAAATAAGTTGCGTACCTACAAACATTTTAAAAACAAAGTTGAAACGGAGCACTATGTACTCCTTAATATCCGGAAAAAGTATCGTAGAGCACTGTCAATGTTTAGGGCTGGAGTAGCACCAATAAATATTGAATTATTAAGATATGGTGTAAATAAGAAAACAGAGGAAGAGCGTTTCTGTATTTTCTGCAATAATACAATAGAGACGGAATGTCATGTTTTAATCAAATGTCCTGTATATGATGATATCAGAAATGAATTGTATAATAATATTCCAGATTTATCTTTTTTCAACATTAATGATGAACATAAATTATACTACCTGCTAAGCAAGAAAGATATTGTATATAATGTTGCCAGAGCCTGCTTTTACATTTTAGATAGGAGGAAAATTTTAACGTATATATAGTCTCTAATAATTCTATAAAGAATGGTCATGTGTACATTTTAAAGATATTCTATTTGTTCTTTTTACATGTGTGTACATACGATTGAGACTTTAATAAACTAATAAACTTGATGAAGAACCCAATTTTTAGCTTGTAACATAAAATGATATGGCAGAGTTCATAAAACTGATATAGATAAAATCACTTTTTGTTCTGTTCAAACTAATACATTTGCAATAGAGATGCAAAACTTAGAAATCAACCTCAAATTTGGACAAAACTCATCACTAATCATTTTGCCCCGTTGGACATACATTGGTATAGCATCTCAGTTTAACCCTTAACCCCTCCCATTTTATTACATGACAGCCCTTGTATCCTTGCAAATATTTGCAGCGTAGCGGGTATAAAATCTTACATTTGTCGGAGCTAAATTGCCAACTTTAAACTGCCGTAACTTCCATAAAAATGCTAGTATTTCCATCATCTTTTCACCAAAACGTGAAGAAACCATTTTTAGTTTACCCCATTCCCCATTTCACAAATGTTTTGAAAGCAAACATCACATTTTCAATGCTTAGAAGAAGCCCTTTTTGAAGGAAGATTAACACTTGCATGTCGTGTAAAATGCACAAGATATGTTCTCTCATAGAATTTACTCCGCACGATTGGCTGACCACAACCATTGCACCAGCACCATGCTGGCAGTAAATACAAGTAATAAAAGTATAAAAGATGAAATTGTTATTCAATCATCACAGATAATGTATAAAGATGTGTCCGAATATTTCTGACATCATGCCTGATTTGTCGACTTCACATTTTGTTCAAGGTATGGGAGTTATCCATGTTCTTACGACCACCTGAGCCCCAAGTTCCGTCTCACCCCAGGGGCTAGCAGACCTAACTCGTGTGGGCCGGCCTTCAACTTCAACTTGGCAGGTAAATGGTAATTATAATGGCAGCCCTATAGAAGCATAGGATGCTGATTAGTATTGGGCAGTCATCGTTGTTTTGGTTTTTTTTAAGGTTCTTGAACCTCGAATATCCTTGCTAAAATCAATATTTTGTTCACAACATACATTACACTGCAAGTATCCATACGATGTGTATATGATCCTATTTGTTGCCATGGCGAATGTCGTTTGTGTTCCTGGCAGGCGGTATGCCCGGGCTGGGCCGGTGGTTTATGATCCAGCTTGGCCCAGGGCCATGGGCGCCATGCCTCACCACCTCGCACCTGGGCATCATCCTCAGGGGCACCCAGCCACCACCCACTGGAGGTCAGGAGGCAGCATACAAGGCACGCCAGTGTTCAGCTTCGCGGTCATCCAGGTAAAACATTGTTATTAGGGGACTAGTGCGGAGTAAAGACAGTATTGCTGGTCAGGTGTCCATGTTAGTGAGGTGTCCTAACTTAAATATACAAGTTTGTCTTGGCCCATCATGGACAGTGACCAAGGGGGTCATTTTTTTTCCACCCAATGTCCATCTCACTCGTTATGCAAAAAAGATAATTACTATTCAACACTTTTAACTCAAGCTAAATAGAAGTGAAAAACTTTGATAGTTCAAAATTTCTAGTTATCAGAGTGATATTGTAAAGCATCAGGAAGGGAAATGGCTATATGCTAGTTATCCGTGCATTCGACTTATCACAGCGGGCTATAAACGACTTCGATTGTATATTGAAATGATGTGTGTGATAAACTGTTGTTCTTTTCATCACCCGGTGCGTGCAGTGACCCCTGCGCTACGGCCCCCGGGGGTCAGTTCTTCCAGCCAATCAGCCCCCCCTCACCCATGCTGTGTTTGGCTGACCTTCGACCCCAACATGGAGGACCCATGCAGAAACCAGACGACGACCTCGAATATCATCCAGGTCAGATGATTCATTGATGATTTTCTAACGTAGAAGTATTGTTTTATGTTCTATTGGTTCTTAAAAACTTTCTATTGTTTTGAATGAGATTTCCACAATGAGTGCATAATAACAACTTATTCTTATATATCTGATGAGCCTGGCAGGACGAATTCCATTCAATCAATGTTTGAGTTGCATAAAAGTAAGATGCTTTTTGTCACTTTAGCACCAGCTGCATTCATGTATTTTTGCTACATTGTTTTATAATGGACTAGAATCAACACTTTTATTTCAATTTTAGGATGGTTGGGAAGTAGACTGGGCAGCCAGGCATTTCCCCTAAAATAAATTAGTAGTGCAAGGCCTGCCTGCTCACATAAATTTAGGATTTGATTGATTACCGTTAAATACTTCCAAGTTCCAACCATAATGCCTGTAATCAGAACAGCTTACGAACAAACATATTGTTTTCAATATAGTTGCATATTGATGATAAATGTCAATTTTTCATGCAACTATGATTTTGATGGACAGGCGAGGACGCTATTGAGCTGATGGTCTCCAACCTGGACTATAACATCAGTGCATGCGAGTGGAAGAAAATCCTCTTCACAGAGTTCCAGCAGCAAGTCCAGGTAATCATGGCATATTATACAACCACATTACAAGGATCTTCTTGTTCATCTAACTTCTAATTAGTGCTGTTGCTTTCATAATTCACATTTAGGGATTTATCTCCAAAAATTCTGTATTTTGTCTGTATACTTTTCAAATTCTGCGGCAATAACTATAAAAGTTTCTTAAATATCAGGGATTATTTGGACAAAGAACCCGTAATTACGTCATGAAATTTCCCTGTACCCGTAAATTGTCTTATTTTGTAAACTTTATGAAATCATATTCTGTCACAATACACAAGCGTTCCCAAGATGGCGTCAGACGCTGACCTACATATCATACTTCCGGCTTCTTGAATTGATTAGTTTGGTGCATAATATTAACGAATACTGAAATCGGAATGAACATTACATTCCTCCCAACTTGAAATAATTTTTACTTAACAATATTAAAATCAGTACAGCAAAAACTTGAGGTTTTTAAATATGAAGCCTGTTTAACATTCTAACACTTGAAATTTTAAACATAAAATTATTACACATAATTTAACAATCAATAGTGAACTGACAATCAAACCAATATAATACTAATGATGATGTAAGGAGTGTACACCAACTGTATACGAGATCCAAGATTCAAGATTCAGCCAGATCTTCACAGTGTGAGATCTACCTCCTTTAGCAAGCAAGGGTAAGTAACAACTTGATTGGGATCAACCACATCCACCAATGGCTCGGTGCAACTTTTTAATCGGACTCATGTCGAGATCCATGCACATTGTCCACCAATTAATTTTGTCATCTTTTACTGCCTGTCTTCAATAGCACATATAAGAAGGTTACTTACCCGGTCTCTGGGAGAAGATCAAACCACCTGGAGCCAGCCACTTGTCTCTTGCGCAAGAACCCGTGTTCAACATGAACTCATAGAAGAGACAATATCCCATCCACTCACTAATGATGATATCCACCTTGTCAATGCCTTCTTGGCAATGAAACTTCTTCCACTTTTCCTTTGACTAGAGTTACCACATGGTCTAGCAACTTATTCAATTTAACTATCTTCTCAGCATATTCAACAATGCTTGACATTTCGATACCAATGACTTTCTTAGCTCCTGCTTTAGCTACAAACATACTAAGCACGCAGTACCACAACAAACATCAAAACTATTTTGTCTTTAAACAGATGTCTGTTATGATACATAGAAGGAATTTCTGTAGGTTAGAGTTCGGACTTCATCCTTTAACATTTCCTCATGTATGCGAAGTGGGCATAAGTCAAAGTAATAATCCTTTGAAGTCATCTCCTCAATTGTGTTTGATTTCTATTTGATGTCATAGTTTTCTCCTGAAGCATTGGCTACGAATGACTGTCTCCATGATTCTGCCATTCTTTATCAAACCCCACAAGAATGTGTACTACAGGTTAGTTAGATAGATATTTTAACAGGAAGTCCAATTAATTAGTGTAGAATTATTACTGGACATCTTGAATGTTAAATTTGTCAGAGGTAAAAAGTATCCAATTTAGGAAAAGTGATGTTTCGTAACAACAGTTCACTTCTTGGCATGCTGAGTCATATGGTGTGTTTTCAAATTACTTCCTTGTGTAAATGATTTGTGACAAATATGGCAGTAAAATGGCTTCTCACCAGTGTGCGTGCGCTTGTGGATATTCAGAGCAGAACTTTCAGCAAAACATTTGCCACACTGATCACACTTGTATGGTTTCTCTCCGTGTGAGTGCGTATATGACTAACAACATGAGACCTTTTGAGGAAAACTTTTTATCACAAAAGCTTAACAACCATAAGGGTTTTTACCAGTGTGTGAGTTCTCATGTGTGTTTTCAGAGTTCCACTTTTGGCGAAACGATTTCTCACACACTGTACACTGATATTCTTTCTCCCCAGTGTGGATTCTCATGTGGGTGGTCAAGTGGGCTTTTTTGACTAAAACACTTGTCATAGACTACACTCATAAGGTTTTCTCACCGGTGTGGATTACCATATGTCTTGTCAGATCTGCCTTTTGAATGAAATGTTTTTTCTCACACTGCACACTGATGTTCTTTCTCCTGGGTGTGGATTCTCATGTGGGTTGTCAAGTTGCCTTTTTCACTAAAACACTTGCCACATTGACTACAATCATAAGGTTTCTCACCAGTGTGGATTCTAATATGATTTGAAAGGATCCCCACGTTGACTGAATGATTTCTCACACACTGTACACTGATGATTTTTTTCTCTACACTATGGATTCTCATGTGCCTAGTCAAGGCACTATGGTTACTAACGCCACATTGACTACAAGTCCATAAGGTTTTTCTCCTGTATGAACTCAGATGGGTTTCAGATGTTCATACTGAATGTTTTTCTCCTCTACACTGAATCTTCAGATGGGTTTTCAGATGATTTCAATTTTTCAAGTCGACTGAATGATTTCTCACACACTATACAGTGATGTTCTTTTCTCCTCTGGTCTGGTCAAGCTGCTTCTCTCACTAAAACTTTTTGTCAGATTCACTATTCTCGATTGGTTTCTCACTACTCTGTATTCCATTTTGTGGTCTTAAAAGCATCACTTTGGCTGAGCACGATTTCTCAGTTGATGGAGTAGACTTGAGTTGCATATCACTGCGGTTTGCCATTGTAAATGGATTTCAAATATGCTGTAATATTCTTTTTTTCAAATCAATATGCCACCAAAAATGTTATATCCTTGGAGTGTTTCTTTTAAAATTTCACCTTTTTTTCACAAACTCACAATGAGTATCTGTGAGAGAATTTTATAACTTAAACCTATTTTATGATTTTCTTTTTAATTCTAATATTTTGCTAAACAACAAATTGCAATGAGGAAAACCTGACAAGATTTTTATTTACAGAATATCATTCATTGTTTCACAATAATACTCGTTTATCCAAATCTACTTTTTTGTAAAACATTTGCAGCCAAAGTTAACATTTACAATTCTAGTCACAATGCACCCCCCTCCATTTTTTACAAACCGTATGCTCTTTTTCTTCATTGTGTGAAATACACATATGTTCAATTCATTGTGTGGTAAAGAGCCTCAGTATCCTAATAATGTGACTTATATGTTCTACTGTACAAGAAAAGGCGTTTCGCTGGACACATTACATCTGAAAATGTTTAAGAAGTATATCGCTCAGGAGTTAGGCGAAACTCATGGTCCATCATTCTGCTCTATTGCATCTACATTGGTACAGCACCACAGTTTTTACCATAATGATTTGGTGTTAGAGTCAAAGGGACATAGTTTTCAGATGCAATGTATTCAGCCTAACATCTCCATTTGACAGAATGCAATAGAACCTCTATTAAGACCACTCGGTAGTGATCTCTGGAAATTCATCGTGTTGTCCTTATATGAAGACTTGGAACCTCGAGCTTGGAACTACGGAATATGTTCTTTTTTTCATATTGTGAACTCCCAACACACTGATTTTTAAAAAAATATATTGATGAAGAACCCAATTTTAGCTTGTAACATAAAATGATATGGCAGAGTTCATAAAACTGATATTGAGAAAATTCACTTTTGTTTCTGTTCAAACTAATACATTTGCAATAAAAGATACAAAACTTAGAAATCAACCTCAAATTTGGACAAAACTCATCACTAATCATTTTGCCCCATTGGACATACATTGGTATAGCATCTCAGTTTAATAGTTAACCCCTCATTTTATTACATGACAGCCCTTGCAAATATTTGCAGCGTGCGGCGTACAAAAATCTTACATTTGTCGGAACTGAATTGCCAACTTTAAACTGCCGTAATTTCCATAAAAATGCTCGTATTTCCATCATCTTTTCACCAAAACGTGAAGAAACCATTTTTTAACACCCATTTCCCAAATGTTTTTGAAACCAAACATCACATTTTCAATGCTTAGAAGAAGCCCTTTTTGAAGGAAGATTAACACTCGCATGTAGTGTAAAATGCGAATATGTTCTCTCATAGAATTTACTCCATACGATTGGCTGACCACAACCATTGTGCCAGCACCATGGCAGTAAATCCAAGTAATAAAAGTATAAAAAGATGTCGTTATTCAATCATCACAGATAATGTATAAAGATGTGTCCGAATATTTCTGCAATCATGCCTGATTTGTTCACATTTTGTTCAAGGTATGGGAGTTCTCCATGTTCTTACGACCACTTGAGCCCCCAAGTTCCGTCTCACCCCAGGGGCTAGCAGACCTAACTCATTGGGGGCCGGCCTTCAACTTCAACTTGGCAGGTAAATGGTAATTATAATGGCAGCCCTATAGAAGCATAGGATGCTGATTAGTATTGGGCAGTCATCGTTGTTTTGGTTTTTTTTAAGGTTCTTGAACCTCGAATATCCTTGCTAAAAATCAAGATTTTGTTCACAGCATACAATGTTATGGTACAGTGCAAGTATCCATGGTATGATGTAGTATATGATCCTATTTGTTGCCATGGTGAATGTTGTTTGTGTTTCTGGCAGCGGTATGCCCGTGCCGGGGCGGTTTGCGGGCCCAGCTGTGGCCCAGGGCTCCATGGATGCCATGCCTCACCACCTCGCAACTGGGTATCCCCTCCAAGGGGCACCCAGCCACCACCCACCGGAGGTCAGGGAGGCAGAATACGAGGCATACCGGTGTTTAGCTCGGGGTCATCCAGGTAAAACATTGTTATTAAGGGGGCTAGTGCGAGTAAAGACAGTATTGCTGGTCAGGTGTCCATGTTAGTGAGGTGTCCTAACTTAAATATACAAGTTTGTCTTGGCCCATCATGGACAGTGACCAAGGGGGTCATTTTTTTCCATTTTTTTCCACCCAATGTCCATCTCACTCGTTATGCAAAAGATAATTACTATTCAACACTTTTAACTCAAGCTAAATAGAAGTGAAAAACTTTGATAGTTCAAAATTTCTAGTTATCAGAGTGATATTGTAAAGCATCAGGAAGGGAAATGGCTATATGCTAGTTATCCGTGCATTCGACTTATCACAGCGGGCTATAAACGACTTCGATTGTATATTGAAATGATGTGTGTGATAAACTGTTGTTCTTTTCATCACCCGGTGCGTGCAGTGACCCCTGCGCTACGGCCCCGGGGTCAGTTCTTCCAGCCAATCCAGCCCCTCACCCATGCTGTGTGTG
Source organism: Streblospio benedicti (assembly GCA_019095985.1). NCBI lineage: Eukaryota > Metazoa > Annelida > Polychaeta > Spionida > Spionidae > Streblospio > Streblospio benedicti. The sequence continues at coordinate 52,585,792 of CM032669.1, forward strand.
GCTGACCTTCGACCCCCAACATGGAGGACCCATGGAGACAGCCGGGCATGTAGTCAGCCCTGATCACATGCCCGACTGGGCACCCAGAAATTGCTGGCAATATTTCATCATTCATATGATAGGTTGATGACTTATTTTAAATTTAATTCCAAAATTTAGATAAAATAATATTTCCATCCTACTATTTGCAAGCCCTAATTAAAGAAATGATTATACAAAGGATAACTTTATAATAGTGGAAATCTTATGAGATTGAGCACACTATGATTCTATTATTTTCAAAATGGTATGTTGAACAGTTCCTTTTAGTCTATTTTGAGAATGATGGGTGCTGCTAAATTATCATAAATCCTTCATGATTGAGACAGTGAAAATGGTGTATTGACAGTAGCTTGTGAAATTGTGCTTGTGCTTGATATTTACATCAATAATTTAACAGAGTTTGTATTTGAATCGTCATTCTTAAGTCATGAATAATTTGTCTTTTGTTTCAGAATTTGTTATGAATAGTATTTTATGAGGAACCTTGTTGCGTAATCATGTCTAAATAGAATTTTTTTCGATTTTAGCCTCAGAACAAGCAAAGCTATCAAATGATTTTGTTTGTAAATGACAATTTGCCCTATTATTTGTCTGTCATGTACCAGTTTTTTTTTATTCAAATCTGATTTTTCACCTGCTGATAAGATTAAAACTAAAAACTAAAAACATTCTTGATCAGATCTTGAAAAACAAAAGCATTTGATGTCCAACAGTTACACAGTTAGTCTATAATTATAGCAAGGCGCCTAAAAGCTTTTTAAAAGACACAAAAAACTTATTTCTCATCTAACACAGGTTTTTCATTCGGGCATCCAGATATTACATTCGGGCACCCATTAGCAGCCACCCTCATGCCCAAACGGGCACCCACTTTTAAAAGTTCTATGATTTTGATGGACAGGCAAGGATGCTATTGAGCTGATGGTCTCCAACCTGGACTATAACATCAGTGCATGCGAGTGGAAGAAAATCCTCTTCACAGAGTTCCAGCAGCAAGTCCAGGTAATCATGGCATATTATACAACCACATTACAAGGATCTTCTTGTTCATCTAACTTCTAATTAGTGCTGTTGCTTTCATAATTCACATTTAGGGATTTATCTCCAAAAATTCTGTATTTTGTCTGTATACTTTTCAAATTCTGCGGCAATAACTATAAAAGTTTCTTAAATATCAGGGATTATTTGGACAAAGAATTTGTAATTGTGTTATGAAATTTCCCTGTACCCGTAAATTGTCTTATTTTGTAAACTTTATGAAATCATATTCTGTCACAATACACAAGCGTTCCCAAGATGGCGTCAGACGCTGACCTACATATCATACTTCCGGCTTCTTGAATTGATTAGTTTGGTGCATGATATTAACGAATACTTAAATCGGAATGAACATTACATGCCTCCCAACTTGGGGTAATTTTACTTAACAATATCAAAATCAGTACAGTGAAACTTTAAAAAAATTTGCCATGCAATCATGGATTCACCAATAAATAAACAAAACGGGCGATATTATAAGAAATCAATAAATACAGAACAAAGCAATAATGTAACAAGCTTCAAAATAATTACCTGGATTCAGTATCTGTGATATTTGAACATGATTGTTAAATTTGATGAAATTAACGAGTCTCTAGCAAGAATAAATAAAAGTTTGAGACGTATTGACAAGCAAAAGTAATATGCGACTCCATGACAGCTAGTCCATCGGAAGTGGTAAATTATTTACAAGTGATGCGACAAAGTTATATAACAGCTAATATCTTAATTAAAGCCGAGAAACACTGATTAACACTTGACTATATCAAATAAAACAATCAATTATATGTCACATCTGGCGAACAGACACCTCTAAAAACCCTGTTCAACGATGTTTGAACTAGTTCCTGGAAGGTGGAAAGATACAGCCAAAGTACTGCTCGAAATTCGGTATAAAAGGAAGGTGAATCGAGCATCACCAGCTGGTACCAGCGAGCCGTGTCTGACGGATCCCAGAAGACAAAGGACAAGCCAAGAAGACGAGGGACAAGCCCAGAAACAGAGGATAGCCGAAGATAGAAGAGACCAGCCAAGGAGAGGAGCCACAGGAAAGTGGAGCCCGGCTGCAGAAGAGGACAAGGTCCAGGTGTGAGGAGCAGCTAGAACTGGCGCAGAATCCCAGTTCTGAGGAGCAGCAGAATGGCGCAGGATCCCAATTCTTAGGAGCAGCTGGACCGAAGAAAAAGCAAGAAGTCCTGCACAAGTGCCAGGTCTAGGGGAGAAAGAAGCAAGAAGTCCAGCACAAGTGCCAGGTCTAGGGGGGCCCAACAAAGAAGCAAGAAGTCCGCACAAGTGCCACAATGAAGAAGAGTCCTGCACAAGTGCCAGGTCTAAGCAAGACCCAACGAGGAAGCAAGAAGTCCTGCATAAGTGCCAGGTCTAGGGGAGACCCAACGGAGAAGGAAGAAGTCCTGCACAAGTGCCAGGTCTAGGGGAACAACAAAGAAGCAAGAAGTCCTGCACAAGTGCCAGGTCTGGGGAGACAACGAAGAAAGAAGTCCTGCACAAGTGCCAGGTCTAAGTAAGACACGACAAAGATTGCTAGCAGTGTGAAGATTAGAAGCAAGTTGGCATCCCAGCGAAAGCATCAGGTTGAGAGCCGAGGTGTTGTCCACAAGAAGTACTGCCACTGCGGGTGTAGACCTGAACGATCACTGCCAAAGACATTATTCTGTTTAAATATCACAAATAGGACTTTATGTTGATTTTATGATTTTGCTTGTATTAAGTGTATTTGCGATTAATAAAATAAATATAAGCAGTTATTGATCTCTTTATTTATTTCCCTAGGTACACACACATAACTAAAAAGGGGATTCGCCACACCTGTTTAACATTCTAACACTTGAAATTTTAAACATAAAATTATTACACATAATTTAACAATTTATAGTGAACTGACAATTAAACCAATATAATACTAATGATGATGTAAGGAGTGTACACCAACTGTACACGTAGATCCAAGATTCAGCCAGAAAACATGTCTGCGCTCAGTTCATGCTAGGATAAAATATAACTTTAGTTTCATATCTGATAAACAATTGCAAATACCCAAAACATCCATAGAAGGGCCTATGGCCGCCATTGAAAATAGATTATCAATTACTAGCACTGTTGCAAATATCATTGTAAAAGCCCGCGCCCAAAATTCATAAAGATTCAACTTATGGAGCTTCTGTGTGAATATTTAGAGTAAACATTTTTTAAATACCTTTCAGGTGCAGGGCGTGTACATCCAGACTCAGCCAAATAACACGAACATGGGCTATGTACGTGTGGGGACAATCGACGAGGAGAGATACGCCATTTCACAGTTCCACAAGCAAATACACGTGGCTCTCGTCAACAATGACAATGGCAGCTCCCTCGCCAACATGAAGTACGTGGTTTTGCTATTTTGCTAGTCATCGGGCTTTGTCTTTTCTTTTTTATTCTATTCCATGTTCTAGTTTTGCTGCCTATCATCTAATGTGGTCTAAATCATTCTTTTTCCATTTTTTTAATATGTTTTTATTCATTCGTTTAACATGTTTTGATATCAAAAGTATCCTTTTCAATTTCAAAATAGTCCTTGCTTTGAAAGACATATCTTCATGAATATGATAGTCTCTCAAAACAAGGAGTGGTGGAAGTCTATGATATATTTTGTTATAGAGATGGGTTAACGTTTGAATTAGCATTGATATTTGATTTTATGTGATACTATATTTTTGGAACTATTTTGAAATTGAAAAGTATAATTTTGATATCGAAACATGTTAAAAGAATAAATAAAAATATATAAAAAAAAATGAAAAAGAATGATTTAGACCACATTAGATGATAGGCAGCAAAAGTAGAACATGGAATAGAATAAAATGCGACCATATGCTGCATACCGAATTTCAAGAATCTTATGTCTTTTTTTTTTTGTTTAGACGGTTGCTTTACTGGTAACTTACTCATGAAAGTTCCACTATCAACAGATTTTGCTACCTTGCCATTGCAGATCGGAAGTGCAGGTTCTGCTGAAGGAGGTGACGGGGAACCAGCTCCCTTTGTTCAAGTTCATATAGATCTTCGAGAAGCGCTACCATAGGTAAGAGAGATTTTATAATGATACTTTATATTTAAAAATAAAGTCCACCTGGTGCCGTTAACTTTTGGTGAAGGCTGTATATTTTTCAAAATGTCCTCCAAAATGCCAGACTAATTTGACAACCAATAGAGTAGGGCTGGCAAATTGGTGGCAAGACTGGTAGCTATTCAAAATAAGCAACCCTTTTTTCTCCATATACATTTAGATCCTGTTTCACTCAATCGTGCAGTGAGTAAATAAAAAATCACGTTATCCAACAGATATTTTTTTCATGTTTATAGTAATACTAGCTGTTTACCCGGATTTGCTCGGGTTAAGATAGATGAGATCCGGAACATATTAAATGCTCCTCCCTCCCATCCTTCCTCCTGTCCCGATTCCCTAGAACCAGTTCTTGGATACCGCCAAACCTAAAAGGGCACAAGCCCTGCTGCATCTAGACAAAATAAAAAGTAAACAGAGATCTTTGGAGAACAAAACTCACAAGTTGTTGGACAAAGCCATACCCCAACAGCAGTCAACTACCTCAAAAAAGAAATCTAGTGACAAAAAATCTGATGTCACACCTGCAAAGAACGCGAAAAAAGCCGAATAGAAAATAGATATATGTGTGAACATTATCATTCAGGTTTATGTTAATTTTCAGTATTATTTAAAGTCTTTGAATTTTTTTTTTATAAAAAGCAAGTAATTTTATGTTTACTAGCAATTGATTTCATATATGTTCAGTATTATTTCAAGTCTTTGAATAAAAATTATAAAAAGACAAGTAATTTTATGTGTACTAGTAATTGCAGTCAAAAGAACACATTTATTCATTTACATTCATTGTAATTATATATTTCATCAGCATATAGTGTACATTTTTTGTTTTTCTTTGTTTACTGTGGTGGACCGGGATGGCTGAACGAGGATTGGGAAACCATCTTTTTGAAAAAAATATTCCTATTTCATGTATATTTTTCAAGTAAAATTCCTATTTTGTTCCTATTTTTTGACTGTTGAAATTCCTATTTCCCTATTTTCTAAACTCTTTTGTTCACTTAACGTCCTGGTCATGTCAATCGTAAATTTTGCATGCTGGTGTATGATTGTTGACACGACAACAGACTGCTCAAATGCCATTCTACCAAAGAGTGCAATTACATGTAGATCTACTCTTTGGCAGGTTATATAAAGTTTGATCGTTGACCTACTTTTACGTAGTGTACCACGTGTATTTGTTTCAGTCCTTGGCAACGTGCATTCAATCATTAGCAACGGGTCCATTGCATAATTTAGCACGCCTTTCAACCAATCAGAGTGCGTTATTTGCAGTGATTTATGCGCGGAATGATGGAATGATTGACTGACCGTGCTGTGTTGTAGTGATTGACCGCTCCGTGCTGTAGTTTCACTGATCCTGCCGCGGCTGGGGCTGGTGGACGTGCTGCGCAAATTGAGCAGAGACCAATGCTGTGGCTATTGGCGGAGATTTTGAGGATGCATAAGACACGCCTTTCAACCCAGAGTGGGTTATTTGCGGTGATTTAGGAATGATGGAATGATTGATTGGGCTGGGGCAGGGACCGCTCAGTGCTGTAGTTTCACTGCCCTCCGATGAGCAGCAGGCAGCCTCACGGCAGCCCCCACCCAGCCAGGGGGAGGCAGAGAGGGGCGGGGCAGGGGGGGCCCCCCAGCCCGACAGCCACAGCCCCCCACCCGCCAGGCGCAGCAGCCCCCAAAACCAGCCGGACCCTCACAGCGGGGACCAATACAGATGCAGCAACCAGTGGCCACAGGTGATGATTTGTTTGATACACAATTTAAAGGATAAGAACAGGTTGGAAACTTGCTACAAATCAGAAACAAGAGTAGCCCTTGATAATTTACTTTATTTACATGAAAAATTTGCTTTTCTTGTTATTTTTTTGTACACATTTTTGCTTGTCAGTAATGGGATTGAGTGCTTATTCCTGAAGCTGCATTTGATGTATTTGATAGTAGACTGTAAAGCAGAAGACCTACATTTCGAGCTTGTTACATGCTTGTCGATCATTTTATGATGATTTGTTGCCATCATTAGGCTAGTGTTAAGTCCATTGCTACCTCACAAAATGATATTCATACATGCTTGGTAGTTAAATAGGTAGTTCATTAGTTCATTCATTGTTTTAACTGTCTAGTTTTAAATGCAAACTGTCAATAATTCAATCTAAATAGTTATTGTTTCATCTATTGATATTTTATATGTATTTATACATGCTATTATCTTGAATAGAAATAGATAATGAATAAGCGAAATAAAAATTTGATAACCTTTTTTAAATTTTTGTCTATGATAACATAGCTTTGTATTGGAGCAGGGTAAGTTGAATGTTGGGCGTCTCGGGTCGGAATTAATGTTTGTCATTTTTCGTCAGGTGCTGTCAGTTCGGCACCGAAAGCGTCAACACACCCACATCCAGGGGAGAAGGACAGCGAAGATCCACACAGCCACTTCAAACAACCTCAGCACCGTAGCGGAACGTTTGAGAATCATTTAGATGCATCTGATATCAGTAATTATGAACAGTCTGAAAAACTGTCGAGTATAAATGGCACCAATCAGAAAGATGTAAACACCAGCATTATAGCTCTGATGAGCGAAGATCCACCCTCACTGTCAGTGATCATGAACGAATCAAGATGCATACAAGATGAAAGTTCAATTGATCTTGAATTGTAAACACCAAAGCTTAAATCTCCAAAAGACAAGGGTATTGGGAAGAGATCTAAAAAAGGCATAACCTTACCTTTGAATAATAAATCGACGTCAAATCTCTTTTCTGATTTTTAGAACAAATCTGATCAGAAAGAACAAGTAGATAGTGTGGAGGAAACTCGTGACATACTTGAGCTAGCAGGTCCTTTGGACTGCAGTACTCCAAATGTGAAGCAGTGTCCACAGAGAAAAACAGTCAGTTCAAGTAATTTAAATCCTGGTCAATGCAGTAACAGTAAAGACAGACGTGATATTGCGAAAACTGCACGTAAAAACAATGCAAAATCTCTATGTGTAACGGATGCAGATTTCACATCACCACCGAGCACAAATGTTTCAATGTCTTCTGTGTCGTCATCAGGGACTGGCAAATTATCGGATAAAACAGTCTCAAAATTACAGAAATTTATGTTTACAGAATCACCAAAAACAAAGGAAAATCCAGAAATTGAGGATGAAATTTGTAAGGACACTGTAAGTGAAACTCCAAAGAGTCGTTTGTCTTCTAGAAAAAGAAACATAAGTGTCCCAAACCAAGATGAAAATTGTTTCAAAAAACAAAGGAATGCTGATAATGCACCACCAGAAAATATTGGGGAACTTCGAGGACCAGCGTC
>CM032669.1:52593413-52604677 GCA_019095985.1 Streblospio benedicti
GCATGCGCTAAGCTAGTAACATGATCTTTCCATTTTTCTCTATAGTCAAAGTTCTCAACATGGTTAATAAAGTAGAATTCTGAAATGGGTGGATTGCCATCAAATGGTTCAATTTCTACTTTTGGTAGGCTCAGTTTTCCTAGGATGACGGCGAGTTCTGATGGTTGGTCTTTGATAAATTTTTGCTTGTTTTCTTTCTTTGACTTTCTTTTAGCCAGGATTTTGCTTCTTTCATACCCTTCAAGTAGTCGTTGTGAATCTCATCAAGGTATTCATCATGCTTTATGAGGTCAGCTTCTTCAGTAAGGTGTTTGGTGATTTCATTGTGGAAAGATTCACATTCACGGTATTTAATTTTCATAATGTCTACACATTGCAGCACTTTTTCTTCATCTTCCTCACAAAGGTATTGTAGGGTCTTTTTTATTTGAAGAGTAAGCAGTCTTTTGGCGGCGTTTTTCTTTCGGGTCTTGCACTTTAAACATTTTTGGTGTTTCATGTATTCTTTTGCTGTTGAAGGTGTCTTCATTTATCAAAAGATTTTGCATTCAGAGTAATTCCTTAAAAATGTCACTAGACAGTCTTTTTTCTGCCCTTACTTCATGTGCAGCAACTCTAAGGACATTTAGATTTTGACAATGTGAATAGTTTGCAGCTCAAAGACTCTCTGACAGTGTTTCTCTGATTAATTTATAAAATAATTCACTAGGCCCATCTTTTATTGCTGTGGCTCTAAGATGTTTCCGTCATTTCCCAGTTAACCTTTGCTTCATCTTCCTCCCAGGTGGGTGGGACATCTTTCCACATATGTTTAGGCCGATTGGTACAGGGTTATTACCACTTGGAGGTTCTTTGACAGATATTAAACCTCACTCCACAAGAGGGAAACTTACACTTGCCACTGACAACCCAATACTTTGTGTTTGATTTTCGGGAACCCTGTTTCCGAACATTGTTGTAGGAAATCAGTGGGATACAAGTTTCACACTTACTTGAAAAAACTTTGGATGTTATTTCCTTCACAGCATCTCTGGGCCCCATTCTTGTCTTAGCTCCATTGCTGAATGGTTTCAACGTTTCCCACTGATTCTCTGCAAGCAATGTTGTCCAGGTACCTGCAATCCAAAATAAAGTTTGTTTGTAATTGTTTGTTTTCAATTTGTGGAATTAAGTTGTAGTATTTTCTACACATAGTATTTATATTTATCTAGAATCAGTTACCATACAAAATATCCATGGTTTTTAAACTTAAAAATAACTGTTAGTCTCATAGTAAGAAATTTAAAAATTTAGACATGTTTCAAATAGTTCATGGCATCTACATTTATAAAAACTATTTCATTCACTATTTTGTCTCTGTTACTATTTTCAAGGTACAGCCTCACAAAATGTTATAATTGTAAAACAATTATACATTAAAATTTAAATTTGTAGATGGTATATATAAAAAATTTCATCTTAAAGTCAAAAATAATTTTTTCCATTCCCCAAAAAGATTTGGTTGAAAAATGTAGAGATAAGAATTCTTGCAATTTACCAGAATGTGCTGAAAGGTGACTCGTGCCTGAATCAGTTGAGTTTCTTTCATCGTCTTCATCTTCATCCTCTGCAAAAAAAATAACATTCGATCTGTTATAAAATTCTAGGTAACGTACATGTTGATTAATACTTATGTCCAGTTGACTTTTGTTATTTGGTATAAAGCAGTGGATCTCATGATTCAATTTTGTACAATATAAATGAGAATGTTTTTTTTAAGATAAAAATGCTGGTTCTTCTTAAACATCTGGTGGGATCAAACCTTGTAACTGCAGGTCATAATAAGTCGGGGTCTGATTCTGCTGATTGGTAGAGCCAGTCGCCAAAGATCCTGACCCTACGTGATATCCCTTTGTGTATTGAGAAGTAGATTGCGCTGAATTGAATCCTGACAGCAAGTTGCCAGCACCGGACATATTAGCTGGTTGATAATTATGAATAGTTTGCCTAGCTGTTGGTATGGGGTTAGGCGTCGATTGACCAGCTGGAAATCCTGCATGGGAAAATCCAGATGGGAAGCCTGATTTTGAAGACTGCCTTTGAGCTGGGGGTTGCGTCGAGGCAGGAGACACGTGAGCAGGTATGGACATGTGCGCCGGGAAAGGGTTGGATCCAGCTGGCTGATGGGCAGGAGTAGTAAATGGTCCATGGTTGCGCTGGTTAACAAATGATCCATTTTGGCATGAACTGAAGGATGCATTGTGGGATTGTCTGAATGATCCTGTGTTGTATTGATTGAACGACACGTTGTAGTTACTATGGAATGATCCATTGTGGAATTGGTCATATGATCCACTGATTGTCTGGCTGAATGATGTTCTGTTTGATTGGTTGTACGAAAAATTGTTGGATTGATTGTATGAATAACTATAAGTTTGCTTGAATGATCCATTACTGTATTGCTGGAATGATCTATCATAGGATTGCTTGTATGATGATCCGGTGTAGTCTTGGTTACGATTGGATGATCCTTTGAAGGCTTGGGAGCTATCAAAGGAATCCTTATGGAATTGGTTGGCACTGGATACATTGCTGTAAGATCCATGCTGCTGCTGCTGCTGCTGCTGCTGCTGCTGCTGCTGCTGCTGCTGCTGCTCATTCTTATTGAAATGCCCGCTACATTGGGGTTTAGATTGAGATGTTGCTGGACTAATATCAACATCTGTAAGTCTTAAAGCGGGATCCGCGACTTTCGATATTTGGGTTTCTTTCATGGTTTTGCGTATTTTTGCAGGTGGAATGTCATTTGTGTTTTGATCTGTATCTTCCTTGCGACGTTTACCATTGACTTTAAACTTTGACTGGAAGTTTCCATTTTTAAAGGCCTGCAAATAGACATCTAAAATGCGCCAATAGCTGCCTCTTGATGCTTTTCCGCACCTTTCAAAACACTCTTCATCAGACAGAGTAGAACGCACATTTTGTTTCCGTTTTGGATGTGCATTCTGAAAATACAGGAAGTTATCGATGATCCATGAGTAGATGTCTTTAATAGCAAGGCGACCAGTTGATGACAGAAGAGAACTGGCGTTTATCTGGAGATAGGAGAGGTTTGGCTTAGTCCCCGTTCTTTGGCAGGATCTTATTTCATCCTGGATACATTGAGGAAGTTGAGAATTATTGAAATGAATGGTGGATCCGGACTTATTAGTTCCTTTTGGTTGTTTGTCTAATGCATTTGATTTTAGGCATCCTCCATTTTGTTTGATATCACCTGACGCATCAGATGAGAAATGAGAATCTTTAGATTTATCAAGTCGTTAGTGTTCAGGAATTCTTGAAAGAATGAGACACTTTTAGAAATATCAGATGTTTGCTTCAAATTTTGACTTTGCCAGAGCTCAAGTGTTTTTTCCAGAACAATCTACGGTACACAATTCTTGCTGGCAAGCGTCATCACACTTTGACTTTGAAGACAAGGAAGTTCTAGACAAAGAGAATACATCTTCAATACCAAAGTGTGATGGCGATAAAAACAGTAATTTTAAGGAAGTTATAGACATTCTCTTTGTCTAGAACTTCCTTGTCATTTTTATCTTTTTTTTACAAGTGAAGAGGTGGAATTGACCATGTGTCATAACTGTCTCCCAATAACTCAAATATTTAAGCGCTAACTCATGCACGCATTGGGTGGTTGTGCATATTGCACTGACTGCCACTAAAATGTTCTCCCCTGATTTTTACTAGTTTACGGTCACCTCATTCCTTTCAGATAGTATTTAATGTAGTTATAAAAAGTATAAGAAAGTGAGCTTGTTTTCAATAACAATAGCACGCAATTACCCATAATAGGTCCAGCTTGCCCAACTCCTTCAAATCACTACTGTCATATAATGTAAATCTTTGACAGCAGATCATTTTTTTATTTCTGACTATATTTGTCATTCATGCTATATAATAAGTGGAGATCTCTGGAGCTTGTAAATTGAAAGTATATCATTTCAGTTGATTGTTTCAGTTTTCATCTAGACTTTCTTCATTACGTGATGAGGAAGGATCACATACTGTACTGATAACATATAACCTCAATGTCCCAGCCTGGTGCAAGTATGTTGGTGGCCTACGGACCATACTAGACCTACGAGGCCCAGGAAGCTGTGTGTCAGGTTCTGGTACTGTTTGAACCTCTGCTTGCTCAGAGTAGATCTCCTCTTCAACAATATCATTCTCTGTGGACGCTATAGAAAGCCCCTCGTCATCTGCAACAAAAGAATTAATGCAATCAGTAGACACAGGAATCTGTAGCTCAATCTCTGAAACATCGGAATCAGAATCTACATATTCATCGTCTACCACCACATTCTTGATTTCTACCTCAGGGTTTTGAACACGCTTAGTTTTTTCCATTGGTAAAACCAATGGCAACAACAAATTTCTATGTACTGTTTTTTTCAGATTTCCCATTTTCTAACTTGATCTTAAACACTGGGATGTCAGTATTAAGCGAGGGGCACATTCCGGTGGTCGCCGCAAGGCGTGTTGAGGTCTGCGGCGTCTACGCCGTTTTCTGCAAGCAGTGACAAAAAGTATAGTTGTGGGCACATACGCACGGGCTCCGTGCGTTATGAGTGTGTCGGCACAGGGAGTGGTTTTTATTGAGGTGACCGTGCCCTCAACTTGCATAGAACGTGCGATGTACTCACGTATAACTTACGTCCTACACACCGTGCGATTACAAAAGTACGGGATCCGCACGTTCATGGTACAGGGAACACACGACCCCAGTACTGTGTCTGTGCAGACAACGTGCGGGTAAATCATCTGCGTTTAACGTAAGGTTTCTGCACTGCCTCCTCACGGGCAGACCATGACGTAGGGTGGTCGTAGAAGAAGTTTGGCAAGCCAAACTTCTCCTGCAGCCACCATACGGCCTTGCAAAAACGTACGTTTGCTGCACTGCATCTGCACAGATCCTCACGTTTTCTATGCGTTTTTGGTCGTAGACTGGCTGTAGACCCACCTTGCGGTGGAATGTGCCCCTTGCTTAAGGTTGATCAGTTACCACAAATACTTCATCCTTCCACTTATCTGCCAACTTGTTTTTGCCTTTCAACCCAACATTTCTCATAAGGACAAGATCACCTACTTCAATTTTAGCACCCTTCACTTTCATATTGTAATATTTTCTCTGCTTTGCTTTTGCATTTTCAAATGACTTACTCACTATATAATAAGCTGTGGCTAAACTTTCATAAACATTTTTTACAATTTTGTTAGATGCATAATCAACTGGCAAATCTAAAGCTACATCTAAATTCAACCTTGGCTTACGCCCAAACATCAAATAAAATGGACTGAACCCTGTAGTTTCATGTCTGCAACAATTATATGCATGCGCTAAGCTAGTAACATGATCTTTCCATTTATTCTTTTTCTCTATAGTCAAAGTTCTCAACATGGTTAATAAAGTAGAATTCATTTTCTCTGCTTTACCATTCCCCATTGGGTGATAAGGTGTAGTTCTGGATTTTGAAATGCCCAAAAGTTTACAAAGATTATGAATAACTTTAGACCCAAATGAGCCACCTTGATCTGAATGCAGCCGCGCTGGAATTCCAAAAGGTAATATTATTTTTTCATATATCAATTTTGCAACAGTTTTAGCTTCTCGATTTCTGCATCAGGGTTTTGAACACGCTTAGTTTTTTCCAATGGTAAAACCAATGGCAACAACAAATTTCTATGTACTGGTTTTTCAGATTTCCCATTTTTTCAGATTTCCCATTTTCTAACTTGAGCATACAACATGTGCCGCCACATAAGTTCAACCTTTTTAGCAAGGATCTAGAGCAAAATGCATTTGTTGAGGCTGTGTCCAGCAGGGCATATGTAGGACATGTATGGTTGACCTTTACAGCCACAGTTGGCAGACATGTAAGGGTTCATTTACATTTTGACTATCACTATTATGTATGAGGATGCTGTGTTTTTTATTACAACCAGAAATATTACATCGAGATTTTTTGAAGCATGAATGGACGGTGTGATTTGACATTAAACAATTTTCACATAGATTATATTTAGTTACAATGCCATACCTTTCATTGGGATGGAGTGATTTAAACTTATCACAAAATGCCAGTTTATGCAGATCTTTAAACAGCACACATGGATACTTCCTTGGGGGGCGAGCTTGCACATCGGTCGTTGACGAGAACGAGTTGCAGTTGTTGGAGAGCGAGGCTGCTGAATTAGTGGTCTTGAACCTCTCATTTCCATAAATGGGATCTGTAGCCTCTGTTGCTTGTCTCTATGAAGTCAACGAGATCTTGGAAAGCTGGATATAGATCGGTCTCGCGTTTCTTTTTCAATGTAAATTTCCTCCAGTTGTCCATCATAATTGGCTGGAGCCTCTTTACAATATCTATGATGCACAATTGTGAATTCACTTTATGCATCATGTCCAGCTGCGATAGAATCACTGAACAGTTACCAAGCTCGTCTGCCATCTTCCTCAGCTCTGTTGGAGTCTTAACACGTTGGCCCTTCTTAATGGCAGTTATGACCCGTTCTGCTATTATGTGGTTATTGCCAAAGCGTGAGTATAGTGTCTTCCTGGCAAGTTCTTAGCCTGATTTACCACCTATAAGAGTGCAGGATCGTATAGATTCATGAGCTTCACCCGTGGTTTTAGCTTGGCCCCATCATCATTTGTATGTGCATTCACTGCTTCATCAAACAGCGTTAAAAACTGCATGAAATGGAGTGGATTCCCATCAATTTCTACTTTTGGTAGGCTCAGAGACCAAAGCCATAGCCACAGCCCCGATAACATGCAAGCCCAAACTGTGGAAGAGGTATGTTGATGACATTCTGGAGCAAATCAAGGCGGGTGAAACACGTAACCTCACAGACCATCTTAACACTGTTGATGATACAGGCAGTATCAAGTTCACACATGAGGAGGAAAGTGATGGCACGATTCCTTTTTTGGACTCCCTCATAGTGCGTAAGCCAGACAGGACAGTGAAGTTATTAGTGTACAGGAAAAAAACACATACTGACCAGTATTTGCACTTTACTTCCCATCACCCACTACAACACAAGCTCAGAGTTATCCGTACTCTGTTTGACAGATGCGTGGACATTGTCTCTGAGGAAGAAGATAGGAGGAAGGAGGAACAGCACGTGGTTGACGCCTTGAAACTGTGTGGCTACCCAGAATGGTCTTTCCGAAGAGTGAGGAAACAGTTGTCCACCAAGCTTGAAAGAAAGAGAGAGAAGAACAGAAGGAAAGAAGGGGAAAGATCCAGAGGACAGGTCATACTTCCATACATGAAGGGTGTCACGGAAGGTGTGTCTAGGATCTTTAACAAACACTCTGTTTCAACAGCAGTGAAGCCATTACAGACCCTTAGAAACATTCTAGTACACCCTAAGGATAAAGTAGACCCACTGGATAGGAGCGAATTAGTGTACAGGATACCTTGTAGGTCATTTGATACAGTGTACATTGGAGAGACGGGTAGAAAGTTGGGCACGAGAGTGAAACAGCATG
The DNA here is from genome assembly GCA_019095985.1 of Streblospio benedicti. NCBI lineage: Eukaryota > Metazoa > Annelida > Polychaeta > Spionida > Spionidae > Streblospio > Streblospio benedicti. Next base: position 52,600,951 of record CM032669.1, read on the forward strand.
AAAAAGATGTAGATACCAACAGGAAGAAGGCATACACTAGATCTTCAAAGAAAGAATCTCTGACTGAAATATACAAGAGTGCGATAACGAATCATGTCAACCAACATAATCATGACATAGACTGGGACAGTGTGTGTGTGATAGACAGAGAGAGCGATTGGAAGACGAGAACGATTAAGGAGGCGGTACACATCCGCACCAACAGGCAGGTCATGAACCGGGACAAGGGGGCCCACCAGCTCTCATGAGTATATGACCCACTTCTCGGCGGCGGCGGCGGCCGACATGATTGACCGCCTGTCATGCGCAGTCGGTCATTCTGGTTCCCACATGTTAGCCTCTGCATAGTTTTGTAGTTTCAGCTTTCGCATCCATTTTGCTGCTCCTGCTTTTGATAGATGGAGACCATCGTCATCAAGAAACCAGGTGTTGAGTTCGCCATCTCCTAGTCTGAAGCCAGCATCATTGGATATGAATTCCACTTTGTTTCTGCTACTATTTTCTATTTCTTTATTCCAGCTTTCGATTCGGTCTTGGTTTTCCGGAACATGGAGGAATACTGCTTACTTGAACAGCGCCTCCGATAGAGAGTGACTCTGCCATATGAAGGATTTCATTCATATTTTTGGCCATGTTGGCTGCTGATATTCCTTTATTATTAATTGGTGACCCTACTGCTATGGTAACCATATCATACTTACATTTTGCTTTTTCCGTAATCACAGTAGCAAATTCGTCCACTTTTAGTGAGGGTTTGTGTGCTATTTCTAGGCAATCATCTTTTAAGGAAAAGCCTTTCACTGGTAAATCTGTAATTAAAAGTCGTTTCTTTGTATCATCTGGCCTTGAAGGTAGTTCATTTCTTGAGTTCAGAAGAGTTCTGAGATCTGTATTTTCCTTTTTCAGTTGTTTTTTAATTTCGTTTTAGACTTGATCTTTCCTTTTTCACCTTTTTTCCTGTTGTTGATTTGTTTGATTTACAAGGATCAACTACAGATAGGGTTGTTAAGTCTACATCATCAGTTTCATTGCCTTGGTTTTGCTGTGAGCATGTAAACTATCTATCGGTAGCGCCATTAGTGGATTTGTCAGACTTCTTTATTAAACGATTTGATTGTCTTGTAGGCTTTTTTATAGGAGATTCGTAACTAAGATTGAAAGTTTCTATAGGAGTGCAAACTTCCTCTGTAGTGTTGGGACTTGATGTAGTAAACAATTGGCCACATTGCAAAGATATATCATGGTGTTGCTGCCTTGGGGATTTCCTCCCCAGCAACTTGCTTGCAGATGAAGCTGCTGATGACTGATGACACTGATTGGAAAACGCCATAAACTGTAGATTCAGGCATTTTGACTGTGAGTAATTCAGCTGGTACATGGTCAGCATCTATTGCCTTTTCCTCAGGAACTATCACTTTTTCCTTGGTGGGCATCGCTGATGACTGATTGAAAGACTTCAGTCGCTATAGGTTCTTGCAATCTATCCATGAGCTTTTCAGCTGGTAGGTCATCATTTTCCTGTTCTCTTTGGGGGGAAACCTGAACCTTTCGCATGCCTTGCACAGGTCCAGGTCCCCTTGGCATAGTCTCACCACTTTTTTCCTTTCACAGGGCATTCCGCTTCTAGCCCAATACCGGGTCTGCCCATACACCTCATGGTTTTTATTTTCTTGGCACTTTCTAAGATGGTATTATCAATAACTTAAATAATTAATAACTTAACTTAAATAGTTCAAAGTTCCAATGTGAAATAGGGTGTATAAATATATATGTATAAGTGTGGCATGCAGAGTATAAACTGTTTGCCAAATGTGTGAAACGCCGAGTATAATCCTTGAGACGAAATTTGCGATATCCAATATAGCTGATTTTTAAAGTTGATAAAAATCCTACTTTATTGCAGTTTTTTTAGAGTGAAAAATACACTATCATGTTCCTGATCGCTTCTTGTACAAAACCATGCTATCCAAGATCACTCTATTCCACTTTTTACCCTAACAGTCATCTTGTACACATTGGACTTAATCAGCACCACAACCCGTATGGCAATGTCTGATTCCTTTCCACCACAGATCACAATCTTTAATGTCCTCAACACATTTTCCTCTCGTAAATGAAGGTAATATATTTGTTACCCTTTATCGAGTCAGTCCACAAATATTTGTCAATTTTTAGTCCCAATTTCTTTGTTATCCACTGCACACATTTACAGCCAATCCACATTGCCAGTAGCCACAGTCGTGGAACAGACAGGGGCTTTTTCCTTGGTGCCACCCGCGTCTTGGAATAGATTACATTTACTTGAGAATCGCAATAGGTTTGTATCTTCAAATATAAAACTGCACCATATGCAACACTAGAGGCATCGCAAAAACAGATCAAATTGTATTTGGTATCAGGTAACCTCTAAATCTGTACTATGCACCTGGGAACTTTAATACTGTTCACAGTTTTAATATTGCTATTGATGGTAAGCCAATCTGCAATTTCCCTCTCTGGTAGAACACTGTCCCAGTCTAAACTAAGCTTCCACCACCTTTGCAAAAACAGCTTAGATCATCCATTCAGTTCCCAAATGAGAAATGTTATGAACATCACGCACAATTACCATTGAAACAGTGCTCTGATGTGGCATAATAATGGGATGTTTGCAATCTTGATCAACTAAAGAATTTTTAATTCTACCACAGACTCTCACAACTCCATCTTGATCCAGGAAAGGTGTCAAACATCGGATATTGCTATGCTTCCCAACAGCATGTCCGTTACTTAACTTCTGCACGTCTGTGTCATAGAACTGCTCTTGCACGTGTTTAACTATACATGTTTCAGCAAACTTCAATTCATTCATAGTAATCTCACCTTCAGCAACTTGCGTTTGTGTCAATTTTCTCTTTACTCTCAGTAACCAACACAGTGCTCTTTTGAGACGATACCAACTGGAATAGTGATTTATCAACATGGAAAGAGGATGTTCATCTATATTTTGACAAAAAACACTGGATTTAACATCAATGGTAGCAGCAACTTCAGGATCATTTTCAGTAAGCCACTGAGATGCTCACCCAAAAGGTTGGACCTACAAACCACCTACTGCTTCTGTGAGTCGATATTATATCAGCAGGAATTTCTCACTGAGACTCGAGTTTGAATCTACATATACGTGAAATCTCTGACTTGTATTTTTAATATACTTGATCACCACTTCACTGTCAACCCAGAAAGTGGACTCCCCGAGGTCTAAATGTAATTCTCTTAACATGCAATCCATTCGTGCAGCTACTACAGCTGCCTGCAACTCTAAGCGAGGGATAGAAACGGTTTTAATCGGAGCAACTCGTCCCTTGCTGCACAATAAAGCCACGTTTATGACTCCATTTTTGTTAATACATCTTAAATAGCTACAGCATCCGTACATTTTCTCGCTTGCATCACTAAAATGGTGTAGTTCAAGGTAACCACTGTCAAAAGCTCTCGGTTTTACACACCTAGATATCTGTATTTTTTTAAGATCATCGAGGGACTTTATCCAATCATACCATTCATTTGACATTTGTGCTGGAACCAACTCATCCCAATTAAATTGTACTCTAGTTGCGTCTTGAAACAAAATCTTGTCCTTAACTAATACTGGCGTGACCAAACTGATGGGGTCAAAGAGACTAGATACTGTCCTGAGCATAGATCTACGCGTAACTTTATCACAAACATTCAGTTGCGCATCAAA
>CM032669.1:52604777-52617571 GCA_019095985.1 Streblospio benedicti
GAAAAGTAACCTTAAACCAAATATATTACAGCTCAGTTTCACTCAGGGTTTGACCTTGGAAAATACCCCCAAAACATTGGAGGGAATTGCCCCATTCATCATTTGTAGCCTATAAAGCGCTAACCTGTTGCAGATTGTTTCACACCTTGACTTAATTATAATCGCAAGCACGTGGCGAATATGGCACATGAACCTAAACTGTCTATATTCGCTGAGTGCATTGTGCTACCGTTTTAACCTTTTTACATTCTGTCTACATGCAATGAAAACTGAAAAAAAGAAACACTCTGGTGATGCTTTTCATGCAATTAAAATGAGAAAAAAAATTGGTACATAATTTTGGTACTTGATATATTAGTGTGGAACTACTTAAAAAAGTCAATTTGTGAATTGAACATTACAGTAGAATCTCCAAGTAAGGCCACCTCTATATTGAGACCACCTCTGTAGTAGGACCATATTTTTATGTTTAACGTTCATAAAGCGACCAAAATGAATCTCCCTATAAAGACAACCTCTCTATAAAGGCCAGTTGAGGCCACCGCTACAAATGGTCTTGATATACAGTCATCTGTAGTAAGTACAAATGATGTGACGATGGCCTGTATAGCTCCAACTGTAGTTAGAATGTGTAATAAAAGGTAAGTTCCTACCTCAGCTATGACAGCACGCCAGAATGACCACTTGCGAGCCTCCACGGCCGGCGTGTCTTTTGTCAGGAAGCCCAGAGCCATGATGAGGGGTCGTGGTGGGAGTTGCACTTGAGTTCAAGTTGTTGTTGTCGTTGTTTTTGTTGTTGCTCCTATTGCTATATTGCTAATACTACTGCTGCTCCCGTTGTTATTATGTCTCTTGTTGAATTGTATTGTCTTAAATATTCCAACTTTTCTAGTTAAGGCTTCTTGCTATTAAATGATAATTTGTGCCACAATTGGCTTGACTTTTAATCACAACTTTGCAGTTTGAATATTATCCAATGACGAATGTAACTGGCAATTCATTCATCAAATTTATCCATTTTGTTCATGTTACAACAGTAAGTAAACGCAGTAGCTTGTTTTTTTGCGAACAGTTCTGTTTTGTGGAAAGGAATTTAAGGGGAAAGCTTAGTGAATTTTGACTTCTATCATTTCCATGTACTCATGGAATGTGTAAAAAACACTGATAAAAATGTGCACAAAACTTTAGGTACAAGATTAGAAAGTTATAGAGACAACATACCTTTTTAAAATATAACGAGTCTTCATTTGCTAAAATTACATTTTATCAAAATTACCCCTCTTCTATTTTTTTCAATGTTTGATGTTTCTAAAATGTTATTGAGATTAACTTGAATGGATAATGTAGGTTACTTCTATTATCTTATATTATATTATAACCCATGTCAAAATGAGAAATGTCTTATGATTTGTTATAGATATAATATTTCTGGATTTGAAGGGACGAGCGACCTAGATAATCATCATTACTACAGATGAAAACTTTTTATGTAAAATAGGTGTGATTTCTCAAACTTTTTATATTTTACTCACAAATTATGTTTTTAATGTTATACGAGTCTACTGATTGTTCATCATATGTACATATAAGAATCATAAACATATGTCTGCCAAAAAGGTAAAATAAACATGGGCAAAATTCACTGAGCTTACCTCTTAAATTCAAAGTCACGGAAATATCCGATGCGGTAATGCACTTGTCTGCTTAATTAGCATACACCATTAACACATGAAAAATGTTTAGTTGTATTTTTATGCTATTTTGTTTCAAAAATTGAATGTCCAAAAGTTTTATTCTAACATTTCGGAATGAAGAGCGCAGTGGTGAGACCCACATTTTTCAACGCAGAAACTTCAAGGTTATCCACCAATCAGGACACAGTTTATATAATAGACTAGTCAAGCTGATATGTGTGCATTTGCATATGTGGGGCACATCAGTCACTATGGTTGACAGTCTAGTAAAAGTGATAAAAAGTCAATTACGAATGCAACATGAGCTCTGCATATATTCAAGGTCATACTTTTCCTTTGTCAACAAACCAGCACATACATCAAAGTAAGATAATGTCAGAAAACACTGTCTACAAAGGTTGTGTGTACAAAAAAAGTGGAGCACAATTTTAATTAATGCAAAACTCATTTATTCAAGGTCAAGTACAGTAGAGACCCCAAGTAAGACCACCTCTATAAAACGACCACCTTTATAATAAGACTGTTTCTCTTGATTCCCAACCTCCATAAATAGACAACCGTGGACCTCGATACAGACAGGCTTTCTATTCAGACCACTTCATGCCCAACCCGATGTTGTCTTAATTAGGGGGGTTTAATAAGGATGATGTGCATTTTGTCACACTCCACAAAAGTAGAACAGTTTTCTTTTTTTTCTTGACATCCCCGCCCCTCCCCCAAAAAGTGGAAACATCAGATGTGTGACATAGTCGAAGAATATTTTCTCAGTGTTTATATTATTTATTATATATTATTATATTATTTATATATTTATTCAAATATTACTTATATATGCAGTAAAATAATATATATTATATATATATATATATATATATATATATATATATATAATATAAATCATATATATATATATAATATAATATATATATAAATCATCATATTAATTAATGTGTGAAATCTGCTGTGTATCTTTATAATGCCACCTTTAAATAGTAAATAGTGGAATTCTGATATGAAAAGTCTTGGCGCTTGCGATAAAATATTAGACCCACAAAAAGTGAAATATCCAAAACTTGACCGAAACCCCCCCTCTCCCTAAATGTTCCACGTTTGCGGAGCGTGACAAAATGTACATCATCCCTAAGTGGTCAAGAAATCACGCATCCCTGCAGTCCCTCTGGTGGAAATTGTCCAGTTCTGGCCGATGGTGGGGTGGGTAATGCTGGGGCCCTAGACCTTGACTCTGCACAATTGCTGCCTTAATTTCATTTGTTTGTTATCTTTTTTCTACCAGTTTATTATTATGGTTCATTTACGTACTGTACGCAGAATGATAAAAACATTTCATATTAAAATTCCAATGAAATAAAATTGCATAGTCAATAAGTCATATTATTGGTATGAAATACATTAAAAAGAACATAAAATGGAGAATAACAAACACATTTTTAATGAAAAAGCCAATGATTCACAGGAATACAATTTTGTCTTTCATATTTTTATTAAAACTAGTTGAAATGGTAGATATATACAACACAACACAAATAAAAACATAGCTGTGTAATAAAGTAAACGATAAGTTATTTTTTCATGCTCTACTTTGCTGATATTAAGAATACATTGAAAATAGCGTATTTATAATTCTGAATGTAAAGTAAAATTCAATGTGCAAACTTAATATTTCTTTGTCAAAATCTACCTCATTATAGAAATTACTATCACAATTTATTTTTAACAATTTCTAGACACAATGCACTCCCCTCCGTAAGAAATGACTTCGTTTAAGACTTGGTACATTGTAGTTTGATGATTGCAGCCTTACCTCCCACGCAGTCAGAAGTCAAAAACCGAATGAGCTAAATACGCTCATTTCAGGTCAGCATCACTGTCAGACTCTGCATCGTCATTAAACTATGAAGTATATAGCAATGTTTTTTGTACAAAATGAATGCTTTATTTACACAAACAAATAAAATATGCTAATAGATGGCAAATGAAAATAGAAGTAATACAAAACATAATGTCCACATTAAACACAATGATAGATTTGCTCTTTCCCAGTGAGCATTAATTTTTAAATCACTAGAAAAAAAGTATTGCAAGATTACTAATTATGGGTGACTCAATAAGAATTGTTTGATTTTAGTCTAGAAATACATTAAATTACACAAGAAATAGCGATGTATGAATAAGATTAGGTAGAAATGCAATAGCTAGTTTTGAATGAAATACAAGGAGGTGAACTGTGAAAAGCGAGGTGGCAAGTGAGACAAAGTCAAAAGGGAGAAGGTGATTGCCTCCCCTACCTAAACCTGATGAGCATGGCTGCCTGCACCCGCCAGGCTGTGCATTGCTTGGCTGGGGATGTACTTGCGTTATACGCGAACTGTATGAATCTTTCAGATTGTAAAATAAAGCACTGAACAGCGTAAATGTCTTCATGTCAATATATTTTTTAAACGGCATCTTCAACAGAACACTTTAAAAGTTGGAGAATATATCTCTCTAAGCTCGGGCAATATTCACCAACTTCGGGCATGGCGGCCATTTCTGTATCAGTTTATTTCGCATAAAATGCATAGTAAAATATCACAGTCCATATCAAAAGATTAGTTAAAAATTAGTTGTAAAGCATATTTTAAAATTGATGTTTTCGCCAAAATACAAAATGACTAAAATAAAACTTAAAAAATACACTTTGAACTATATCATGCTCAATGAAATTGTCACAACTAAATATTCTACATCTAAAAATTTCCAATAGCTTTTCTATATAGTACTTTAAAGTGGTCTACACCATTAAACCATATAATATTGTGACATGCTAACACCCTGAGGAATACAAAACTGTCTAAAAACATTAAATATGCCAGAAGCTTTGTTAAAGACATTATCATTAAATACAGTCCAAATTTGGCTACCATACATACTACCAATAAAAGTCTTAAAAAGACATATTTTAACACTTTCAAAACAGTATCTAAATTTACTAAAAAAATATTGCCTTGTGTATAGATACATTTTGTGTGACGTTGTGCTATATCATTGTTACTATCTAGTTTTTGAAGTAATAATGGTGTAAGATACTTAACTTTTTTTGGTACAATAGGTACAATCTCACACCAAGTGACATATTGGTAATATGCATTTTTACAATCTTTTTGTTTTAAAGCAAACATACTTAGATTTATTACCATTAAACTTGACAGAGTGTTGCTCAGCAAACACACAACAGATATTCAGTAATTTTTCAGTGCACTTGGGCACGGAGCGACAATACACATATCATCAGCATAGATAAGATGATTGCACATTCGACCATTAATTTTACAACCAATTTTTAACTCATTTAACATAATAGACAGGTCATTCATGTATAAGTTGAACAAAATTGGAGACAAAATTCAATAGCTTGGCGGACACTATTAGTTACATTAAAAAGGACATTACATTGAACTTTTAAAACCATAACGTATTTCTTCGGTAACAATACATTTTGACTAAGATGAGCTCAGCCTCCAGTTTTCTAAAACTAATCTTTTCAAATAAGTAAATGTACCCAATTATCATATCTAAATGGTTGATTATTAAATCTAGAGGCTTAAAACTGTCACATTAACCATCTGTTATCGAAATGGAAAACCTCTTGATTATACTCAATGTCATAAATACTTATACACAATAATTACACATATGTGTGATGATCTTTGATGATTTGTTAGATGATAATGCCATTAAGAGACAGATTGAGGCTTTGTATAGACGTGGTGATATGCTATGTCATAGATTCTATCATCGTACTCCAGAAATCTTAAAGAAGATTGTGGAGGCTTTAACAATATATTTAAAAAGTTAATGAATACTGAATATGGTACTAGCAACGTTTGTTAATGCCAAAGTTGATTCCTTTACTATAATTAGACGAAAAAGTGCTGCCTCTTTGAGTAAGAGATTACATGAATCTAATAACATTTTAATACAGGCGGTTTTATCTAGTGTTTTTAATATATATGGTTCTTTTATTACGAACGAATGGAATAATATTTTGTTATTTGTACACTTTTAGAAATAGGTGATCTAACTGTGATAAATGATATTTTAATCATTGTATTAATTTATTTAATGTTATTCTATGCTATCTTTTTATCCTATATTGTTTTTGTTTTGATGTTAAGATATGGACAGTGTAACTACTTGTCTAATTTAAATAAATAAATACATATCCAGAGACGCAAGTATTCTATGTAGAAATCGTGCTATTTACGGATGGAAACTTTGTACAAAATTGAATTAACACGTACCTAAATTCGGGATAAGTTTAAAACACAAGAGAAAGTAAGATCTAAGAAGATAAGAACATAAGATAATAAAATTGAACAAAGACAATTTATCAAACAAACATAATTAATTACTATGTCTACTACTATGGTATGCCTAATATAGAAAGGCGAAAACTCACACAAAGAAAGACAGTAATACACCTTATAATCAACAATAAGTAATTACGCAACTTCCCAGTTAAACAAAGAACTGCCAACGATTAATGGTCGTTCTGCCTAACCTGGTAATTAAATAGTATGGCACAGGCTGTTGTCGAATGTAACGTTGGACAATATTGTTAGCCACCAAGGCGGGTGTGTGGGTGGTCAATCATGAATGGTCACTGTTGTTTAAACAAAGCCAACGCTACGTAAACTTGTATGAACAATATCATATGAATTAGGGAAGTGGTCGTATGTTTTGTATGATTGTCTTTCCCGAGTTATACGTTGGAAAACACATGTTTGCTTTTATTTTAAAAATAAGCTTTTCATCACTACAGACCTTTTGAATTTTACTTAATATTTACAAAACAATAGTATAATACTTCTTTGGCCAAAAGGGTTAACATGCAATTGATATTTTCAATTCATAGGCAGATAAAGGGGGGGGGGGGGGGAGGGCTTTTCCCACCAAAATACTTCATTTTCGTAGGGTTTTTGGTGAAATCCTTAGGTGCGCCCCCCCCCCCCTCCTTTTCCTTAAGTGCGCCCCCCTTCCAAAAACCTGGATCTGCCTATGCAATTAGAACTTAAAATCAAAACAATAGTTCCCGGGTAGGGTGTTTCATTTTTTTCAACTTTGTCTCAAATTTTGTTGTTCATTAAACCAACATTTCTCCCGTGTGTTCTGATGTTAGATTCAAAATTTCACCCCTACCGCAAAGTTTCTAGGATGGTAAGAATCACATTTTGGGCTGAATTTTGATTCATAAATATGCATTTCATCACAATAGCTCAAATTTGAGAGGTTTCTATTATGTTTTAGGCCATTTTGATAGCATCCATCGATGGTGCAGGTTGTAGATAATATTTGAGAACCTCAGGTTAAAGTACAGGCTGTCTAAATTATGCTAGGCGACATAAAGTACTGCAATACCCAATTTAGCGCTTCTCTGGGTTTTCAGTTCCCGTATACAATTATGTACATGTTGAACAAAAATATAATCTACCCCAATTGACAAAGTACAAGCATGCAATTATTCTTTCTATCAAGAGAGTCGGATGCACATTATTTTTCAATTATCTATCACACCAAACGTAACAAAAACTTTAGTTTTATATCCCAATTCATTAAAAAAGTTTGAAGTCTACGTCAGAAAAATTACTCATGCTATTGATATGTGGTGGCTTAGAGCATTGCTTCTTTTTTGCGCCATGTGTAATTAAATATAATTTGTTCTGCTATTGTATTTGTCCTACAAAGATAGTAAGTTGTTTCTATTTGGGAGACAAAAATCTTCCAACTTAAAATCTAAGGATTCCACATCTAAATTGGTTGGACAAACGCAGATACCCTGCATAAGTGCATGAAATATTAAAATTTATGATTATTGTGAACAAATTCAGTCGCACACGACCGGAACACCCTCGCGGGTGGCGAGGTCTTGCTTGTGCAAGCGTAAACCCGACTCACGGGCGGGCCCTGCCTCGACTGACCAGGGCTTGTCACCAACCCCACGTACTCCTGTTGTTCCACTTGCTAGCCCAACGGAGTTCAGTGTGTCAAAATGTAGCTCACGCCCAATACGTCTTGAATGCACGGTTGGGTTCTTCTTTCTTTCTTTTCACTTCAAAATTTAGAATTGACGAAGGGCCCTGATCTGTGCAAGGACTTCGCACTGATGCTGACACGCACGGCTGCATGCACGAGAGCCCAGTAAGGAAAACTGCCACACGCCTGAACCAGGGGTGCTGCGTTGACAGAGCCTAACCAATGGGTTATCTCTACAAGAATGAAGATCATGTTAGAACCACTTTTAGTCTCAGTGAGATGAGACAACCTTTTCTGCCCTTCCCTTCCAGTTGACAAAGTAGTTTTGAGCCCTATGGCTGTACCCAGTACGTCAGTGTACTGGTTCCCCAATCCTGTCAGCAACGGCATAACTGAGAGAAATGAACAACTCTACAAGGTGTGTGCAAAAGAGGGGAACATAAGCCTAATCCAGTGCAAATTACTATTACCTCCTTTATGCTTCTTCAGGAATGCTACAATTCCTGACCGCCGGATGACTTAGATATTAAAGCCAAATCGAACACAGTGAGAACTTCATTTGTTAAGTTTATATAATATGAGCCACAGCAGGTCCTGTTATTAGACAATATTGTAATAGTTCAAATTATTCCCATTGTATAAAGTAACAATGTCATGTACGATTTATACACATGAAAATACTATATTATGATGCATCTGATAATCAATTATACAAATATGATGTTTACCATGTTCTGTATATAGCTGTACATACAACCCTCTGTCTTTTCAAAAGAGCTTGTATCTAATAGTTGTTTCCCTCTTGTTAAAAAAAATGGTCATGAAACCATATAATATTATGTTTTTTGTGAATATGTAGAAGATATCAGGATATAAAAAATACTTTGAAAATTGTATCTGTTAAAATACTGTTATTACTAAACAGTACATGTATAGTCATTTAGTACTGTCATTGCCAGTTCGACCATGAGACTTAGAGGGCGCGTAGTTAGGTGGTGGGGTACATGTCAATACTTTACTCTTCTATAATATTGTGATGCATTTGATTATTCAGACAAGCTCGTTATATATAACATCTTTATGTAATTGTAGATCTTATCATTCTCTGATGGCTTATAAATAAAGCTAAAATCATGCAACCTCTAATCATGTTTAATGCATGGTATATTATGTAAACTATTTGGAACATTTCACTTAAACAACAGGTGAAAAGGGTGTGTTTGGTCGACTTTTAATAAAGGATGAAAACTTCTTTAATATAGCTCGCTATCGCTCAAAAGCTATATTCAGTACACAGCCATGGACGTTCACGTAACCCACTTAACCAGGTACTGACCCTTGTCTTTTCAGCCAATCAGCGTCAAGCGGTCAGTGTTGTACCCGTATGTTAAAGATAGGTCACTGCCTACCCATATAAAAAACCCTCACTTGTTAAAATGATCACAAGTTCGCGCCATCTCACAAAACGGAAGGATTGATTGCACATTATTACAAATAATTACCAGTGATCTGCCTTTTTTGCGTGGAGAATTGTACAGACGACGCATTTGGACAGCACTAGAAAGGTAATTGCTCTAGTTTTGTCTATGGTGTTACAATAAATGGTGTAGATAAGCCAGGGTTTAAAAGGTCTTGTACTTCAGATGAGCATCGTTGCAGGAGTGTCTTATACTTATTTGCGACACTTAATTTACAAGGAGAAGCGTTAAACTCCCACAATTTCCGCACTGCGGTAATTTCTCTCTGTTTTCGCAAACTTCAAATTTAAGTGCACCTTGCACGGGCGCACGACTTATTGCAGACGTATAAAAACATAAAGACTTTAGGATGATGTACATTTTGTCAGGCTCCGCAAAAGTGGAACAGTGTTCCACTTAAGGGTGGGTGGGTTCGGTCAAGTTTCTGATATTGCACTTTTTACGGGTCCTAAGATTTTCGTCCACACTGAAAAAATTCATATCAGGATTTATCTATTTGCTATTTGAATGTGGCATTAGAAATCAATATATAAGACAATATTAAATTTTGACCCATACATCCATGAATTGTGATTGATAGATGTCTTATTAATGTTATTATGTATTTTTTTCATGTTACTGTCATATTATGTTTGCATTAATGTCATTATGTATGAAACACAAAACACGAAGAAGATGTTTTTCGATTATGTCACATTTCTGATGTTTCCACTTTTGGGTAGAGGGGGGGGGGGGTGTCAAAAAAAAGCGAACAGTACTCCACTTTTGCGGAGCGTGACAAAATGTATATCATCCCTAAGTATTTCAGTGTGTGTGTGTTGGGGGGGGGGGGTTGCACTAGATCTACCTATGTTTGCGGTAAACCAAAGAGTTTCTCACGGGAGCCACTATAATGTTGGGGTCTGATGATGACACAATTTTGTCTCAAGTAACTTCTGTCACAATTCTGTCATGTCGTTTGAGACATGGCACTTTGTGTTCAGTATTTTTTGTTGTTAGGAGTAAAGAATAATCATGTCCTTGATGTAAAAGTCCTTGAAAGTAGTAGTATTTTCACGAATAGTATATTGCCGCAGTTTTTTTATTTTCTTTTTACGCCAATTTAATGTTCAATATCAAACAAGTTCTGTTACTTTTTAAAGCCATTAAAACTTTTCCACTTTAAAGGTCTTAATCTATACGTTATGATCAGAGTTGAAAATCTTTAATAAATTTATAGGACTGGTTTGATATTTGAAAATGAAATAGCATAGAGAAGAAAAAAATACAAAAACAAAAACATTACACAAAATGCAAAAGTAAAGATCAAAGAAGATAAGAAAATAAAATTAGAAGATAAGAAAAATAGAACAAAGACAATTTATCAAATACGAACATTACTACGGCTACTACCACCGTGCCCCTAATATAGAAAGGCGGAAACTCACACAAAGAAAGTGTTTATGTATTCACTATTATGCTGATGCCCGTTAAGACGCTAAGTTACGCCAGGTACTTGTTTATCTACAATATCGTTTGTTTTCTTGACCCTGGCTGTGGTCATTACGTCATCGGAAGACCACTGCATGTTGTTGACCAGGTCATTCCGCTACCTTGCTAACAACACTGACCACTTACGTAATGTAAACCAGCCTTCAATAGAATAATATTTACTAATCAATTACCTGGTCATTATACTTAATATTGTTAAATCTCCATATGTTGTGTGTAATAATCTGTTATAAGAATTTGTCTTAATCTGTAAAGTAGGTACTTCATGTTTATTGTCAAACTGATAATCTTACACTGTATATTTTAGTTGTGCTTCATTTATTTTGGTGTTTTAATTTGAAAAGGAGCCTTTTAGGAGCTCGAAAACGTTTATGAATAAAATCAAAATTAAATTTTAAAACAAAATTTCATTTTATCAACAATGCAGACTAAAAAGAAAACTATATACTATTGATAATGAGACCTAGTGCTGTAGGCCAAATATACAGAATATTTAACAATTACGTAATGATCATTGACCAACAAAACACAGTAAGAAGTTGCCGGTTAACACTGCAAGTGCAACTATGATTTTAATAAAAATGGGGTGCCGGCATACGTGTAAGCACCATATGGTGCCGGGCATAATAGTGTTGAGTCAATTTATTACTGTCCTTAATTAGAGTTAACCGCTATGCACAGCATGGTTCCTTTTGAATTCATTGATACATGTAAGTAGTTAGTTAGCTAGTTAGCCAATAGTATGACCTGCTTTTTTAACCTTATTTTCTTTTATGACCATGCAAGTTAAATCTTAATTGGGAGTAAAGCATTGTTCCAACAATGTGATATCCATTTATTCACGTTAAAGGGATGCATCCATTTTTATCTCTTATCATATAAAATATTTAGTTTTAAATGTGGGATAAAAATACATGTTGTATTGAAATAAACATAGATTCCAAAATGATTTCCTTTTGACTACTTTGATCTTAGTTAAGCAGAAATCTATTTGTCTTATTACCCTAGCAATCCCCTATAAATAAAGATGTAATTAGGAAATCAGTATCAGTTCACTTTGGAGTTACATTGTATATCTGCTATATGCTGTGCTGTATAATCTTTATTTATACTTTTCAAATGGAATTTTGATGTATCACAAAATGCTATCATGAAGACGCTAATTTAACATTTAAAATCTGATGTTTTTATACATTTTGGTCTATAATTATCAATGAGGAGAAATCAAATTTGGAATATGTTTCCGCCACCTTGCAAAAACTGCCAAACAGTGATTGTAGAACAGTTTCAGTCTCTCAAACAGTTCTTGATTTTTCCAAGAAAATGATTCCATATTACGTGTTACAAGAAAATTAGCGTTGATATCAAAAGTGCAGTAACAGTTAAGCTGTGTAAACATGGGAAAATATGCGGACTTGCGTCCATTTGATATGATTAGTGGGGAGGATTCAAATCTTCGTTCAGGATATTTTGAAGCATCATAAAATTTCAAAAAGAACTATCATTTGTGGATTCAATTCAGCCTCAAAGAACAACAGTACTCGCAACTTCATCTACAAAGCTTTAGTTTTGGTTTATCCATTTTCTTGCAAGTTTCACAATATAAATGATAATGATTCTCGATAGCGGATAAACTTTTCCCCATATCATTTAAATGATCTGTTCTTAGTCAAATTCAAATCACACTGTGTGATTCAAAGGAAATTATTCAGGTAGCAGATATAGAAAGTTGTACTCTTGATCGAACACTGTGGTGTTAATAATATTGGCTACGACAACATTTCTTGTCTAAGTTAATCAATTACCTGGTCCTTAAACTTAATATTGTTAAATCTCCATATGTTGTGTGCCATAATCTGTTATAAGTATTTGTCTTAATCTGTTAAGTAGTTATTGCATGTTTATTGCCAAACTGATAATCTTACACTGTATATTTTAGTTGTGCTTCATTTCTTTTGGTGTTTTAATTTGAAAAAGGACCTTTTAAGATAAGATAACTTTATTTCAGATGTATAACATACATCCATATAAAACATAATTGTATATAAACATATGTACATAGATGGTATATTAAGCAGCTAAGTATACTGTTATTGGA
>CM032669.1:52617671-52649195 GCA_019095985.1 Streblospio benedicti
GCCCGTTTGTCAAGGCAAGGACATGACATTGCACATGTGCACATGGAATCTTTATAATAATAATAATATAATAAATATAATATAATAATAAATATATAATAATAAATAAATAATAAATAAATAATAAATAATAAAAATAAATATATAATATAATAATAAATATAATAGTAATATGCCGAATGTCACGGACTAGCTACCAGAAATTACGTAAGTACATGTACGCCAGTACCAAATTAGTCTCGATCAACCAGACAGACACTACTGCGTTCGAGAGACTTGTCCCGACGGAAAGTAAGTGAATTAGGGAAGGGTCTGGGTTGACCGAGACTAGTACAAAACTAGTCCACAGAAACTCTACAGTATCAAATACATGATGACACGCCAGGAACAACGCGAGAAGAATGTCCCGCAAATACATACTTTTAAAGCTGCTTTTTGAGCAGGTAAGATGGTACAAAAGTACCTATTATATTATTCCGCTTTTTTATCCATCCGGCGTGCCTGTATTTGGTCATAATTCTCTACAGTCTCTTCAGTTGTATGCGGCGTGGCAAGGTCAAGCATTGACCTTCTAGAACTTTTCATCGGCCTTGGGTCGCCCTTGGCGTAGCAGTGGAGATATATCCAGCTTATTCTCTCAGTCTTGGAGGAAAATTTGATGTCTTTGTAGGTAATGTTGATGTTTTGTTGTAACATTTAAAACACTTCGCACTTCTGCCACCTCACTGTCCTCAGAAGAGTCAGATGGGAGTTCGTTCCAATCTTTTATTAACGTACTCTGAGCGAGAATAGTGTTTCCTCAGATTGGTATTGCAAGACGGCTGCTTGACCTTGTAGTTGTAGCAAAGGACTGTTGGCTACGTGTAACATGTTTATTATCAGGGACAAATGGTTCTACTTTTTATAGCCATATAGGCTGTGCAGGTATTTATATTTGGAATGCAATGTATTGTTATTTGAATTTTGAAAGTGTGTACATTTTCCAAGAATGATGACAGGCCAAGTTGCATATTACATTATTTCACAATTTGCGTTTTCGGCAATCTTTTAGTCTTGCAGTCTCTTTGTTTTGAATGAATAGTGCCTTTATCCTTGCTGTGCAGTGTGAGTGTGTGTTTATGCTAGAAAAGTGATGTTTTCTTAGACTGATTTTCTTAGACTACAACTCTCCTAAAATATTTTAATGTTATATCTATAATTTACAAAAGTATATGTTTCCAACCATATCAATTATGAAATATTTGTGGGACATTTCATTGACAAACTGATGGTAAAAATGGTTAATGTGGTGGATCTTTCAGATCGCGAATTTGACAATTAAATCTTAAGCGCTATAAGTGAAGAACCTGTCAGTGAACTTTGCCACATTTATCAGTCTTTTGCATGTATTTTCAGTCGATATCGACCTCTAGAACTGCCTTGTAAAAATATGTTGTATTAGGACTGTCCATATACGGATTCCGTATATGGTTAGTTGTCAACCGGACTAGTTTTGTCCCACTTCAAATATGTTCATGAATCTAGCATACCTGCTACATCTAGGAAAACCTCTTGATTTTATTAAACTACTAAGAAAAGCTTCAAAATCAAAGAACATCAAAGAGATCACACAGAACAGTGTGCGACCTACGTAACTGTATTGCAGAAGTTCGACCATAGGCGTCTACATGTCTAGCGAGTGACTGCACCGTGTTCTGTTATGATTATGCAGTGTATTGCTACACATTTTTGCATTTTGTAATTTATTAATAAATTATCTTGTTAAATGTGTCAGAATATATGCCATTTTATTTTTAAACAGCATCGTAATCGTTTAGAAAAGACTGATAAATACAGCATCACGATATAAACTGCAAAAATATCGAACGCAATTGCTGATAAAAAACAACCTAAGTTTTGGCCCAGAGATTTATCTTCTCACTTTGTAAAAAAATATCCTTCTTAAAATGCTGACACTCAGGTAATTTGAGTCTCAATTTACTTATGTGGTGCATGCATGTATGTATGTATGTCCGAATATGTCTTGAAGTTGTTTGAGGAAAAAAGTACTGATTAAAAATATTTGTACTTTGGCCTACTTTTGATGAAGTTAGCGTTAGGTGTAAATTATACCCTGCTAACACTCTACTGGGAGAAGTATATGACCGATTATCACCAAACTTCATACTTAGCTTCATTGTACTACTCTCCAGAGCTGATTGATCTTTAGTGTACTTTGGCCTACTTTTGATGAAGTTACAATGTGTTTGTTAGAAACAAATTATTACAATTTGTGTTTATCTGTCTCCTGGGAACAGTTTATGACCTATCATCACCAAACTTGACATTTTGTATGAGTATATCACTCTCTTCACGTGATTTGATGTTTGAGTACTTTGGACTACTTTTGAAAAATTTATGGAATATTCAAATAAAATTATTTTTACCACTGTCTTGGGAAAAGTATTTCACATATGGTCATTGAACTTAAAAATTTTGTTTACTATACTTGTCTCCACAGTTGAATTGATTTTGGTATACTTTGGCCTAGTTTTGACAAACGTATGAGCTATATTGTAATACCTTGTTAACATTCTACAGGGAGAAGTATTTGACCTATTATCACCAAATTTCATATTTTGCTTCATTGTATTACTCTTCAGAGCTGATTAGATTTTGGTCTACTTTGGTCTACTTTTGATGACGTTATGATGTGCTTTAAAAACAAATTATTACAAATTTGTGTTTATCTGTCTCCTGGCAACAGTTTATGACCTATCATCACCAAACTTGACATTTTGTATGACTATAACACTTTCCTTACATGATTTGATGTTTGAGTACTTTTGCCCGCTTTTGAAAAAATTATGGAATATTCGAATAGAACAATGGTTACCACTGTACTGGGAAAAGTATTTCACCCATGGTCATTAAACTTTAAAATTTTGTTCATTATACTAGTCTTCACAGCTGAATTGATTTTGGTGTACTTTGGCCTACTTTTGATGAACTTATGAGCAATATGTGTTAATACCTTGTTACCAGTCTACAGGGAGAAGTATTTGACCTATTATCACCAAATTTCATATCTAGCTTCATTGTATTACTCTTCAGAGCTGATTAGATTTTGGTGTACTTTAGCCCACTTTTGATGAAGTTACAATGTGTTCTATTTTCATTCTGATTAGATGTGTTGCGTTTCTACAATATTCTTTATACATGTATGTATTTGAATTAATAATTTTAAAATTGATTGACCTAAAAGGGCCTGATCTAGGAGGGGGAGATTTTTGGCGTTCCTGACGACTGCTTGTTTCCAGTTGCATTGTGCTCAATTCAATTATATATGTGAAGAGCACATTGTGGACCAAATAGGATTTTTTGAGGTATGAAAGGATTTCCATTTCATTTTTAGCGAACTTAAACATAACGATTTTATACAACACAATATGCTAAAAAAAATCAAGACCTTTGACTACGTTAGATTTTATCATTATAGGTACTTCATGGGATTTTCTGTAGTACTTCGATACGGATAAGGAATCATCTTACTATTTTTTTCCTATGTGATGTAATATAATATTACTTAAAATAACAACAATACAGTTTTTATTGCAAATATTGAAAAAAAGAAAACTAGATCAAAAGTGTTCAAAGAACACTGCGTCGCTAGAACAACGTTGACTTACGGAGATACATACTGAAACCATGCATACTTAATAATTAAGAACTTTATGAATTTGAGGAGAAAACTGCAGAATGAAATTGCCGCGTTGATCAATTTTCAGCGAAATACATTGCTCTGTGAAGTGCTTATAATCAATAACAGATTCAAAGCTATGTATGTAAGTACAGTGAACTAAATAGTATTGTGTTATTGTTCATATTCATTCACATGAGAGCATTACGATATAATATTTGTACAAACACGAGGACGTTATGATATGATTTATTTTTAATAATAAAACCTATGGGGACATTGGTAGTATGTGGAAATGTAATAAATATAAGAATACGAATGTTAAAAAAGAATCTATGTTTTTATTACAAACACTACGTCAATGACCCTTCTATGTGAAAGTATACAATGTACTAACACAATAAACCACGAACTACAAAGGATCACGTAATCCCTGCAAGGCAGTGTGCGTTATTGGTTGAACAGTTGACGTTTGAAAGAACACGTCAAGGGCTCTGTGATTAACGCTGGTCGCTCTGTATTCTAGGAAACCTATTGTAATGCTGGCTAAGTGCATTGAATATCAGTAAAATTTCATAAATAGCCTTCTAACATATACAATTTAATTGGCAGAGCATAAAATTGAATCATTTATGTCGCCTCATACCTCTCATAGCTATGTAAAGTTTGAACGAAATCGGTGTAACGGTAAAAGCTCTAGCTTGTCCGGAGACATACATACATAGATACATAGGAACGAAGTGATCACAAGGCTTTTGCTTCAGCTACTGAAGCGACGCAAAACAATCTGGTGGCCCGAAAGTTGGCAAATCTTAATATCTCAAGCCCTGTACCTATCTCTCGTAGCGAGGGAAGTAGATCACATGCCCATGCTCAAGCTGTGGTCGCACAATGGACTTGTATAGCAAACAAAAACTTCGCCATTAAGATATTGAAATGACCTTATGAGTACCAGTAACCTACAATGTATTTGCTTTCTTCACTTGTGTTTCAATGGGACGGTGATCGTACCAAAGAAAGAATACATTTCATGTTTATACAAAACATCCTCAGCTAATAATGAAAAATTAATGTACAATATAGTACAAGTACATAGAAATTATGTGAAAAGTACACGGTAATCATATTGTAGGTTAATCCTTTAATACAAAGGTGTATAAGGACTTTAACATATTAATAATCTACTCAAGAATGTTATTCTTCATTCTTCATTCTTTGTGTCAAAAATGCCTTTTAGGCATACCAGACTGTGTGGTGTTTGTGTGCCATATTTTGCATTTAATCAAGTGTCCATGTTTCTTTAGTTTTAGTCCATTTCAGCGGTGAGATCCAAAAGATTTGGTGTTATCTTTGAAGGTGTCTAAATTATCTAGTGTTACAATGTCTATGTGTGATGGTAATAGGTTCCAAATTCTTATTGTTCTTATGAAGAAGTGGTATTTATGGGCATGTGAGTCAGTGACAAAAATTGGGAAGTAGCCCAAACAGGCCAGAAGGGCCAGTATTTTTAAATCTTCATTGGCTCTTCTGATACATTATTGGCCCTGTGAGCGCCGATGATGCAATGCATTGCTTGGGCGTCTGCGGGCATTCCCCTCCCCTCACCAGAAACTTATTGAATTTATTTAAAAGATTTATACAACTGTCACCATATCCTGTTGGCATAGTGAAGGTAGACTAGATCAAGCTTTTTGGTTCGCGAAAGTGCAGATTCTGCAAATCGAAAGCAAAATTTCGCCAAATTTTATGTTAAGCCAGCCGGGCCATAATCTGGGGAAACAGTACTGCCAAATTCTATCACTGATCAGAGTGGAGTGATTGTATTTGTAGATAGTATAAGCTATTTCTGAATGATGGTAAATCTGTCAACTTCCATATGAACAGGTGCCAACTGTCCATGAAATAATTGCTGGTTGTGGAATGTAAATATGGGATAAAGATCAAATAAATATTAGTCAAAACTTTGGTCTTCATTAAAAAACTCAAAATATTCTTAAAAACATAATCTTGAATCGTTCATATCACTGTCCTTTTATACTTTCCTGTCAACTATAAAAGAAAAAATTCAACCGGCCAAATCTTATTTTGCTGATCAAGCTATTAGGCCATCAACATTCATCTAATGCTCAAAAGCACAATTCATTAATAATTTTTTATATCACTGACTTTAGACTTTCCTATTGCTTATTTTATTTCATATTCTAAATTGAGGCCATCAACTGTCATCTGCTCAGGTCATTTGCACCTTGTTCATGAGTTGCTGGTGTCAGAATCTCAACGTCACTAAACAGAGTCTCATCCCATGTTCCCATCATCTTATGACCATTTCTATATGGCACAGCATATCTGTCCAACAGCCAACCTCCAGCCCACACTTGTCAACATGTGACCGGGCCTCTGTACTGATTTCTAACAGTGTGTGGAATTGCATAATGCGTTTGAAGCAACATCAACAACATCTTTTGCATACGTAGCGACAGTAACATCATTAAAGTGCTTCCCATCCCATCCCATATGATCTGCCAGTTGCAATCAGTTCATTGATTCAGACGAAAATATTAGAAGAAAAAACTTACACCTCTGATGATACGGTCTTAAATTACTGAAACCCACCTCATCAATCTAGATCCTATGGTCAGCTCATGCAGCATTATGGTAGCATGATTTCAGAGTTAGAAGCTGGTAACGAATATGTGATAAAGTTTAGTAATGGTCAAACAGCAACTGGCAGATTGCATTGACATCTTTGTTGGAGCTAATACCGCACGTCCACTTAGCTAGTTATGATTTTCCAAAATCTGTGGAATATTTGGAAACACCTTTTCAATTAGTTCTTTTTGTTGCTGTCAAGAAATCGTTGGGGAAATGTATACATTTTGTGGAGCCGTCGATAGCCATTTCCCCGTTATCAATATCCAACAACTGCCTAGAAAAACGTGCTGCAGAAGGATAATTTTTTAAGTAGACTCGCATATTTATTGTCATTATTCCATAGAAATGATGACTTGATGCATGCATTGAGTTCATCAGCTGGTGTTGAGCGTGGAATGACTGGCAAAGTTTGGCAAAAATCAACGGACAATAGGACCTGCGCTCCACCAAATAACTGGTGATTTCCTCGTAAGTCTTGCAGAGAACAATCAAGCGCTTCCAAGGCTTTCTTGTGGGCCATTGTGCATTCAGCCCAAATGATGAGTTGACAGGTTTGAAGGACCTCTGTGATCTCTGTGACATGAAGCTTCAATGGCAATTTGAAAGCTGAATGTGCTGTGCACCCACCATCTAAAAGTGTTGCCACGCTTCCAGATGATGCAGCTGCCAGTGCAATTTTATTTTGTGATCTTATAGTGGCCAAAATGATAGAGATGAGAAAGGTTTTACCTGTGTCTCCAGGTGCATCAATGAAGAACAGGCCTCCACTTTCTTCATCAACTGCTTGCATGATTATGTCATAAACAATTAGCTGTTCAGGAACCAATTTTAAAAGGTTTATTTCAACAAATCTTGTCAAATGATTGGTTTAAACATATTTATTTGTTATACAAATACAACAAGGAGATTGGGCAACAGCTAAAAATGCAATTAACACCCTCTCTCATGAAAAAAAAAAAAAAAAAATATATATATACATAAATATATACATAAAAGAGAACAGCTTTCACGCACACATTCATACAAACTGATTGCACATAATATACTAGTGTCAATTCACAGTCTTCCAGTGTCCTCAATGAATTTATGTCAAACAATTCCTTATTATTTGGAATGTCATGTGCATCGCTTCCTTCAAGGAGCATTCTAACGGAAATTTTATCACCAGTAATGCCAAGTCTATCATTTATTGTTTGAAATAAATCTGTTCTCATATTATTGTATAGAGGCCATCTTCAAAAGTAATGTTCATTGCTTTCCAAATTATGCCCACAAAAACAGGCTGGTGAGTCAACAACATGTAGTCTATTCAAATGATGATTAAGTTTACTGCACTGCATTCGCAGTTGAGCATGTATGATATTGAATTTTCTATGTCCATGATTATACAATTCAGGACTTTTATGATTTATAAATTTCATAATATATTGTTTTTTTCTCTGATTAAGATCAGTATTATTCCAGAGCCGGATAGAACTTGGAATAAAACTATTTCAAAATGTTTCTGTTCTCTCCCGGATACTAAAGTAATTATTTGGGTTGCTACTATTTTGTCCCACACTTCCCATTGTATTAGGAAGTAAATGTTGAAAATAATCTGGTACCTCCATATTAATATTTTGAACTAATATTTTACATTTAAGTAATTTCTTCTTTCCTCTAAGGAATTCCAGTTACATTCTTTATATAATAATGCATGACTCGTGCCTTTGTGGGCACCAGTAACTATTTTTCCGTTTTTCCGTACATCGTATGCTGTACTGACTCCAGCCTGTCAGAATCGAGTCTGCTGCATTTGTCCCGAATGTGGCTACCATACTCCAACTTTGGTCTTAAAAAAGAAAAAAAAAAACATTTTCAATTGGTTTTCTATCTAAGTCATGTTTAAGTTTTTTCAGCACATCTACCATGGGAGAAATGCTGTTTAATAGATTTTCTATATGATGGGACCAAGATAGATCCTGGGATAATACTATGCCAAGGTGTTTGTGATGCTTCACATCCTCAATATCTATACCATTAAAAGGTATGGTTAGACCATCCTTATTCCAAAATAAGCAATGCATTAATTTTGTTTTGGCTGGGCTGAATTTAACTAACCATTGGTCTGCCCAATATTGAATTTTATTCATATCATCAGTAAGAGCAGTTGTTGCTGGTACTTTACAGTTAAAATCAACATATAGAGATGTATCGTCCGCGAATAGTTTGACTGGAGAATTTATATTGTCTGTGATGTCGTTGATGTAGATCAAGAATAAAAGAGGACCTAGTACGGAGCCCTGAGGGACTCCAGTTCTAATTCAGCCATATTGAGATTTTTGACCTTTAATTATGACTGATTGATACCGATCAGAGAGGTAATCAATGAACACTGAAGGAGTGGTCCGCAGACACCTGCTAACTTTAATTTGAATATAAGTCCTTTATGTCAGACTCTGTCAAATGATTGACATCAAAGTGTGTTTCACAGTTTAAATCATGATCATAAGAATCATTTTCAGCTCTAATTGGAGGATCCATGCGACAACTGCAACAATCCTTCATATAAATGTTTAGTTACCATGACAACAATAATCATGGAAACGGTAAAATACAACGGATATAATTTGTTGTCTACATTATGAATACAAATACTTACGCATATGTTTTAAAAAATATTTATTGAAACATTATATGAATTCAAACAATATTGAAATCATGATTATAAATAGTGACTCATTTGAATTTTTTTCTTTCACATTAGTTGAGCGCATTGTGACACAATTTTTTATTTTTCAGAAAACATACATTTTGACTTATTCTTTTGAAGTTTCTTATTACCATGAAAGTCACACATTAGGAATTATATGTTTATTTTGCATTGATGAAGTTTTTTGTCTAGTTAATAGAAAAACATGATTGAGTCAGCCACACATTTTACAAAAACATCAATATCTGTTAGCCGAATCCATTATTTGAGTCAACTAACCACCTGTTAAAATGTTTCAAACATATTTTCATGTCACAAAATAATTATTATTGGACAGTTATGAACATCTTAGTGAATACATACTCAAGGATAACAGAATTGGACACTCACGGTATGTTGCACATTCACAGTTGAGGTTTTTGGAGGATGTTGGTCCACGTACATCCACTGGTTTGCCTTGCTTGCGACAGTGAAATTTTCTTGCTGATGCATTCCAAGTGTAGTACCTTGGTACGTCTGAGTAAAGTAGCAATCTTGCAAACAAATCATCAGTGCACAATGAGAAGAATGCTGTCAGTGTTGTCTGTGGTGGCGATAATTCTTTTTCATGTGCATTTTCTGCTGTAAAATACACATGCTGCCCATTTTCAAGATGGACAGCCAAATGAGCAACAGCTGGATGACTTTCATGAAGTGGAAATGATAACGTTCGCCAAACAGCTTCATTGCTATTTATGTAGCGTCCCAATTGATATTGCTCAATTTCATCAATTGGTCTAGATGCATTTCCAACCCTCAAAACTGCCATATCGCTTCCTTTCTGACCTTTGTTGACATATTTGCAAATATATTTGATAGGCTTTACTGAGTTGCAATACTCCACATTGATGTGTGCTTTGAATGTAATGGTGAGTAAGGCACAACCCAACGATTGTCAACATCAATGCCATTGTTGTGAACTTTTAATGTGATGAGTTTTTCAACATCTTTAGTTGATCGTCTGCTTGTGTTTGCCATAGTAGACCTAATCATTTCATATGAATAAATCAAGACCCACAGACGGATCTCTAGTTCTCATAATCCATCACATACAGTGCTGTAACTTCTGTCTTCAGTGTCTTTTTGCTATGAAATTTACAAATCACAAAGATCTTATTTATCCAAACAACATCTGCAAATACGGTTATATGACACGACCTGGTTTGGAAATAGGATGGCTAAACACACGACGTCCTTGTGAAAACACTCTACTTTAACTTTGCAGCAAATTTGAAACGTTCTATGCCTAGAAGTTCTGTTTGTTGACTACAAATTAGAAATCTACAACTTCTGACTGTTCAAACCATGTACTATAGTACACATTTGGTACTACATAAAAGCACCTGCAATAGATTTCTTTGTACTACTCTCTGAAATTGACGCACTTACTAGATCTATATGTCTAGACGTAACAATGTAGGACACTAAAGTTAGTCTTGTCACAGGGCTCCCATATTCTGGCATAATTCTGATTTTCAATGAATATTTGACAAACTTTCATACATAACGTAAACTTCAGCAACTATTACAGCTTGGGAACCTAGGCATATGTTTATTTTTACTTTAAACAGGACAATAAAAATTCAATATACATTTTGAGCTTTCAGCAAATGCTCTTGCCTTAAGCCATACCGTTTCTCCCCGGTTTGGATGCGCTGGTGGCGAGTGAGGTGACTCTTCACGCTGAACTGTTTTCCACAGACGTCACATGGGTGAGGTTTATCGCAGCTGTGGATCAGAAGGTGCTGGGTGTAATTAGTATGTTCATTAGTGGTGTAATTGACACTGGCCGCACTTGAACCTCTCTTTCCCCTACCTCTTCAGCTCTGGGTGACTGTGCCCTCTTGGACACAACAAGGGATGACGTCATAGGTCGTCACTGTTGACGCTGGAGAATCTCCATTCTATCATTCCGTGCAAAAATCACCGCTGATTGGTCAATCTCCGTGCTCAATTTTGCGATGGAAAACACGCTCCCAAAAAAAATCACGGCGCTAGTCTAACCTCCTCACAATATCAATACAGCCGCTGATGTAGTAAGGCGTGTTTCGTTGTTGCGGAGAGCAACAGTTTAGACTAACGCCTCCGCTCGCTCAAAACTGTAGGAATTGACGTCTCCGCGCGCTCAAAACAAACGAAAATTGACTTGAATGTTGAATGTTATAATATGATTTATTTTAAAATAAAATGGATTTTAGTCATGATAGAATGGTGATTGACCATTCGAGGTCGTCTCATCGGATTGAGCGCTGACGTCTGATTTACCCCTCACTTCGGTAAATAGACATCAGCATGCTCAATTTTGCGATTGACACGACTCTGCCCCCCCCTCGACAAACACGTTTCATATGGTGAGAAGGGTGTGTCTGCATCCATCTCTGTCTCAGTCTTCTTATCTGGATGGCTTCCTTCACTCCACATTCAAAGTACTTTGGTTCGACACATAAAACTTTTGTATTCTCTATGGAGATGCCATGTCCCTGTTTGTTAGTGTATAGATGACGAGATACTTCCGACCTGTAGAGCTTGGGCGTCTATCTTCCATGAACCTTCCTTTCAGAGATCGTTCTGTCTCACCAACATTTGATGCATCACAATCACACTCTCATGTAAATAAAAATAAGGGGGTTCATCAATTTTGTACATGAACATCAGACCAAATCCTCACATTCCCCTAGCAATAAATAATGGGCAGTCCCTAAGCAACAATTATTTTTCATCAAATGTGTCAAATTACATTTTATGATGAAATTTATATATAATTCTCCGACGGTGGGCGTGTCCATGTTTTTATTTTTTTTATTTTTGGAAATTCGTCTGCAATCAATTTTCTGGGGCGCTTCCACGCATTTAGAGTGTACCACTTTATTGGACATCTCATTGCACAGGTTTATTTGTTCTTTGTGCGCTTGCTTTCATAAGTATTGACGAGAAAACTGCTTTACAATCAATGATTCATATATATATAATTCTGATTAGTTTTTCAACTGTTCCCTGCACCAATCTAGCATTTGGTTCTGTTTGATCCATACCCAGACGTGATAGTTCTTTCTGTATGTCTGGGTTCCATGTCTGTTTTGGTTTTCCCTTGCCTATTTCTCTTGTTAGGCTCCATAAAATTAATAAAATGTTTCTCGTCCAGCCTATTTTCGTACACATAGGAGAGAGGTCAATTTTATTCTTTATTTTTTATTTTGCTGATTTTTCCGTCCTATTATAAAAAAATGAGGAGGGGTTCACTTTTTATTTTTTATTTTTCTTCCGCGCAAAATCTTTCATTTTTTCAAGTTGAACAATGTCTTTCTATTATCAAAATCATAAAACATCACTTATATAAAACAACTAGTATAATCAATGAAGTATAATATCTAGTGTATATAGCATAAAGTGTGGATTCTCATGTGTCTGATCAAGTGGCCACGTTGACTAAAATGCTTTCCACATTCACCACACTCACGATTCTTCTCTCCTGCATGAGTTCTCACGTGACTGGCCCAGTGGCTTCTGTGACTGAAACACTTGGCCCTGATGATCAATGCGAAAATCTCCATCGATACCAGAGTAAGCTTCGTCTTGCCCAGAGCTGCCAGCGGCAGGAACATAACCCAAATCTTGATCAAGAAGGAGAAAATACTTGGCTTATAATAAAGCAAATATAAAGGATTTACGTCAAAATGAATATATAGTATTAGATGACCCATCCAACCAGCTCCAATGGAAAGTCTTAAAATAAAGGAACCCCTCGTAAGAAGTAATTCATAAAACTACAACATTATACACATTTGATTCTTTTAACAATTACGTTACAAGTCCTACTTTCTAAACATTCTTTTGTTCATGTTAAGGGAAATCCATATTAATACATACAGTAACAATAAACATTCTTGATCATTCTATCAATTTTATTTTCGCCCATAACCTGGATTAAGTTTTTTTTTATATATTAAATGAATTTAATATTCTTAAATAATGTAAGTTTAACCATTAACATTACTCTGAATATGGAAAGTTTTACATATTTTTTTAAAAACAAATCATTGCATAGAAAGAAAACGCTTCAAAGTGTGACTATCAAAGTGAAAAGCTCAGCCATGGTACTGATGAATGGACTCGCTATACTTATCGGTATGTGACAATGAGAAAAACATAGTGCAATCGGTAATCTAATGTAGTGGGGAAACGTCCAAGTAAAATTCCATGTTTGTTTTTCAATTGAGCATTTGCCAATCAACAAAATTTCCTCTAAATATGGACTCATGAAAAGACTACAAAGAATCAGGGTTGATCTTGCATTAGTTGATTCTGTAGCATATTTACTTTTATTGATAATGAATGATACATTTACCACATTCACTGCACACATACAATTTCTCTCCACTCTGTACTCTTTTGTATGACTTCAGAGCATCATTTAGGTCGGCTGATTTATCACTTGATGTCATCAGTTGCACATCGCTGTGGTTTGCCATTGTATGAGTGAAACAATTTACAAGTGTCTTTAATAACACGCTGAGAAAGTTAATTGTATTATGAAATACCCGCAAAAGTCTTATTTTTGAAGATTGTATAATAGCTTCACTTGGCTTTATGAATAGCCACTACACCTACACTGAATATGTCATTTCTCACGGTCTGGATAATGTCATAATACGCACTTGAACCTCTCTTTCCCTTACCTCTTCAGCTCTGGGTGACTGTGCCCTCTTGTACACAACAAGGGATGACGTCATAGGTCGTCACTGTTGACGTGGGAGAATCTTCAGCTGCGCCCCCCCCCCCTCGAGGGGTCAACACGTTTCATATGGTGGGAAGGGTGTGTCTGCCTCCATCTCTGTCTCAGTCTTCTTATCTGGATGGCTTCCTTCACTCCACATTCAAAGTACTTTGGTTCGACACATAAAACTTTTGTATTCTCTATGGAGATGCCATGTCCCTGTTTGTCAGTGTATAGATGATGAGATACTTCCGACCTGTAGAGCTTGGGCGTCTATCTTCCATGAAAAACCCATGAGCTAAATACGCTCATTTCAGGCCAGCATCACTGTCAGGCTCTGCATCATCATTAAAATATGAAGTATGTAACAATGTTTTTTTGTACAAAATGAACGCTTTATTTACACAAACAAATAAAATATGCTAATAGATGGCAAATGTACATAAAAGTAATACAAAACATAATGTCCACATCAAACACAATGATGAATTTGCACTTTCCCAGTGAGCATTATTTTTTAAATCACAAGAAAAAAAAGTATTGCAAGATTACTAATTATGGGTGACACAATAAGTATTGTTTGATTTTACTCTAGAAATACATTAAATTACACAAGAAATAGCGATGTATGAATAAGATTAGCTAGAAATGCAATAGCTATTTTGAATAGAAACGCAAGGAGGTGAACTGTGAACAGCGATGAGGCAAGTGAGACAAAGCCAAAAGGGAGAAGGTGATTGCCTCCCCTACCTAAGCCTCGCTACAGGCCTGGCCGTCCTGGGTGGGCACAGCAGAAGTCTGGATGTGGCATCCACCATGGCGAGACCGGGATCATGGGGTCTTGGCTGCTGGAGAGGGCTGGGAGGCCTGTGAAACACTTGTGATATTTCCTGCAATCTGGTGTTATTGCAGGTGAATATAAAGTACAAGTTTATCTTGAACCTTCATCTCCAAAGTGGTTAAATTATTAGATGAACAATGATGAGATTCACTGAACATTGGCCCTGATGATCAATTCGAAAATCTCCATCGACACCAGAGTAAGCTTCGTCTTGCCCAGAGCTGCCAGCGGCAGGAACATAGCCCAAATCTTGATCAAGAAGGAGAAAATACTTGGCTTATAATAAAGCAAGTATAAAGGATTTACGTCAAAATGAATATATAGTATTAGATGACCCATCCAACCAACTCCAATGGAAAGTCTTAAAATAAAGGAACCCCTCGTAAGAAGTAATTCATAAAACTACAACATTATACACATTTGATTCTTTTAAAAATTACGTTACAAGTCCTACTTTCTAAATATTCTTTTGTTCATGTTAAGGGAAATCCATATTAATACATACAGTAACAATAAACATTCTTGATCATTCTATCTATTTTATTTTCGCCCATAACCTGGATTAAGTT
Source organism: Streblospio benedicti (assembly GCA_019095985.1). NCBI lineage: Eukaryota > Metazoa > Annelida > Polychaeta > Spionida > Spionidae > Streblospio > Streblospio benedicti. The sequence goes on from CM032669.1 coordinate 52,632,858, forward strand.
TTTTTTATATATATTAAATGAATTTAATATTCTTAAATAATGTAAGTTTAACCATTAACATTACTCTGAATATGGAAAGTTTTACATATTTTTTTAAAAACAAATCATTGCATAGAAAGAAAACGCTTCAAAGTGTGACTATCAAAGTGAAAAGCTCAGCCGTGGTACTGATGAATGGACTCGCTATACTTATCGGTATGTGACAATGAGAAAAACATAGTGCAATCGGTAATCTAATGTAGTGGGGAAACGTCCAAGTAAAATTCCATGTTTGTTTTTCAATTGAGCATTTGCCAATCAACAAAATTTCCTCTAAATATGGACTCATGAAAAGACTACAAAGAATCAGGGTTGATCTTGCATTAGTTGATTCTGTAGCATATTTACTTTTATTGATAATGAATGATACATGTATATGATATATTCATAGCACTTCTCCATATAGCACCAGAAGAGCATTACCAAGTTAAACAATCTCTGATAGTACTTCCATGGTATTATCTGCACTACACATATCCAGTTTTAAGTCATTTAAGTCACATAGTTTGACATTAACACGTGAGTTTTTGAGCTCAGACTGAGATGCAAACACAAAGTCTATGCATTTTTTCTGGTCTTAATTACATCTATTTGATTAAGACTTTTTTCACTAATGAGGATTTCTGTTTCAAATATTTTGGTTTGTTGTATATCTTAACATGTTAAGTCTTTGTTGTACAATTTATCATGTTTTATCGCTTCTGGCATTTTGATGATTTCTGCTTTATAACGTTTCTGGTGCATCCAATGTTTGATTTAGTTTCTGAAAATGCTCTCACCAAACTGGCTAGAGTTTGAAATGAGAGTAATTCCCTGTGGTCACAAATCTGCTGGTGTTCTACCATCATTTCTAATGACTTGTTGATGTATATGATCTCCTTTTTGCTCCCAAATCTTTCACCTTCAGCAGCTAAATCTTCATTTTCCCCCGTTTACCCTCAACTTAATGTCATCTATTGATATAGATAAAGGTTCCATCTCATCTATAGCTGGGGAGGTGGTGTCCCTGCATAAGATGTCTTTGTGTGATAGTTTATCCTGGTTCTGTCTGACAGTATGCAATAGAAAATTTAATAATGGGACGGGAGGAGGGGGGGCATGGAAAAACATACAATGTGCCATGGGGTGGCATGAAAAAATACTGGCATGGCGATGGGGGGGGTGAAAAAAATTGTCAAGAAAACTATTTCTCTTCACGCCACCCCCCCTCTGTATTTAATGACCACTCCCTAAGTAAATACTAATCACTTACCTTTACCTTTAGTGATACAAGTTGCTGATACTAGAATAGATGATGATGCCTAAAAAGTAAAATGTTCACCATTTTCCCCGCCATTTTCATCATTTCCCAAAGCAGACCACGTGGGTAGAAGTAAGCTGCCCAGTATTCGGCCCCTTAAGGGCCGCATACTTGAATCAGGCTATATTTGCAGAGACATGCTGTTAAATGTACTCAAAGTGTGAAAACTTTATTACTGGGTGAGACAAAAACTTCCTTAGAACCATAACCTTGCAATTCAGACGTACATGTACCTATTTACCAAAATACTAAAATTAACTATTTCAGTAATTATATAAAGTTCTATTCCCCGTATGAAATCTAAAAATTCAGCATATAATGAACGTAACCTTGCAATTCAGGGTTGGCTTTGTAATTGTACTTTGCCTTCATTTTCCTTCCTACACGAGGATCCGGTTTAGCATTTCCTGAAATGATCATCAACTTAAAATGAAGAATATAAAATGCCTATCTGACTTTCAAAACTATATCAGATGTTCATACAATAATTTTCTTTTGCTACAAACATAATGGAATTTTACCTAAACTCCTAGACATCGTGCTCAAGCTGTTGGGATGACAAAAAACACTTACTAAAAAGTATTAGCATTCACTTACCAATTATTTATTTACTCTCTGAGATGGTTTTGTCCACTACGTTCCGTTATAACATAAACCGTACGTGTTACCTTGGAGATAGACGCATGTTTGGATGGTGTCAATAACTTGAGCACTTGGAAAGAACAATAGACATACAATAGACTGTGCAAAAGCTTCACTGATTCTATAAAATTTCTAACGTTTTATTTACTTCATAAAATTTCAGTCGGATGCAAATACAATGTTTTTGTTCTTAAATTTTGTAACTCATATATTATTCATTACTGTAGAACTAGAATATTTCATGGCTGTTAAATTCTGCGATTTTCATCTATAAATTATTTTTTGACTATTTATTTGTGCAAATTTGGTGCATCATGGACCTACTTTACATAGCCTATTAATGTTTCCTAGAATTCGAGGCCTCAAGCGCACCGTCTGGCCAATAATTGTTATTGCTGACAGCATTACATGATTTATTAATTGAGAGTATTGAATTTGTGGCTTCTCACTCTGTGCAACTGTTTTGTTGCATTTCATTGATATTACAAAATTAACATATCATTACTGTTTGGTGCAATCCTGATCACTGTTTTGTAGATGTTAATCAAATGTTAATTAGCAGATTATGAAGTGATGTGTTAGCATTTGTGTATGCTTTGAGGAGTATACTGTATTTAAATCCTGGTATTTGGTATTATCTGAAATTGGCATAATTTTAACGTTGTAATTTAGGCCCAATGTCGATGCATAATTGTTGATCCCATCATTTCCAATGTAGGCTAATGACAGTTATTAGTTTGTCTAATATACATGTATATAGAAATATTTACTTGATCAATCACATTATTTTTTTTGTTTGATTGTGTGAGATACAGTGAAGGGTCACGGTGGAGGAGATTGGGACTATTGATTTGGAGTGTTCTGAGGGTGGGGGTGGGGGTGGTATGTCGGTCAATTATAGGTAGGTATGCTGAGCAGGGTGTTTTATAACAACATAAGTAGGATGTAAACTTCTATTGGGTTCCATTATATACTCATATTACTTATATAGAGATACCTATTGGAACCTGCCATTTTGTCTTTGGCAAGACTTTCGCTCTTGGCTCAAGAGCTTCCTCGGGCCTAATGAAAAGATCCTCTCACTGGGTCACATGACCGCCATGGATTTGGCGATCATGTGACAGCAGAGCTGTGTAACGGGGGGCAAGGACCCCAAATCTGAAGTTCCATAGTAAATACTTATTCATGTAAAACAGTAACTATCATACATATAAAAGCTCAAAGTCGTCCATTTTTCCCTCGCGAAGGCGTTTGGCAGCATACGATGTATCTGCCTCAAACAGCAACCAGAAAATAGCTCTTCTCAAAGTATTAGAAAAATAGAACATTTAATATTCAAATTAGCTGCTAAAATATTTGTACAGCAAAAAAAAATTTTCACTTTCAACAAGAAATGAAATTGCACAAGGATTAGAGAACCTCATTTCAATTTCATTACAAATTATCATATACGCAGCAAACGCACAAAAACGAATCGTGCTAAAACAATGTTTATGTAATATTTATTATATTCTAATTTAAATTCTTCAATCGGGAAAAGATTTGACAAAAATAATTTCCACCGTTGGATCGACTTTTACATTGGCCACATTCGAAGGATTTCTGTCGTTTGATACAAACAATAAAACTGGGCATCAAAGATACGTTTTTACTCTGCCTACAACTACAGACTGTCAGATTCTAATCTGGTCAATTTTGTTATGTCTATCACTTTATTTGAAATGGACAATTGTCAGAAACATTTATGAATTATTAAAATTCAGAACATTTCTAGTAGCCTTTTGAATAAATAATGCATATCTAAAATAAAATAAAAACAAGGATGCAATATTCTATGAATATATAATATGCTACAAATGAATCGAGTGCTAAGTAGGCTACAAACCTCACAGTGTTAGCGATTCAGGATTTCATAGGTTAAAATCAACGAATATTAACCGTCGATATATATATAATAATTGAACAGATCAAATATTACATCATCATCATCCTTTGAACATAACGACACAAAAAGTTGAATGTAGAATGGTTTGAATTTAAATGCAAAGTCCTCAGATGGACGATTTTATGCGAGTATCATTTTTGTGCACAGCGACAACAGTGAAGCTTCCGAAGCGAGAAACTAAACGTTACACAAATGGAAAAATGCCACTGCGATGCGTCTAGCTGTCATGAGGCGCGACCACCGCTCAGTGTCAGCAAAGACTGACGCTGCTCGCTCAATAACCGACAGAAGCATGCCAGCTTTGTTTTTCCCTCTCTATATACGATGAATCCAGAAAATGTTTACTGCGGTTTGTTCTACTGGACCCGGGCCACATCGGTGGGTGGAAAATTGCATTGATCAAAGGCTTCAATATGTACACTATATACACGTAATAAAATAACACACATTGCTTCATACAACACAGCCTCAAACACTACGGCTTATATATAATAATCATTGGAGTTATTGCATATGTCAGTCATATTCAGTCATAACAAGATATTACAAATCTAACACTGAAACTCTTCTCACATTCGATATTTTGCACATTCGCTATACCTCACAGTACAGTAGAACCTTGCTATCGCAATATTGCTTCTCTCAAAATTTTAATTATATTGTTTTTAACACAAATTTATATATTATCATTGGATGCATTAGTTTTTATTTTGAAAATGAATGTTTTTGAAACTGAATGTTTTTGAATCGGATAAGAAACCATGCACTTTGAGACACAGTGTGCTATGCAAAAATCTGAAATAAGATGTCAAGTGCAAAATAATAGGTTTCCATATTTCTATATGTAGACTGCACCTATGAGAATGGCATGCCTAAATAAGATTAACTTTTTGTTGAAATATTTGTTATTTCTGCTTCTGTATGTTTAAGCGTTACTGTGTAGTCAAGTGTCACTGTGTAGAGGTCGGAAACTGTCGCACGCATGTCGAAAACTGTCACCGGCTTTAGATTAGAACAATGGTGGATATCTTTTAAACTAGTTTGATATTTTAAGTAAATATACTTGAATATAATAATCTATGCAGGGTATTCATGTGTATAACATTTATTTTTTGATAGTTTTCTAAATAAAGCCGTAATTTCACATGCACACCAAGGTGTCAAAAACTGTCCCATTTGCTCTAGTGAAAAAAATAAAAAAATTATGTAGTTTTGTGTAAAGAATTATGAAATTTCAAACTCCAACAATTTTGAGTTTTATCTGACATAAAAGGTACAATTGAATTAAGAACTTGTATTTCAATTTGTAATTATAATTTAATTTTATTCTGTTAATTACGTATTTTGAAATATTTTTGGATAGGTTACGTGAATGTTTTGTTTTATATATTAAAACCGTCAGTTTAAAACCCATACTGTTCAAAGTAAATGTTATTTCTATGGAATGTGCTAATTGCTAGGCAATGATTTGTACAGATAAAGTATTTATATCTCACAGTATATCAGTTTTTGTATATTGTGTATATTGTAGTTAAGGCCAGCTAGGTAGGAGTGGTTATTTCTTCGACATCAGATTTGATGTCATTTTGACACTTCAGTCATCATCACATAAATATGTACAGATATTTCTCTTGAATTTTTAATTCCACTGCTACATGTAATACATTTTTATCTATTTTCCCATATTTATTTTGATACTTTGCCACTGTAATTGTTATTCCACTGCACATTTTTTCTTTATTTCTTATTGGTAGCACCCAGCAAAACTGGGGCACATCACTTAGTTCTTTATATATATATGTATATTGCCACAGAACTGGGGTGATTGGTAGTGGAATTTCCTACTAAGCGAAAATTATTGTAAATTTTTTAATAATATAAATTACATTTTTTCATTTCTTTGACTATGATTTGTATTTTTATACTAAATATGTAAGTGAAATTGTGACAAAATATCATTGTCGTGCTAATAATGGTGATGGATCCACGGACCAGACGTACTCATGGATCATCACCCTCAGGGAGCTCGGACAGTCGTCGCTGTCCTGTTTTTGTTTCTTAGATGGCGGGGATGATGTGCAATGTGTTGTTTCATTTTAAAGGTGTATTGTGATATAGGCATTGTAGAAGGGCATGGTTGCAGTGGCTGTATTTGTTGTATTTTATATTTGTTATATTTTAGTGATATTTTTTTTTTCTTCCCAAAGTGGATGCCTGGGATGATTCTGATGATTGTGATGAATTAACACTAAGTCATCTTCACCTTTTCTTTTGATAGATTCAGGCATGCTGTAATGTTTGCCCGTGTCTCCTCATGGCTCTCACATGTTACTGTGTTTGAGAATGATCTGTAGAGGATGCATTTATTTTCTCCTACTAAGGTGACCAATCATTCCAAGTGCTCATAAGTGAAATGGGTGGTAGCAGCAGTAGGGTTACTAGTAATGATTCAGTACTCAGGTGGCAGCCTCGCTGGTGTTAGTGTTATTATATTTGGATAACACTGTACTAGCACTAGCAATCGACTTGCACAAGACTGTAGATGTTATCGGTGCTGGTGGCTCCAATTCTTCGGTCAAATTTTCATCAATTAATACCAATCTTTGTGGTAAAATGGCCTCAAGACAGCTTCTCCAAAATGATTATCAAAGAAAGTTTTCAATTCGAATACCAGTTGGTCAATGAAATCACTGTCGCGAGGAATGCAAATGTATTTTAAATCCTTGAAGGTGTAAATGATGAAGTAACAACCTTTCCTAATAGTTCAATAAAGCTGTCCCTGGACAAGGTAGTGATAATTATGATCAGCTTTCAAGAATAATTCATTGTCCCAGGTACACAAATAAGGCACAATGATAGGTGAAATTTCTTGCTCTCTACAATATGGACATTTATATCAACAGTGTAGTCATCACCATGGAGAAGAGGCTGCAATAAAACTGAATTCTGAACTTACATACATTCTACATTTTTTCAATCTCACACCATGTGTTTCTTAAAATTTTCTTGCAGCAAGACACTCATATTTATTACCATGTTTAATAGGAGCGCAACAAATTACGCTGCTTTTTGTCATTGAATATGCCAAGAGTGTGAAATTTGTTGCTGGTTGAGCTTTGCAAATCTTAACAAAGTTGGATGCTGTCAATTGTACACACCTTTCTGAATACCAATTTCTGGATGCATTCTGGCCACAAGGCAACTTCTTCACCTCTTCCCTTCTTTCTACTGAAAGCTCTATGGCACCGAGAGGTTTAAAAAATTCTGTTGTAGTGTCATCTTTGTAATATACTTGATCATGAATGAGTGCAGGTTAGCAGGTTCTGTAGTTTTGCCAAAGGGAGTAGATTTTACAAGATGGACTAGTTGGTGGTTATTTTGTTATTATTATTTTTTCTTAAATCATGATTAAATTGTGCACACTGGTAGGAACATAATAACATGATTAACTTCTTTCCTCCCCACACATCTATGCTACTACTTATATTTGATTTTAAATGTTATCGTGTTTTTATGATTATCAACAAGCGGTAAATAAAGAGTTACCATACACAGAGCTAGTTTAGGTTCAAAAGAACTGATTCGAAATCTTTATCTATGGGTTCTGATGGTTGTTTCTAGTGTGGAATTTAGTGTAGTATCCAGAAACCAAGATTTTAAGCGCAGCCCGGTGCCCCCTGTGCCCCCATCCCCGGATCTTCCTATGACCTGGCGTCCTACACACGTCCATCTGGGGGATGTGGCAGTAATTACTTCTACACTCTCGCTGCAGCAGACGCCAACACCCGGGTGGTGATCTATAGGCAGATCCAGGGTGTGTGCAGGGGGCGCAAGCTCCCTTTTCCCACCAAAATACTTTATTTCCATAGGGTTTTTGGCATGTCTATCGTCGATCGCGTGTACAAAAAGCATGAATTCTGCCCTCCCCCCCTTTCCAAAAACCTGGATCTGCCATTGGGATCTACAACGGAACTGACCTATTGCAAAGTGTCACCCTCGACCAACACCAGACCAACACAAGACCTACACCTACGTCACAGCTTACTCTGATAATCAAGATTTTCACCCCACGCGGATGAAAGTGGAGTCCACAAACCCCCTGTCTGTGATATCGAGAGCAGTGCCAGTGTGTGAGGTAGAGGAATGTGTTCAAGTTGCTGAACAATATCCATTTCAATTAACATTATGTTCGGTATTCTATGTGGATAAACCAATTAGAATGTCATTGGTGACAGTAAGTAAAGAAGGTGCTATGTGCTGGTATAAGTATTTTCTCTGTATGTTTTATGGATGTTATTGGATAATTGTTTCTTTGGTGTTTACTTCACAGCTAGCTAAATATATTTGTTGAATCACCGATTGTTAGTGTTTAAAAGATAAATAAAATGAACAAATAACAAGACAATCACATATACACAATTTAAACAGTTTGTACACAATAATACAATAATAATAAAATATAATACAATAATAATACAATAATAATATACAATAATTTTATCACTCACAACCTTGAATATACACATTGCAATTAAAGTCAATGATACAGAATGTAGAGAAAAGGGTATATTTTCATTATACTTTATGTCATCTTTAAGTCTACTGTTTCCCAACAAAATTATCTACACGATTTCATCAATTCCCTGCCCACGATAATAATTCATAAGACATTTTGACTTCATGATAATCTACCATTATGTCTTACATAACTTGACTATAGAGACCCTCTGAAATACTTAAATCAAATCCCAACCGTTTCGGTCACTATAGCGAACGGAGCACCGCGTCAAATAGCAATGTCCGTCCACGTTAGTCAAGGAGCAGGTCAATGTATCTGAAACACAAACATGACACAGTGTGAAAAAAAAAATAAACCAGAAGGCTCGCAACATTGCTAAAAATGTTATGTAGAGGTGATGGCATTATTAGTTTGTTGCATATGACCTAATTGGCGATCGCACGATAGTTCGAATCTTCGCACTAAGGGCTGAAGAATCAAAAAAAAAGATTCAAATACTTATTTTTAGACTTATGTGTTAGTCTAGAATTCTAGAACTTTGACTCTTACCTTACCTGACTGGCAGGTATTCTATGCCACTAGGCAGGTGGTCATTGGTGAGCAGCGTGTGCCGAATGGCGAGGCGGCACTGGTGCAGCAGCCGCGACGGCGTCTTGTATCTGCCGGACACACCGAGTAGGGTTTGATGATTACAATACAATATACATTTTATTGGCTCACATTCCACTTTTAGGCCTCCTTAAACAAATGGTGCTTCAATTGGGATTTTAAAATGGGATTGGGACAACTTTGATTGTCAAATTGATAATGGAAGTTTGTTCCATAATTTGGGTGCTGGTATTATAAAAGCTCTATCACTATTACATAAGACCCGGGCCACATCGGTGGGTGGAAAATCGCATTGATCAAAGGCTTCAATATGTACACTATATACACGTAATAAAATAACGCACATTGTATTTTGCTCATACAATTCAGTCATAACACCTTACAGTAACACTGAAACAGTAGAACCTTGCTATCTCAAATATTGCTTCTCTCAAAATTTTATTTATATTGTTTTTTATACAAAAATATATATATATATATATATATATATTACTTTCCGTTTATTTTAAGCAGATCTGCAATAATTTAATGTCACTATTTTGCATTTAAAAATGAAATCCTTGTGTGGGCTGGGAGCCACCAGCCGGTGTTGGTGGCACTTCGGCTGGCTCGGTAGACCAGATAGACCAGGACGACAATGGACACCAGAAACAGCAGCGCAACGACGGTCATCAAGAATGCCGATACCGGCAGCAGCGCCGCTGTGTCGTCGTCGCCTACAGCAAAGGGCAGACAGTCGACGAGTCTGCGTCTTTCTTGTTTTTTTTATTTATTTATTATTTTATTTATTCATTTTGCCATATGTACAAAAGATATTAATAATATAAAATTCAGGTAATTTACAATAATCATAAAAACAAAAACATTTAAAATCACATATATAAGTAGTAATATAAATGGCTGGGGAGGAAAGAAGTGGATTACTTATCAAGTTCCTCCCCATTAGGTAAAATGAATAATACATTAGGTGAAACAGTACATTAAGAGGGGATGACACATGATAGTGGAACATGGGGGAAAAATAGTGGAACATGGCAATATCCTCAATTTTTTTCACAATTTGTGGCGAATTTACCGCGTTTTGCATCTTTCAACGTGACAAAGAATTGCTGATAACTTGTATTCACAATTGTTTGTTTGTGGTCATTTATATACTCGTCAAAGTCTGAACACAATGATGTTTACAACATGCACTTGTCCGGATTGTGGTCTATATGATAGCATGTGCACTCTCCGGGTACATGTTGTCAACGTCATTGTGTTCAAACTTTTCCTTCATCTGCAGGCCAACAGGCAAAAGTTTGAGTTCGGCGACAGCCTCATGTGTAACGCCCATACTCGTGAAGGCGTCGTCGGAATAGCTCGCCATCCGGGCGCGGACGGCAGACGTGCATCTGCCGGCCAGAGAGGGCATGTACTCTGGGAGGAGCGCCTCCCACCTGGCGCCGTGCTGCACCAGCAGGGCCACAAGGTCCCATCTCTGAATGTCGATGGCCTCTTTGAGTGGGGTGACCGTGATGGCCAGGTCATGCCTCTCTTGGCGGTGGTTAAGGGTCGTTGGGTTGATCAGCTGCTCCACGAGGGCACGTGGAACAGGGGAGTCCCGGCTGCTGGAGTCCAGGGCTCGTAACAGCGCAGTCTCCCCGCCTTGACTCACAATGTTGACCTTTGCTCCTTGGTTTATGAGCTCCCTGGCCACGGCCCATCTCCTCGCGTTGAGGGCAAGGGAGAGGGCCGTGACCCCGCCAAAACTGCCAAAATTGAAGCTGAGACCGGGCATGTAGTCCGTTTGGACATTGAGGGTCTTGGGTGAGGTCAGGGCCAGCAGCTCTTTGTCGGTAAATCCCTCGGCACCGCTGTTGAGGGCAGCTATCAGCGGCGTGGGGCACGGACCCCCGGACCACACTGCCACCTCGGCCCCGTGCCTCATCAGTACCCGCACGTGGCATGCGTTCTTCCTCATTGCTGCCACGTGCAACGGCGTAAAATAACTAACTCCATCCTCGCCATGCTTCGCCAGCGAGTTTAGGGTCCTCGGGGTGATGAGACACGCTGGAATGTCGTCGCTACCTCTTCCACGTCCCACGGCCAAATGCAGAGCATTCCATTCATATAGCAGATCGCCGTACTCGTTGGTCGCTCCGGGCCATCTGAAGGTCTCGCCTGGGTCAGCCCCGGCCGCCACAAGCACGCGCACGGCGGGCCATTGCCGCGCCAGGACCACACCAACTGTTCATTTCTTCACTTCATTTGCTGCTACTTATCAAACCGTCTGCTTTTCTAAATGATTTGTGGAGTCTCATGTGAACAGCATAAGCACTAGATCATGGAAAACATTTGCCACATTCACGACAAATATGCCGTTTCTCCTCACTGTGAGTTTTCAGGTGATCTGTCAACTGCTGATTGTGGGCAAAATTCTTGGCGCATTCATTGCATTGAAACACTTTTTCACACACTGTAGTTTTTTCTTCAATACGGGTTCCTGTGTGACTGGTCAAGTTGCCTTTTGTAATGAAACATTTTCCACAGTCATTGTGTTCTGTCAGTATTTCCTCACAGCTGGCACCTACTGATCTACTTGCTATTGAATCCGGGATCTAGCAGTATGATTGGTTTATGACATATATTTAAATATCCACAAATCCCCTACCTCTTCAGCTCTGGTCCACTGGCTTCTGTTTGTACAAGCAAGGGATGATTCACCATATTCAGTCGTCACTGTTGATCCAGTGTGTATTCTCAAATGCCTAGCCAGAATTCCCTTATCATCGAATCTTTTTTCACACAGTAGGCACTGAAAAGGATTCTCTCTAGTGTGGATTCTTGCATGGTATGTTAGATGATGCTTTTGTCTGAATGATTTATCACACTCTGCACATTGAAATGGTCTCTCCTCATTATGGATTCTAATGTGTTCTGTCAGATGTCCCTTCAGCCTGGATGTACACTGATGTTGCTTTCCATTGTCCACATCCATATTTGGTTTCATGTCAGATGTTAAATTATCTTTCTCTTCCTCACACAATCTATTATTAGTAGATCTACTTGCTACTGAATCCGGGATCTAGCAGTATGATTGGTTTATGACATATATTTAAATATCCACAAAAATATGAAGCAGCATAAACTAAATTATTACTTATTATTGGGTGTTATTTTATTAATTCAATCTTTACGTCTATACAAATCTGGTCTAATTTCACCATTAACTTAGGCTCCATAAAATTGATAAAATGTTTCTCGTCCAGCCTATTTTCGTACACATAGGAGGGAGGTCAATTTTATTCTTTATTTTTTATTTTGCTGATTTTTCCGTTTATTTTTTATCACTGGGGAGGCAATAAAGATGTTCAGGAGGCTGCACTATACACAGGCTGGAGGGGACGAGAAACATTTTATTATTTTCATGGGGCCTTATATTGAGGGTGGGGGTGGGGGGTGGTATGTCGGTCAATTATAAAATATATGCAGAGCAGGGTGTTTTATAACAACATAAGTAGGATGTAAACTTCTATTGGGTTCCATTATATACTCATATCATTGGAACCTGCCATTTGTCTTTAAAAAGACTTTTTGGCTCAAGAGCTTCCTGGGCCTAATGAAAAGATCCTCTCACTGGGTCACATGACCGCCATGGATTTGGCAATCATGTGACAGCAAGAAATCTGAAGTTCCATAGCAAATACTTATTCATGTAAAACAGTAACTATCATGCATATAAAAGCTCAAAGTCGTCCATTTTTCCCTCATGAAGGCGTTTGGCAGCATACGACGTATCTGCCTCAAACAGCAACCAGAAAATAGCTCTTCTCAAAGTATTAGAAAAATAGAAAATTTAATATTCAAATTAGCTGCTAAAATATTTGTACAGCAAAAAAAATTTTTCACTTTCAACAAGAAATGAAATTGCACAAGGATTAGAGAACCTCATTTCAATTTCATTACAAATTTTCATCTACGCAGCAAACGCACAAAAACGAATCGTCCTAAAACAATGTTTATGTAATATTTATTATATTCTAATTTAAATTCTTCAATCGGGATAAGATGTGACAAAAATAATTTCCACCGTTGGATCGACTTTTACATTGGCCACATTCGAAGGATTTCTGTCGTTTGATACAAACAATAAAACTGGGCATCACAGATATGTTTTTACTCTGCCTACAACTACAGACTGTCAGATTCTAATCTTGTCAATTTTGTTATGTCTATCACTTTATTTGAAATGGACAATTGTCAGAAACATTTATGAATTATTAAAATTCAGAACATTTCTAGTAGCCTTTTGAATAAATAACGCATATCTAAAATAAAATAAAAATAAGGATGCAATATGCTATGAATATATAATATGCTACAAATGAATCGAGTGCTAAGTAGGCTACAAACCTCAGTGTTAGCGATTCAGGATTTCATAGGTCAAAATTAACGAATATTAACCGTCGATATATATATAATAATTGAACAGATCAAATATTACATCATCATCATCTTTTGAACATAACGACACAAAAAGTTGAAGGTAGAATGGTTTGAATTTAAATGCAAAGTCCTCAGATGGACGATTTTATGCGAGTATCATTTTTGTGCACAGCGACAACACTGAAGCTTCCCAAGCGAGAAACTAAACGTTACACAGATGGAAAAATGCCACTGCGATGCGTCTAGCTGTCATGAGGCGCGACCACCGCTCAGTGTCAGCAAAGACTGACGCTGCTCGCTCAATAACTGACAGAAGCATGCCAGCTTTGTTTTTCCCTCTCTATATACGATGAATCCAGAAAATGTTTACTACGGTTTGTTCTACTGGACCCGGGCCACATCGGTGGGTGGAAAATTGCATTGATCAAAGGCTTCAATATGTACACTATATACACGTAATAAAATAACGCACATTGCTTCATACAACACAGACTCAAACACTACGGCTTATATATAATAATCATTGGAGTTATTGCATATGTTGTCTACTAAAAGAGATGCTTATTCTAAAGTCGTGGCTCATACTTAATTCAGTCATAACAAGATATTACAAATCTAACACTGAAACTCTTCTCACATTCGATATTTTGCACATTTGCTACACCTCACAGTACAGTAGAACCTTTCTATCTCAATATTGCTTCTCTCAAAATTTTATTTATATTGTTTTTTACACAAATATATATACAAGTTGATTACTTTCCGTTTATTTTAAGCAGATCTGCAATAATTTAATGTCACTATTTTGCATTTAAAAATGAAATCCTTGTGTGGGCTGGGAGCCACCAGCCGGTGTTGGTGGCACTTCGGCTGGCTCGGTAGACCAGATAGACCAGGACGACAATGGACACCAGAAACAGCAGCGCAACGACGGTCATCAAGAATGCCGATACCGGCAGCAGCGCCGCTGTGTCGTCGTCGCCTACAGCAAAGGGCAGACAGTCGACGAGTCTGCGTCTTTCTTGTTTTTTTTCATTTATTTATTATTTTATTTATTCATTTTGCCATATGTACAAAAGATATTAATAATATAAAATTCAGGTAATTTACAATAATCATAAAAACAAAAACATTTAAAATCACATATATAAGTAGTAATATAAATGGCTGGGGAGGAAAGAAGTGGATTACTTATCAAGTTCCTCCCCATTAGGTAAAATGAATAATACATTAGGTGAAACAGTACATTAAGAGGGGATGACACATGATAGTGGAACATGGGGAACAGGGCAACAGGCAAAACAAAGTTTGAGTTCGGCGACAACCTCATGTGTAACCCACGCCCATGCACTCGTTGTGGTCTATAATAGCATGTGCATCCCATTCATAGATAAACTGCCGGCCATCTGCACCGTGCTGAGTCGCTCTGTTTGGGCCATCTGAAGGTCTCGCCGGGTCAGCCCCCCACCTGGCCGCCACAAGGGCACGCGCCGCGGCGGGCCATTGCCGCGCCAGGACCACACCAAATGTTCATTTCTTCACTTCATTTGCTGCTACTTATCAAACCGTCTGCTTTTCTAAATGATTTGTGGAGTCTCATGTGAACAGCATAAGCACTAGATCATGGAAAACATTTGCCACGTTCACGACAAATATGCCGTTTCTCCTCACTGTGAGTTTTCAGGTGATTGGTCAACTGCTGATTGTGGGCAAAATTCTTGGCGCATTCATTGCATTGAAACACTTTTTCACACACTGTAGTTTTTTCTTCAATACGGGTTCCTGTGTGACTGGTCAAGTTGCCTTTTGTAATGAAACATTTTCCACAGTCATTGTGTTCTGTCAGTATTTCCTCACAGCTGGCACCTACTGATCTACTTGCTATTGAATCCGGGATCTAGCAGTATGATTGGTTTATGACATATATTTAAATATCCACAAAAATATGAAGCAGCATAAACTAAATTATTACTTATTATTGGGTGTTATTTTATTAATTCAATCCATAGACGTCACAGGGGTGAGGTTTCTCGCAGCTGTGGATCAGAAGGTGCTGGGTGTAATTAGTATGTTCATTAGTGGTGTAATTGACACTGGCCGCACTTGAACCTCTCTTTCCCCTACCTCTTCAGCTCTGGGTGACTGTGCCCTCTTGTACACAACAAGGGATGACGTCATAGGTTGTCACTGTTGACGCCGGAGAATCTCCAGCTGCCCCCCCTCGAGGGGTCAACACGTTTCATATGGTGGGAAGGGTGTGTCTGCCTCCATTTGTGCTTCTGTGCTTCTGTGGCCGAATGGATAGGGAGTTGGACTTGTGACCAGAAGGTCGTGGGTTCGATTCCCGGTCGGGTCTGATGGTAAGTGTTGAGCAAACTTACCTCTAACAGGTTGCACACTGCTCCGTGGTACCTACACGTTAAATAGGTACAGGTCGGTGATAAGCGTGCGCAAACAGCAGTGCCGATGCAGCCAGTATGGTATGCTCCCAGGGGAGTTGAGAAAGATATATATATGAGAATGTGCCGATGACCTGGTGTAAATTGTAAAGTCCTGAGATCAAAACTTGGATCAAGACTATAAACCAGACATTTATTTATTTACATTTACATCTCTGTCTCAGTCTTCTTATCTGGATGGCTTCCTTCACTCCACATTCAAAGTACTTTGGTTCGACACATAAAACTTTTGTATTCTCTATGGAGATGCCATGTCCCTGTTTGTCAGTGTATAGATGACGAGATACTTCCTACCTGTAGAGCTTGGGCGTCTATCTTCCATGAACCTTCCTTTCAGAGATCGTTCTGTCTCACCAACATATGATGCATCACAATCACAATCTCATGTAAATAAAAA
>CM032669.1:52649295-52669378 GCA_019095985.1 Streblospio benedicti
GATCATCAGACAAGATAAGATTGAAGAAGACACTAAATGCCCAAGTGACGAAAGAACGGTGAGAGAAATGAAGAAAATGGCAAACAGCATATGCCCTATAATTCAGATGGAAGAAGATTATCCCAGTAAAAATGATGATAAAAAATTATCCATCCTAGATTTGAAAGTATGGGTCAACGAGAAAAACATCATACTCTATGAATTCTATCGAAAAAACATGGCATCAAGACTAGTAATGATGCGAAGAAGTGCCATGCCATTTTCTATGAAGAGAGCAGTCCTAACACAAGAAGCCTATCAGATCCACCTAAAGATTGCTTAATGAACTGTAAATCGAATTCCATCAGGGGCGGTAGCTAGAGTAGCCTGTCACAATAGATTGGACTAGATGTAACACCATAGATAATATAAATACTGCCTTTAACATTATGCAATCAGAGTGCTCTCAATAGAAGTAAATTAATGTTCCCATTTCCAATTTTATGTATGCATTATGTAAAATATGAACTGGTTCTTGTAAGCCATATCAGTAATCTAGCAATCACTTTTTACAATCATATAGTAAATTATATCTTACCTTTGACAATTAGATAAAATGTATATATATTGACAATACTTTCTTTGATCTTTACATTTTTATAAATTGTTAAAATATTCCCTGAAGAGGACACTTATGTGTAAAAAACGTCCAATTAAACTAGATTAAATATAAAATTTTATTGTCTCCAAACACACAGAATAAGTAGTATAAAAACCAACAATGAGACCATCTGTGTCGTCTAAAATTAACAAATTGCAAATGTAAATAATTGGCCTATAGTCTTATGATATATCTTAGCTACAATATGTTCAAGTAGCTATGCAAGTTGATTTGCAAAAACATATGAAAAATAGGACTCTTCAATCTGAACTGTTTCCCAAATAGGCGTCACAGGCATGAGATTTCTCACCGCTGTGGATCAGAAGGTGCATTTGGTGTCAATAATTGAGTGAAAAAATTTCCCCCAAGTTCTGGGTATGTTCATTAGTGGTGTAATTGACACTGGCCGCACTTGAACCTCTCTTTCCCCTACCTCTTCAGCTCTGGGTGACTGTGCCCTCTTGTACACAGCAAGGGATGACGTCATAGGTCGTCACTGTTGACGCCGGAGAATCTCCAGCTGCGCCCCCCCTTGAGGGGTCAACACGTTTCATATGGTGGGAAGGGTGTGTCTGCCTCCATCTCTGTCTCAGTCTTCTTATCTGGATGGCTTCCTTCACTCCACATTCAAAGTACTTTGGTTCGACACATAAAACTTTTGTATTCTCTATGGAGATGCCATGTCCCTGTTTGTCAGTGTATAGATGACAAGATACTTCCGACCCGTAGAGCTTGGGCGTCTATCTTCCATGAACCTTCCTTTCAGAGATCGTTCTGTCTCACCAACATATGATGCATCACAATCACAATCTCATGTAAATAAAAATAAGGGGGGGTCATCAATTTTGTACATGAACATCAGACCAAATCCTCACACTACCCCGGCAATAAATAATGGGCAGTCCCTAAGCAACAATTATTTTTCATCAAATGTGTCAAATTACATTTTATGATGAAATTTATATATAATTCTCCGACGGTGGGCGTGTCCATGTTTTTATTTTTTTTATTTTTGGAAATTCGCCTGCAATCAATTTTCTGGGGCGCTTCCACGCATTTAGAGTGTACCACTTTATTGGACATCACATTTCACAGGTTTATTTGTTCTTGTGCGCTTGCTTTCATAAGTATTGACGAGAAAACTGCTTTACAATCACTTATTCATATATATATAATTCTGATGCGTTTTTCAATGTACTTCCGCTTTAGCTTCCGCTTTAGCCGATTGCATTGTATAAGCATGCATGTTACACCGTGTCCATTTCGCTTTAGCCGATTGCATTGTGTTTCCAATGCATGTTACATCGTGTCCATTCAAAAAAAAATTTATGAATTGATTTTAATCAAGGCGTTTTACTCCCCTCAAGATTGTCTCTGTAGGAGAAGGGCTCGCTAGTATATAATGAGGAAGTGTTAAAATTAAGCGTAGGTGGTTGGAATGGGCAGACAAACATAAGACATCAAATATTTCGATCGACTCCCACAATCACTGATTGGGTTGTTGTCTATAATACAATTTCCAACCAATTAGTAATCAATCAAATCCTATATTTATTTAGACAAGTCCCAATTATTCCTCAATTTGAGTGTGCCCTGGCTGCCCAGTTTACTTCTCAACCATTCCCTGCACCAATCTAGCATTTGGTTCTGTTTGATCCATACCCAGACGTGATAGTTCTTTCTGTATGTCTGGGTTCCATGTCTGTTTTGGTTTTCCCTTGCCTATTTCTCTATATTGAGCTTTAATTTTTGTTTTAATTTTCAAGGGTGTTCATGGTTGATTGTCTTGACTTCTTTCAGAAATAGTTTGAACACTAATGTGTTCATAATACATGCATGTATATACGTACAAACATGTTGTTTGTTCGTATATATTGCTAATACTCATGATTTTACCAAGTCATGATGTATGGTCATTTGAAAAAGACGCTTACTGTAAAACTAGAAATTTTCGTGGCTATTTAATTTCGCGGTTTTGATCCATGAATTATTTCGCGGCTATTTAATTTCACGGTTTTTAAGAATCTGGAAATTTTATATGAATATTTCAGCAGAATTTTCCAGCAAAGATTAACAATCAATAAATAGAACTTTATAATTTTATCTTTTATCAATACTTGAAGTAAATGACAAAGTAATATGACAAATTCAACTGAAGTGTACATAAAAATGCATAATCACAAGTTCAAATCTCATTAAAAAATTAACATTGACTTAAACTAATGTCTCTATTTTCTACTTTTTCACATTCATTTTTTAGCATTAGACATCATATATAAGGTCCACGGGTAGTATGTCTCTTGCCAGTAGAAGATGAAGAAGTTGTTTAACACATTAACAACATTTGCATTGACAGCAGCCATGGCCCTAATCACAAATACGTGACTCAGTTATAGGTTAGGCCCTATACAAAAATATCCAACTCGATTAATTTATGCCATATGTATTTGGTTACCATGGCCCATGGCTGTGTTGGAATCAGGTGGCAGATAAAAAACATCTTGATCTATTAGAAGCAACATTATGTATAATATTGTTTGTCTTCTTGAAAAATGAATTTATATTTTGTTGTTTGGCTATTTCAAAATTATTTTAGACTTATTACATACCAGAAAATTAACACAGTAGCGTACTGCTTATGAATACTTGTACTGTATTTGTTATGCATCACTAGATCACAAAGGTATGTTGTCAAAGTTGAAATAATTTTTTATAGGCGTCGCCTGTAAGTCAGCAGTGGTTACCGTAAACTTAGTAATATATGATGGGGTAAAAAATATTTGCTGGCTATTAATGTTTCGAGCTATTTAATTTTGCGGTTTCTAACCCATCCGCGAAATTCGCTAATTAAATCGTGCGCAAATATTTCTAGTTTTACAGTAATAGGGAAACATATTTAATGGGGCTCTTGGTACTCTCCCCCAAAAAATTTACAAAACAATGTGATATTAGCTGCAATCTGGTGTTATTGCAGGTGAATATAAAGTACAAGTTTATCTTGAACCTTCATCTCCAAAGTGGTTGAATTATTAAATTATTAGATGAACAATGATGAGATTCACTGAACATTGGCCCTGATGATCAATGCGAAAATCTCCATCGACACCAGAGTAAGCTTCGTCTTGCCCAGAGCTGCCAGCGGCAGGAACATAGCCCAAATCTTGATCCTTCCTACACGAGGATCCGGTTTAGCATTTCCTGAAATGATCATCAACTTAAAATGAAGAATATAAAATGCCTATCTGACTTTCAAAACTATATCAGAAGTTCATACAATAATTTTCTTTTGCTACAAACTTAATGGAATTTTACCTAAACTCCTAGACATCGTGCTCAAGCTGTTGGGATGACAAAAAACACTTCCTAAAAAGTATTAGCATTCACTTACCAATTATTTATTTACTCTCTGAGATGGTTTTGTCCACTACGTTCCATTATAACATAAACCGTACGTGTTACCTTGGAGATAGACGCATGTTTGGATGGTGTCAATAACTTGAGCACTTGGAAAGAACAATAGACATACAATAGACTGTGCAAAAGCTTCACTGATTCTATAAAATTGCTAACGTTTTATTTACTTCATAAAATTTCAGTCGGATGCAAATACAATGTTTTTGTTCTTAAATTTTGTGTATCTGCACTACACATATCCAGTTTTAAGTCATTTAAGTCACATAGTTTGACATTAACATGCGAGTTTTTGAGCTCAGACTGAGATGCAAACGCAAAGTCTATGCATTTTTTCTGGTCTTAATTACATCTATTTGATTAAGACTTTTTTCACTAATGAGGATTTCTGTTTCAAATATTTTGGTTTGTTGTATATCTTAACATGTTAAGTTTTGTTATACAATTTATCATGTTTTATCGCTTCTGGCATTTTGATGATTTCTGCTTTATAACGTTTCTGGTGCATCCAATGTTTGATTTAGTTTCTGAAAATGAAAAGATGTTTATGATATAATTATATAATAGTATAGATCTACATGGCTATAGGTTGTCATAAATGCTAGCAACATAACAAGATCCAATGGTATTAAACCATTGTAAAGCTTATATTTAAAAATTGTAGTCATATAAATATTGCAATATTTTGAAAGGACAAATTATTTATTCTGAATCAACTTGAACCCACTCAAGAGTGTAGCAATCAGTAACATAGTGACACTGTATACTATTTACTATCTTGATCAAAATAATTATTTCTAAACTTGAACTCTTCAGGGTTATATATTAATAAACAAGCTAGTAAAACCAAGAGTTTAATTACTGCATGGCTTATGACATCCATGCCTCTGAAAGGTATTTGTAGGTAAGAGGAGACGTAGGTTCATGGATCGAGACATGTAATGTTTGTTCAAGAAGCTGATTTCAAGTAAATTTAAAAAGATACTGGGGGAGCATGCCTTTAGATCCCCTTAGCTATACTTATTGTCTACGCCACTTGCAGCTGTGCCTTCAGCGCTAACTTCCAAGGTCTCACTTTTGACGTTCCCGTTTTCAAAAACTTTGAATTGGCCAGTGCCCTTTAAATATCCGGCCACATTGGGCTAGTGCTCCTGTTATTGCTCTCGCCAAACTGGCTAGAGGATTTTGAAATGAGAGGAATTCCCTTTGATCACAAATCTGCTGGTGTTCTATCATTTCTAATGACTTGTTGATGTATATGATCTCCTTTTTGCTCCCAAATCTTTCCACCTTCAACAGCTTCATTTCCCCCAATTTACCCTCAACTTAATGTCATCTATTGATATAGATAAAGCTTCCATCTCATCTATAGCTGGGGAGGTGGTGTCCCTGCATAAGATGTCTTGGTGTGATAGTTTATCCAATGAAAAATTTAATAATGGGGGGGGGGTCATGGAAAAACATACCAAGTGCCCGGGGGGGGGGGGCATGAAAAAATACTGGCATGGCGATAGGGGGGCATGAAAAAAAATTGTCAAGAAAACTATTTCTCTTCACGCCACCCCCACCCCCCATGTATTTAATGACCACTCCCTAAGTAAATACTAATCACTAGATCTAAGACTTACCTTTTTTATCATTTGACAAAGCAGACCATGTGGGTAGAAGCAGAGTATGAAATAGAGCCTATCCGGCGGCCCGTTGCCGGCTGATTTTGGCCCGGGCCGGCTGGTTTCTAAAGTTAATGGCCCAGTGGGCAGGCTATTTTTAGTGAGTTCTCAATATTAACGTAATCAAGGGCCACACACTTTTTGTCAGGGCCGGCTACGTTTTGAAGTTGCCGGCCCTGTGTTCCGTGAACAAATTTTGACGAGTTTCATACCTTGGTAGAAGTACTGTATTCTAGAAGCTAAGAAAACTATTTCTCTTCACGCCACCCCCACCCCCTCTGTATTTAATGACCACTCCCTAAGTAAATACTAATCACTAGATCGAAGACTTACCTTTTTCATCATATATCAAAGCAGACCACTTGGGTAGAAGCAGGGTATGAAATAGAGCCTATCTGGCGGCCCGGTGCCGGCTGATTTTGGCCCGGGCCGGCTGGTTTCTAAAGTTAACGGCCCAGTGGGCAGGCTATTTTTAGTGAGTTCTCAATATTAACGTAATCAAGGGCCACACACTTTTTGTCAGGGCCGGCTACGTTTTGAAGTTGCCGGCCCTGTGTTCCGTGAACAAATTTTGACGAGTTTCATACCTTTGTAGAAGTACTGTATTCTAGAAGCTAAGAAAACTATTTCTCTTCACGCCACCCCCACCCCCTCTGTATTTAATGACGACTCCCTAAGTAAATACTAATCACTAGATCGAAGACTTACCTTTTTCATCATTTGTCAAAGCAAACCACGTGGGTAGAAGCAGGGTATGAAATAGAGCCTATCCGGCGGTGGTGTCCCTGCATAAGATGTCTTGGTGTGATAGTTTATCCTGGTACTGTCTGATAGTATGCAATAGAAAATTTAATAATGGGACGGGGGGGGGGTATGGAAAAACATACAATGTGCCAGGGGAGGCATGAAAAAATACTGGCATGGCGATAGGGGGGCGTGAAAAAAAATTGTCAAGAAAACTATTTCTCTTCACGCCACCTCCCCTCTGTATTTAATGACCACTCCCTAAGTAAATACTAATCACTTACCTTTACCTTTAGTGATACAAGTTGCTGATACTAGAATAGATGATGATGATGCCTAAAAAGAAAAATGTTCACCATTTCCCCCGCCATTTTCATCATTTCCAGTATTCGGCCCCTTAAGGGCCGCATACTTGAATCAGGCTATATTTGCAGAGACATGCTGTTAAATGTACTCAAAGTGTGAAAACTTTATTACTGGGTGAGACAAAAACTTCCTTAGAACCATAACCTTGGAATTCAGACGTACATGTACCTATTTACCAAAATACTAAAATTAACTATTTCAGTAATTATATAAAGTTCTATTCCCCATATAAAATCTATAAATTCAGCATTTAATGAACGTAAATTGCTGATTATCGCCATCTTCACCTTTGACAGCACCTCACACCAGTAGATTACCATTCTATTTATTTATATATTTGTTTCTTTCCGACAATGACAATAAATCGGTACTGCTAGATAAGATAGCCTTAATCAGTTCATTGGACGATTCTGATAAACGTTTTCTAAAAGAAAGTACAACTTTTCTAACAACATCAAAACTATCAATATTATTTATAACAGATTCCTTTGATATACTATCACCTCTTTTAAAATTCGTAAGATTTCTGTAAATGTTATTATAAGCAACTTTAACTTCTTGAAGCTGACTTTTCTTAAAATTGGACCATAGTTCATAGCTATAGTTGCTTGTGCTGTCATACTTGGAAATGACAACTGAGTTTGAGAACAGTCTATGTGATTGTGGACTTTGTTCAAAAACACAAATACCTTGGTAAGGTTATAAGTGATAATCTGTCTGATGATAGTGATATGAACCGTCAAGTTAAACCTTTGTATGTTAGAGAAAATATGTTATCACATACTATTGCTCTCAAGATGTGAAGCGAAAATTGTTTAAAAGTTATTGCACTGACACGCAGATATCCAACTGATTTTCCATTAAGCTTAATCCCTGGAATATTTGACAACTTCATACCCTTGGGTCTAATAACTAAACATTTACACTTTTTTTATTATACACAATATGATTTTCTTTGGTTGTGACTCGGCTAGTGTCGCGAGTGACTTTCAATTTACACTCGCCATACTGAATTCACACTCGCCAAAAATGTTGAACTTGCCATGGTCGGCCAATCTGCCACTTAGATTGAAATGTCCTGGATAATTTTTGTGATGGCTGAAGGGGCTTCTTTGAGTTTGACTGTTCACCCGAGTGTTCACCTTTTATATGTGTCTGTGTATTACGCTTAGATGTTGATGGGGAAGGCTTACTTGTTGACAAAGAGGTTTTAGTTTCAGATTTTTTCACCCCAGCAATGTGTCGCCACATCGTGAAATGAATGGAAAACAGTGGTAGTACTTCAAATATTGAAGTCATTACTTGGAAATTAGATCTACAGTGTTATTCGGGGAAGAAGAACACGGTATCAAAGGACGAAATTGCGCACACCGTATGTCATAACAGTGGAACTAAAAAACGGAAGCCATATAGTTTGACCCAACGCCGGTGACGCACTTTGTACCAAAGTACATTTAAAATTGGCCGCGCACATGTGCAAATAATAACGCGACCTCAATCAATCAATATCTAGTAATTTTGTGTGATAAAACTCATAAAAAGGACAAAAGTTACACTCGCTAGTTCTGGCAAGCAGATTTGAAGTCATACTCACTAGCGGGAATTTACACTCATCTGTGTGGAGTAGCGAGTGTCTAAACTACACCCTGAAAGATGATTAATAAGCTTGTTATTGAGGGCACATCCACATCTTGAGGAATTCAGTTTAATGCTCATATCAAAACAACAAAGGCGAAATTATACTATCTTGTCTCACCCAATTTGTAACACTGAAGCACTCTGAAAAAGTATCAGCCCACTTAATACAAAATAATTGGTTGCAATACCAGAAAACAAAGATACGCACGAAGAACAAATCAGTATTTCTGTTGAGTAGCTCCTTAAGCCCCTTTCACAATTACGTTGCGAGCAGTTAGCAACCACTTGGCGATCATGTTCGCATACGTTACATGAGCAAATCGCACAAGTCGTACGTGCGGTAGGTTCCGTTGCAGGCGAGATTACGATCGCAAGTTAATTTCGGACATGCACAAAATTCAGTTTGGGTCGTAGAGTGGTGTATCTATTGATTTTTTTATGCTTCGCTCGCACGACCGTTGGTATATGCGTTGCACATCGTTGTATAAGCTTGTGTGACCATGAGACTATTGCTCAACGATCGTACGTCCTTGGGCGTGTGTCGACCGTTTTATCCACTTGCATGACATAGTCCGACATGTACATATACCTGTATACTCATTGCACTGACTTCAATACCATAGTTTCATGTCACTCACAGACAGACCAAGTGCATCTGCTTTTTCTTGCATGAGACAATCATTTTTTCTTTGTGTTTTTAAACTCCCCAAGGCCTTTATTATAGAATAGGGTATTTTCTTCATAAAATTCCTATAGCTCTTGCTCCACACGTGGATCAAGCACATGGACTTTGGAGCTCGTGTACTTACCATCTTCTTCATCATCATCTTTAAATCTTCATTGTCACCAATAGGGTCTTGCAGCACGGCATGCTGCGAATTTAAATCTTCTTGTCCAGCATGTTGAGTTTGATGATCATCATCTTCCTGGACTGATGGGATATTTTCGTTATCTACATTCACATTCAATGGCTGACTTGCTGCTTTCTTTCCACATTTGGCATTGTTCTTGATATTTTTTGTATTATTTTTCATGAACAATAGTCTTGTGAACAAATGAAGTACGTCACTTTTATACTTGGTATTGTTGATAATCATAGGTCGTGCGACCTAGCGATTGGACATACACTGTTGCACAACCATTCGTATTGTTTTTTTTAGTCATAACAGTTTATTCCAGTTTTGCTTGTAACATATTTCCACTAAGGGTAAACAAAAATACATATCATACAAATTTACAAACATACATACAAAAAGGATCATGTCCTTTCCAATACCATTCAGTACCACACATGTTTTCTTTCTCATTACTTAGTTTAAAGTCAACATCAAATATATTTACAAAACAAAAATACATACATAAATACACAAAGGATCATTATTTATTTAATTGAATTTATTTATAGTCAATTACACACATTAAAAATACGAGGTGTTCTTGACATTAAATACAAACATCAAGGACATATGCTCACGAAATGATATGCATTATAATGATTGTTAATGAGGGGAAAGTTTTTTTATTTGTCCTGAATTCATACAAATCTTTGAGTATTGTTGATAAAGTCAAAAATATGTTTAAACATAATGTTGTCAATTTCCTTATTTTTTGTTCCATTTACTAATATATTAATGAAGGATTTGATATTTCTATTGTTATGATAATTTTCTATATGGGTTTGAACAGCCATTGATATCTCTCTGCTAAGACCATCAAGCAATTCCTGTCTTTGCGCTGCATGGGCGGGACAATATAGAAAGAAATGCGTTGTGTCCTCTTTAGCCAAATGGCATAGGTCACACATATCATAATCAATAAAATTATATTTCTTTCTGTGGCAATTTAAATCACTAAGACCCATTCTCATCCTGCTATGGTTGATGGGTCCTGTTCCTTCGAAATCCAGAAAAAGAGGGTATGTGGAAATACTATAAATATCTTTTAATTTTTTTTTACATAGTGAAAGAGTAGTACTTTTTCGTATATCTAATTGAGTTTCGTTCCATCGTTTTATTGCAGAGGGTATAAATGATTTCAGGAAATAATTTTTTTGTGTTCTAAATTGTGGTATTAAATTTGGATATCTTATATCGTAATTCTGCCGACCAATGTTAGATGGTATTATATCTACAATATAATTTGGTAGAAGACTATTTTGTGCTTTGTACATAAAAAGTATCATTTGCATATTTCTACGACTTTCTAAATATGTAATGCCAACCTCCTTATGGAGTTCATTATTAGAAGTTTTTTTATAAGCACTTGTAATAAATAATAGCGATTGTCTTTGAATAGCATCTAGTAATTTCAAATTTTCAAGTGAAGAATTTACATATAATTGAAAACCAAATTCCAGGATGGGTCTGATAAAGGCAGTGTATATTTGTAATTTTGATCGTTTTGTGAGTTTGAAGCCAGCTCGTTTTAATGCTGTTAATCTGTTCATGGCTTTAGTGCAATTGTTCTTAATATGCACATCGAAAGACATGTCCTGGGCAAACCTTAGTCCAAGCTGTTTGATTTAGTCGACTTTTTTAAATTTTAGACCACCCAGGAATAAATCTGGATAATTTTGTTTTTCTTTTTCTTTGAAAAAATTATATATTTTGTTTTAGTAGGATTGAAGCTAACAAGCCACGGCTTAGACCAAGCATCCAATTTAGACAGATCTCTATTTAATTTCTCAAAGGATAGAATTGGATCAGTCAAGTTTTCCAGTATGATCCAAAGGATCATGTTCTTACCAATCCGTGAATCTGGTCAAATCCAGAGAGGTGGTCATGAAGGGAGGTGAGGGTCGATCATCCTCCTCTTCCTCCTCCCCCTTAGCCTATCTCAAGGCCTTTAAATGGTCTGACATTAAGGCCTATTCTAAAAGCCTCTGTATGACGTCAATTTTGCAAAGTGTTTTGCAAAATTGACGTCATTTACTAAAAGCACATGGCTTCTATTTTAGAAGCAGCAGCCCAGCTGTAGTTGGTATTTTCCCGTTTAATCACGTGTTACTGTTTATTTGTTATATGTTTCTGGTTCATTAATTCACACATAAGCCAGCCCCAGTTAGTAACAGAAGCTTTAGCATGTGGTACTGTTTATTTATATTGGGGAATGTTTGATGACGTTCTGTTTTGTAATAGTTTGTTTATGTGATACTGTATTGTTATCTGATCATTGATAATGAAGCAATTAGACATTTTCAAATAGTTTTACTTTATCATATGATTTTAAGTTTTCTTTTTCACACAACAAGCACTTATAGTAGGTAAGAGGTTGAAGTCTGACATCCTTATTTGTTTTTATTGGTGTACTGTGGTTAACTTTTGGGGGACTATCATTTGGAGGTGTATCCATTTTGGTAAAAACAAAGAAAGTCATACATGTACAAGTAACTGAGAAACACATCAAGATTACATATTTAATATCTTGGCTGATCCTTACCTGATCACCCATGCATGGTGCTGCAATGTCTTGGCTGGCTCTTACCTGATCACCCATGCATACATGTTCTGCTGCTTCTGCAGCTGTTGCTAGTGATTACTCTGGTTTTAAAGGCTATAACAGGGCAGGATGTTTGAGGCTGCATATTTAATATCAGTGGAATTCCTAGGGTTTCGTAAAAGACCTTATATCTATTAGAGCTAGAGGCTGTCACAATTGCACTTGCTCTTTATGTTTGCATTTAATATATGGTGGACACGAAGGGTTTATGTAATAATAGAAATAAAATCTATTAGATATAAGGTCTTTTGAAAGACTACCTCCCCCTCATCATCATCATCAACCATCTCTGGTTCCTCCTCCCCCTGCCTAGTTAGATCGATCCATTCGTATTGTTGCACGACTAAGTGTCTTGCCATCTGAGTATTGGATTTGATGAAAGATTTGCTGGCCTGCATGTTGCACAGCGTTGCACAACGGTGTAGCGGCATGTGCGACTTTTATAAAACACTGGCGACTGTATCGTGCACTAGACGCAAATGTACCACCAAACTGTATTGTGCCGCCATTGTACGTCCCCTATTTTTATTGGGATTATTTTGGTGACCACCTCTTGAACACGCATGATCGTACGACCTTTTGGTCGCAAGTGGTTGCAATCAATTGTGAAAGGGGCTTTAAACAGTGACCAGTGATTTATCCTGTCAAATGCTCTGGAAGCGTCAATAAAACATGTAAACAGGGCTCCCCGTTGAAGTATAATATTCAACAATTTGCTTTAGTGTAAGGAAACACATATCAGTGCCATATTTGTGTTTAAATCCAAGCTGATTACATGCAGTATGCAGTGAATTTTGAATACGTTCTAATAATAATTCAAATAGCTTAGATGCAAGGCTTCTAATTGCTATAGGCCTATAATTGTCTTTATCAGTAATCAAACCTCTCTTATCTTTTATGATAGGGACTATTATAGTTTCCATTAATGTCTGTGGCATATAACCATGTGGCACAATACAATTTGATAACATACTCAATAAACAACTCAATGTCTTATCTGCAAATTTAAAGGGTTCCCTTTGTAATTATCAGATCTAATCCTGCACTATTACCAGATTTCAATGATTTTAGTGCCTCTGCAACTTCCAGTGCTTGAAACCTAACCATGCCATCTTCTTTTTTTTTAAACCTTTGAAAGCACTCATAACATATTGTTTAAAATCAACACTTTGTTTATAGTTAACAATCCTTTATAATGCTCATACACTGGGCTAGCGCTAGACCCATCTCAAATTTAGCCAATTGGCTAAACAGCTTAATTTTTTTAGCCAATTGATTTTTTTTATAGCCAATTGACTAAACAACTATAATATTTTTAGCAAATTGAATTTTTTAGCCAAGTTTGAATTTAATATAATACTGTTTGAAATGTAGATTTGTTGGACTTTGGAATATATTACATATCAATACTATTTTGTAGATATTTTTGACAAAGTGCCAGACAGGCTACATTTTTTTTGTAAGAAGCTCAACCAGTTGCCTCATCAAGTAACTTCAACAGAATTACTACTTTGTACTTATTAACTAGTTTATTCATATGATGATTTTTCTGTTACTAATTTATAATTGCCATTCTAAATTGCACAAGTAAATGATAAATTGTATCAGATAGCATTCAATAAAAAAATTGCTACTGGTATTTATTTAATTTTCAAGCTCGCCATTTAGAACAAAGGTTTCATACACATTGGACTAGTACTACTGTACAATACTAGTTTCCTGATATATGGACAAGCATTTTATATTTTTATATAGTATAGATCACTGGGTTGGTACTAAAATTAGGAAAATATTTTTGATACATCTGATCTACATGGCACTGTGACTGTCAATTGTTGCTGGATATATTACTTTCAAAACTTTAGGAAAAGACCCCAGAATTCTTCTGATCACTGCTTTGCATCAACCAATAAAGTACATTGGCTAATTATGGATTCAAACTTTTGATAGCACATATACACTATATTTTTTTAATTTTAATGCAATTTTCTCTAAGGGTGGCTTGGTGAGACTGGACGGAGGAGGCCTATGCACGTCTCCTTTCGAAACCTCTCGGCGCTCTGCCATCAGGCCCGCCCTCGTTGACAGGTGTCATGCTAGCGGGCGGGGGAAGGGGAGGAACTACTCGCATTTTCACTAAGATTATATCATTACATTGTGACATTCAAACGGCACACATGAATACTCTTATTTTAACAAACTAACCTTATCTACTAGGATTAATTCTTTATCATTAAGAAATACCTACGATCTGTTAATCCAAAGAATTTGAAATAATATTGAAAACAAGTCATGCTCGCCGGTCGCTAGAAGTGGAAATATACACTGATGCATCGCTGAATCACGGTTTATTAACTCACGATGAATGCATTGATGCTATAGTCTATGGCGCGATACTTTTACAATACAATGCGGAAGAAACTGGAAGAAATGATTTCTTTCCGGAAGAAATGCAGAAGAAATGGAAGTTTGGTGGAAGTTTGGTTTCGGGTCCAAATGATTTGATCACGAAAAGATGTATTACCTACATAAAGTAGTAATCAGAGCTTTTACTGGTCAAATATTATGATAACTAAAAGCCTATTGTAAGAAATAAACACCACATTTATTCATAACTAGCTGGTTACCCGGCGTTGCTCGGGTTGAAACATGAAATCCTAAACCGTGTAAATGCTGGTAATATAACTTTTTTTCTTAAAAAATCATTACATAGTTTGGAAATGAAGCAAAACAGTTTGAAAAATTGCAAGACATCGTTTAATTTGTGTTATTATTCAATACATGCTTAGAAAATAAGATGAAGCAACAAATATTGATACGCATAGAACAACAAATAATTGATATGTAAAACGACAGATACAGAAATTAGAACTCCCAACACATTAAGATACAAAAATGACAGCAAATATAGATTGGTAACACAATACAATAAATATAGATATGAATATAACAGAGCAACAACTGTAGATAGCTTGTAACACAAATGGAATAATAAACGTTCAACAATAATTTAATTTTTAAGTTATGCTAGCGTACACCAACTGTGTGGAAGATCGTAAATTGTTCGTAGCAGGGACGTGTACAGGTAACATAATCTTATTCTGTGCACCCACTGGGTTATGAAGAATGATTTGCCAAAGTTTCGTGGTATTTGGAAATCTGCTTTTGAAGATGTTGCGCATATAACGAACACACACTCCCCATTTATATAATAGATATATATATATATATATTAAATCTCTAATCTCACACTCAGTCTCCATATATAGCTGATGATGCTGCTATTCCTCCATCCTATTATCAGTCCGTGGTTGCCCGAGCTATTGGCGCTGATGGTAGTTTTTGTTGGAGCACCTCTAGAACCGCATCCCACAGAAGCGGAACCTCTTCCTCAGCTTCCTCTCCCGGTCGCGGTTGGCGTGCTCTTCTGCGGCAGCTTCTGCTGCGGCGATGGCGGCTGCTTGCCTCTCCACCCGTGTGATGTTCGTCGCGTATCTGGCATGACAGAACCGGCATATATTGTCCATGCTACCGATTGTAATCTTTGGGTTTGAAGCGTAATCATTTGCGGGATTGTATGAAAAGGCTGCTTTTATCCATGTAATTCGTACATCATTGGTTTCATTTAATCTCTGTTCTGCCATGCTTTGCCTATTGAGTGATAGTCGCTGATTTCTTACATCCTCCGTCTCCTATGACCGATATTCAGCCATTCTCTGCCTAGCCAGTAATCTTTGCACATTTCTGTCCTCTTCATTCTGATTTTCCCGATATGCAGCCATTCTCTGCCTAACCAATGATGTTCGCTGATCTCTGGCCTCTTGTGTTTCATTTTCTGTTTGCACGCGAAACCTTTTTTGTGAAAGTGTAAGGCGGCCAATTGATGAACGTCTCCTTTTCCTTGTCATGTGAAACTGAATAAAATAAGAGGCGTAAGTGTACATATATATAATTTATGCGTTTGCTAGACTTTTTTATATTAAAGTGCGTGTCACACAGACTCCACGCAATTCTGGATTTTCGGCAATACGTGGAACATATGTTTTATACGGCAATCATGTGTGTGTAAAATATTAAAGTGATAGATGCAGCTAAATGTGTGGAGGGCTGTAATACGCGGAGCAGAAGTTTGGAATGCCCTTTTTAGCTCAACGTATGATGGCCTTATCTACTACCAGCCAAAAAAAAAAGTTTTATATGGCTTCATGCATTGTTTTCTTGCGTGTATGCTGCCGTAATGCGTGAGTGGATTGTGCGTTTTTGATAAGTGGAGCCTATGTGACGGGCACTTGAACTACACCGGCTTATGCTTATGCTTACAGATTCAAATAATTCCTGAAATAATCTATTAATTAATTAATTAAATAAATTAATTAATTAAGTGGATCAGTATCAATGTATAATGTACAATTAATTTTAATACCTGTTACTCAAGCGGTGCTTAGTGTAGTTTGGGTCAAGGATTGTATGTAATTCATTTACTTTTATTTATTTTTATTTACTTTACTTAAATTTATGTAGGCAACGTTTTTCATAGAATGAGGTACGTTTAAAGTACGCATAACGCACGGGTAACGTTAGCTGTAGCAAAGAAAGACGTTCCGCTTATCTACTTACGTGTAACGTACTACGTATGACGTATATGCAGAGGAAACCCGCACGTTTAACGTTTTATTTACACAAACATGGCCCTGTAATGAGCATGGCATCTATTTATTTTGAAAATAATTCGTAAATTGTTCGTAGCAGGGACGTGTACAGGTAACATAATCTTATTCTGTGCACCCACTGGGTTATGAAGAATGATTTGCCAAAGTTTCGTGGTATTTGGAAATCTGCTTTTGAAGATGTTGCGCATATAACGAACACACACTCCCCATTTATGGGATTAAGAAAATTTGCTACATTTATAGTTAATTGCTAAATACAGCAAATACATAATACATATACATATAACTATTGCAGATAATTTGGTATTAATGCTCGCATCTTTAGCTTGAGCCAAAATTATTATTTCGTTATCATAGATACTTATTATTAGGTAAAAAGGGTGCCAATTACTCGCGAAAAAAATATGGAATTTGGTATTTTGTCCCGCTTCGGAAGAAATGGCGGAAGATTGGTATTTCTTCCGGACGGAAGAAATGCGGAAGTTTCCGTGGAAGTTTCCGCCAGCGGAAGAAATTGCCAAGCCTAGTTCCAACCGAAATGATGTCAACCAGAATGATGGCGAACGGCGCTCCAACATTTTAGTCTTGATTTAGCAGACCAAATTCAAGAATTTTTCTTAAATAAAAATGTTTCGCCAATGTGGCGAATGAGTAATTGAAATCTTTTGCAAATGTATACAAACTTTAGCCGATGGCGATAAAACGACCTAACGCGCGAGCCCAGTGGTAATTTACTCCAAAGTTAATAAATAACTTTCCTAATTTTCTTAATCACAATTTCAGAATTACACCCTATAATGTCAGTCATTTGATGTCTATTGCTTGTACAATATTGACTTGAATTCTGCGAGGAACATACGAGACCTGCCACGACAAAGACTGACCTGCATGCCTTGGGAACGTAGCCTCTATCACCAGCCGCGTTCATTGCGAGCCACCACTCTGGGTTCTCACTCCTCGACAAACTCAAACTCCTCCAGTTGACGCGCAGTAATTTCCCAGCCTGAGCCATAGACCACAAAATAATCATCAAAAACAATGAGCATACTTCTATAAAATTCTTGTGACTTGGTCTCATTTGCTTCTATTTTCTTTCATCTATTTCTTTTCTTTTTTAGAACTGGACTAATACTAATACAATTAAAAAAACATCACAGGAAGCTGGCACGTACCTATTGGGCTCTCAGGGTTGGCTTTGTTTTTGTACTTTGCCTTCATTTTCCTTCCTACACGAGGATCCGGTTTAGCATTTCCTGAAATGATCATCAACTTAAAATGAAGAATATAAAATGCCTATCTGACTTTCAAAGCTATATCAGAAGTTCATACAGTAATTTTCTTTTGCTTTAAACATAATGAAATTTTACCTAAACTCCTAGACATCGTGCTCAAGCTATTGGGATGACAAAAAACACTTACTAAAACGTATTAGCATTCACTTACCAATTATTTATTTACTCTATGAGATGGTTTTGTCCACTACGTTCCGTTATGACATAAACCATAAGTGTTACCTTGGAGATAGACGCATGTTTATATGGTGCCAATAACTTGAGCACTTGGAAAGAATAATAGACATACAATAGACTGTACAAAAGCTTAACTGATTCTATAAAATTTCTAACGTTTTATTTACTTCATAAAATTTCAGTCGGATGCAAATTCAATTTTTTTTGTTCTTAAATTTTGTAACTCATATATTATTCATTACTGTAAAACTAGAATATTTCATAGCTGTTAAATTCTGCGATTTTCATCTATAAATTATTTTTTGACTATTTATTTGTGCAAATTTGGTGCATCATGGACCTACTTTACATAGCCTATTAATGTTTCCTAGAATTCGAAGCCTCAAGCGCACCGTCTGGCCAATAATTGTTATTGCTGACAGCATTACATGATTTATTGATTGAGAGTATTGAATTTGTGGCTTCTCACTCTGTGCAACTGTTTTGTTGCATTTCATACATATTACAAAATTAACATATCATTACTGTTTGGTGCAATCCTGATCACTGTTTTGTAGATGTTAATCAGATGTTAATCAGCAGATTATGAAGTGATGTGTATAAATGTTTAGCATTTGTGTATTCTTTGAGGAGTACACTGTATTTAAATCCTGGTATTTGGTATTATCTGAAATTGGCATAATTTTAGCGTTGTAATTTAGGCCCAATGTCGATGCATAATTGTTGATCCCATCATTTCCAATGTAGGCTAATGACAGTTTTTAGTTTGTCTAATATACATGTATATAGAAATATTTACTTGATCAATCACATTATTTTTTTTGTTTGGTTGTGTGAGATACAGTGAAGGGTCACAGTGGAGGAGATTGGGACTATTGATTTGGAGTGTTCTAAGGGTGGGGGTGGTATGTTGGTCAATTATAGGTATATATGCAGAGCAGGGTGTTTTATAACAACATAAATAGGATGTAAACTTCTATTGGGTTCCATTATATAATCATATTACTTGTATAGATACCTATTGGAACCTGCCATTTTGTCTTTGGCAAGACTTTCGCTCTTGTCTCAAGAGCTTCCTCGGGCCTAATGAAAAGATCCTCTCACTGGGTCACATGACCGCCACAGATTTGGCGATCATGTGACAGCCGAGCTGTGTACACGGGGGGCAAGGTTACAAGTTGCAGGCTGACTTTGTCATTTCAACATAAACAGATAGATGACAACATAAACAGATAGATCTAGCTGGAAACAGGTGTCTGTACAGTACTAGTACTATAGTAAAAAGTGGACCATAGTGAGCGTGAGGTTTCCAAGTTTTGAAAATTTATCAGAATATCTATAATATCTAGCAAATAACTTACCTATCGCGCAAAAATATTAAAAATAACAAATTCCAAAGTGTGGATATGGAAGATAGCGTTAGCAGATGCGTTGGTAACTAGGTGAATACATGTTATAAACATTTTTTAAACAAAACTTTTGTGAACGTTTTTAATCTGAATAAAGTTCACAATATGTTTTAAGAATGTCACGTTTATAGTAGCTACGCTGGGATCGATATTCACCGTGTGGGACAAGATTTCAAAATACGAGATGTTCATGAAAATCGCCCTATCCTACTCACATCATTTAAAATTTTACATATAGCGGGGGCCCAATCTGCACCGATACTTCACATCTGGATAGAATATTGAATTTCTGCATGCAGCAAGATATGGGCCTCAAGAGTTGAAAAAGTCACGGAACCGCAAAAAAATCAATAATGTAAGCGAATGACCGTGAAATCCAATATGGCCGCCGTCGAAAAGGGGCAATTTTATATTTTGAGTTCTAAAAGTGGTATTATCATGTGTAATACCTCTAAATTGAGTAATTTTATGATGAGAAATCCATTTCTGGCATATGTTTTCTTCTAAAATTACTATATCAAATCTTAGACATTATTATTCTTATGGAGCGATGCAACATAATCAACTA
>CM032669.1:52675199-52697502 GCA_019095985.1 Streblospio benedicti
AATTTATAAAAAATATCTTGATTAAAAAAGTGGAGGCAGAGTAAGGTTGCCAAGTAACACAATTAATTCACGAACCCACACATACCCTTGGACTTGGACCCATACAAATAATAAATGATATTGCAAATATATAAAATGAATTAATGTATCTTTAAAGACATAAATATATAAAAATGAATATACAACTTTGTGCATTATTTAAAAATATATATATAGAGGGATCTATATAATAATTATCCATTTATGCATTATTGTAACAAAAATGGACCGACTGTAATGACTAAAATGGATATATAAGCATATGCTTAAGGCCCAAACCCCTCGTTATGTTTGGGCAGAATGAGGTTGTTTCATTGGGCCCAAAGAAGCTGTTGATAAAACAGCGAAAGCATCGCAGTAGAGGAAAATGTAGGTTCTTTTATGGTATGTGTTAGCATTTTTTAACCAATGAAATAGTTACACAGCAATTGGTGGATGAATGATAATGATAATATGATAGATAGCACTTGAGAATAAGGGTGTGAAGTATATCAGTAACCTGGTTTACATATACATTCCTGAAAGCATGTTAACAACAGCATATATTTGTATTATAAACAGCAACATTTACATTCAAAGAATGAACACTACTCTCATCTTGGGTTTCTCCATTCATGATAGATACAATAATTTAAAGATTCCAACAGAAACCATATCACATTTTGGCGAGACTTTCGCTCTTATCGCAAGAGCTTCTTCAGGCCGAATGACAGTCTCGCCAAAATGCGAGTCCAAATGGTTTCTGTTGGAATCTTTAAATTCTTATATATAACATACATTGATATGGTGCAATTTCTAAATACGCTGTATATTTAACTTCTTTCAGGTCATACCACCGGGCCGCAAGGTTGTGTCACAGCTCCCCGAAGCAGATGTGAAGAAAACAAGGGAAGTTGCCAACAGATGCATCATTGTTGAGCAGGTCATCAGAAGGATAAAAACTTTTAAATTCCTACAAAACGAAGTGCCCATAACTCTGATTTTTAACCTTAACAAAGCAGTTAAAACTATATGTGGTTTATGCAATCTGCGTTGCCCACTCTCTAAAAAATAGATACATCAGATTTAGAAATGTCTTTTGACTTATCTACACACTGGAGTGTAGTTGCACAACAAGACTATTGCAGGGATCGTGGTTACCCTACCACAGGTACAATAAATGAATTGGCAGCAATGGCTAACACGGCTAATCGGACGAAAGCTCCTGTTCAAATGGAGGAAGTCAATAAAGCCAATCACACATGGTGACATAGTGTTGTATTTAAATGGAAAAAGTGGTTTTAATGACAAAGATATTCTTAACAAATACAAAGAAGGAGAAGCATTTTCTTTCTTTTCTTCTAGATTTGGGAAAGAAGTGTTGATAAATAGATTTACAGACAAAACTAGAAATGTACTCATTGGAGAACAAAATTAGTCCCACCAGCACCTTTGGACATTTGATAGTTTATTTTTTTAATTGTATTACATTATAAGCACGATGGACAGGAGCACTACATAGGAAGCGTATGATATAAACACAAATAAAGTTTAAACAATAAATAAACATTGATCTGCATGGATTGTTTATTTGTTTTGATGGTGGTTGTAAGAGTTTACGTTAAACGGTTCTGTATCTGACGTGTGGCATAATTACTATCAAATGGATCAACGTTTGGCACGTTTTACGTCATTCTGTAGGTTTACTCTCTGACGCTCGACGTACCATGACGTACACTTCAACTTTAACAAATAAACAGTCAAAAACAGTATCAATATCATAACATAACCATAGGCTGTATAAACACCAAAACTGACTGGGTCCGTCTAGGGTTCATTCTTAGGGGGATCTGAAAGTTTGGGGTCATAACATTTTAAGGATCCGCGGACACCCTGATTATAACTATGTTTCATTATCAACTTGAAACTTTATCGAATACATCAAATTGTTTTTCAGGTTACAGACTGAAGGTAAACTGAGAGGGGGTACTGCACCAAATACGAAGATAATATTCCCACTGTGGCAGGAGTCATTGTCACATTCAAAGCAAAAGTATACAATACAAAAAAAAATTTAAACTGTTCACCACAGACATCCAAAAAAATTTCAATATAGATATCAAAAATATTAATGCTAATGAATTAGAAGATAAATTAACAGAGAATAGAGAACTTTGAATGACTTTGAGAAAATTAAAATGTGTTAAAGATTTCAATATATGGTAGCAGAGCGTGGTTTCGATCCACGGACCTCTGGGTTATGGGCCCAGCACGCTTCCATGGAAAAGTTGGTGGACGAAGGACTTGTAAAAAACATTGGAGTCAGCAATTTCAATGTCCTTCAACTGAACAGATAGTAAAAGTGAACTTGAAAACCTCCTTAAGGTGGAAATAAATGCATGTACTTCAAAAGAAGAATATACAGATCTAGATGACAGAGAAGCATAAAGTGATTGCGGATTGGCGATCAGGAAATGATACCGGATACAAACGTAGACCTGTACGCAAAGCAGCAATTGATTGCAGACAAAGAATCAAGCAAATGACTGAAAGTGACCAGGAATAACACTTCTTCTTGGGGGAGTGTCATGGAATGCCATATTTTTGTGTTTTAGTTGTAGTAACAGGAGACATTGTGTTTAAGATGTATATATATTTCATGGATTTATGATATTCAGTTAATGAAGTGGACTAAATTATGTTGTATTAATACAAATGATAGTTTAATAGTTTAATTGATTTCATTGTAACTGTTTAAAATTTACACCCAAAAAAATGAAATCTTTTCAAAATAGATCATACGTACAACTTGCATTTTTTTAAGTTAATAAGTAGAGGATGCAGTATCGTATGCAGTATCGTTAATTATTATAGGTTGGTAGATGTTTCATACAAAAGTGCTGTAAAGCCACATGAGTTTGCAGACTTGCTCCAAAAGCATGTGGAGTTTCTATCTCAATATCGCAGCAATCAATTTTTGATGATTATAGCAGAGGGAGGCCACATGGTGTTGGTACATGCACCTCCAGAGCCAGGTTAGCTAACCAACTGAGCCTTAGGGGTGTGGAGGGACCACACTTGTACCAAACGCATTATCAAGAGGGATGCATCAACATTCCTTCCAAATCATATTCTAAACTTGTAGGAGTTAAAATGGCTACCTCTCCAACAAAGACGTGCTCTCACAGACCTCTCGCTTTTCTACAAAATTAAGAACAGGGGTCCATTTAGCTGCTGGCCCGCTGGCCTGTGGCCAGTTAAAATAGTCTCAGGCCAGTTGACTCTGTCTTGAAGTGGCCCGTTTGGCCGGTTAATAAAACATTAATATTGGTGCCCAAAAAATCACAGGACTGTCAAGACTCACGGTTTTTGAACAAAACATCACCATTAACTGGCCCAAATATAAAAACATTAAATATTAAAAAGTAACTCAATTTGAAACTCAAATTTCATGATTTTATGGAACATTTTGACGAACCGGCAATCTGACGATGAAGAATACCATTACATTCCTATGTACAGACGATATCACTTTTTTGTATGTCTGATAATTACATAACACTGCTTAATAGCATAAAGACTGTAAAACCACTTGTTTATTATTTGGACACGTGGAAGGCCATGGAAAAGTTGGTGGACGAAAGACTTGTAAAAAACATTGGAGTCAGCAATTTCAATGTACTTCAACTGAATAGATTGCTAGAAAATTGCAGAATCAAACCTTCAAACATACAAATAGAGGTTCACCCATTTTTGCCCAACCGACAACTGGTAGAGTTCACACAGTCCCAAGGACTAGTGGTGACAGCTTACAGCCTCAGGTAAGTGGAATTGACTTCCTCAAATCAAGAATACATATTCTCAAATTGTTTTTTACAGCACATTGCAATAACAGTTTTAAGAAATATTAACAATTGAATAGAATGATACAACTTTGCAGCGATATCATTACTGTATAATTGTATAGTTAATAGCATGATTTGATCCTGCAATTAAAGACATGTGCCAAGTTGTGCCAATGGACGTCCACCACTCCTTGCTCTGAGAGACACATCTTCATCACAAGGGTCACCCGATTCAGGTCTGGTGGTGGGTGTTTAGCAAACCTACCTCTAACAGGTTGCACACTGCCCCATGGTACCTACACTAGGTACAGGTCAGGCGAGTGTACGTAAATGTGAGTGATTACCACGTCTGCGTTACTGTAGCGATGTGCTGTATGCACCCCGGGGAGTTGAGAAGGATATAGTGTGACAAGGATGCCAATGACCTGGTGCAAATATGTAAAGTCGCTAGAGCATGATAAAAGTGAATTGCGACTGTAAAAAACCATATTTACATTTAAATGAAACAAACTTATTAAGTGAAGAATAAGCTTTGTTTATCTCCGTAATAGGAATGCAGTTTTATATTCGGGCCAGTGAATGTTGGGTCAGGCCAGCTGCATTCAGTATCAACTGGCCCGACTGTCTTGTTGAAAATTTGAACTTAAGTCGACCCCTGTAAGAACAATCTCATCAATATATCCTTTCCTATCACAGTTTCATTCAGAAATAGCTTATACTATCAACAAATACAATCACTCCACTCTGATGCCCATAAATACCACTTTTTCACCAGAACAATAAGAATTTGGAACCTATTACCATCACACATAGTAAAAATAGATAATTTAGACACCTTCATTCAAAGATAAAACCAAATCTTGGTACTTGGATCTCACAGCTGAAATGGACTAAAACTAAAGCAACATGGACACTTGATTAAATGCACAATATGGCACACACACCAAACAGTCCCGTACGCCTACAGGCATTTTGGACATATATAGAATGTCCTGAATGAAGACAATGAAGAATGAAGGCCTACTTAGTTACTAGATCTATTAGATCATTCATTTTATTCCCTTGCCACAAAGGATTGGGATAACCTCAGTCATAAACCTACCACATCAAATGACATCAGCTGACACTCTTGACTGTTTCTAGGCACTTGTGTACTAGATAATGGACTGAAATGTTTGTTTTCCTGTAAACATTCTAAACTGTTTTTCATCCCATGCCAGCTTGCACGCGAATGAGATGCAAATTAGAATTTATTCCGGAAAATGGCCGACGTGTTTGCCGCGGAGTAAATACCGCGAAGTTATAACCACAACGTTTAGTTCTGCGAAGATAGTTAGAAGTCAGAAAACTGTCAAAGTTCGTGCCACCAGAGTCAAGAATAAAAAAACCTGAAGACCGGCGCCTTTTTGTATCCTTTTTGCTTGCTTCTTTACAATTTTTCACCGGTATTTTTTGTCCCGCACTTCTCAAGTAATTAAGTAAGAATGATTATTTATTCATAATATATTAATGTTTCAAAGTCCCTCTTATAGTCCATAACTTAGAAGTTATTCCCACAGAAAATTGTGCTAATTTCAATAACCATACTGAGTAAACAATAATCTAAGTGAAGTAAATGATAACCAAAGTCTTTTCAATACTGTAAATGTCATCTTGTGATCTATACCATTTTTAAAAAATATAATCACAACATACCCCAAAGCCAATGGATAAGTTTGCATGTTTCTGATATGGGATTGCTCATTATTTAAGTGTTTGGGATGGGGAGGGCGATGAAATCTCAAAATTGTGACTTCAAAATTCAATGACCCCCCTTTTTAGTGTGAAAAGATTTTAATGACCCCTCCTCTTGGGTCAGGCCTAAATTTGATGACTCCCACCACTCCCCCGTCCTCCATATCTTCAACTACCAATACAAAAATAGAGGACGAACCAACTTTGGTCTAGTTTAAACAAATTCATTTATTT
This sequence comes from Streblospio benedicti, assembly GCA_019095985.1. Classification (NCBI taxonomy): domain Eukaryota; kingdom Metazoa; phylum Annelida; class Polychaeta; order Spionida; family Spionidae; genus Streblospio; species Streblospio benedicti. The sequence continues at coordinate 52,681,031 of CM032669.1, forward strand.
AAACAGTTTGCTAATGGCTTACCTGAAGGACTAATTCAAAACCTAAAGAAAATTCAAAATATGGCAAGAATTGCTACTGGATTAGGAATAGGACCTGTTCTATTTAATACAAAATATTACATAAATGCCAACATAATAAAATGTTATGAGAAAGTAAAGCTGCTAGGTTTTACTTTCGACTTCATGTTAAATTTTAATTTTCACATTTTTATATATGTAAAAAGGCTTCAATGCAGTTAAATGTCTTGAAAAGAATTGGTGGTCATTTGAATAGGTCAAATTTAAATCACTATCCTTTAATTTGGCATTTTTGTGGTGAGAACAACACTAAAGCTACAATATTATTTGACTTGACTTGACTTGGATGCCAAAAAAGACAGCACATTACACCAGTGGTAAAAGAGCTGCATTGGCTCCCTGTGAAAAGCAAATTAAAACACAAGATCCTACTTTTGACTTTCAAGGCTCTTTACAGACAAGGCCGAGGTTACCTAAGGACCTCATCACACCATATGTGCCCACACCTCGCCTGAGATACCAGATCAGCATCTTCTCTCTGTGCCACATATCCAATCATAGATTGGTGGACAGGCTGCTCCACATTTGAACTAAGAGTTGACATTTTACAGTAGTTTGATTTTTCTTGTTTTCATTATCCCTGCAGGTAAAGAGCAGAGAAAAATGTATTCTTTCTTTACAAGAAATAGGCCAGTTGAAACTGCACCAAGCACCACCACCAGCAACACTAGCAGCACCAGCTGCAGTAGAGAAAATTGCACGAAACAAAAGACTGACATAAGAAAAATTAATGCATCCTGGTTTACGCTATTCCCCTGGCTTATTAAAGTTACTGTAGGGACCTATGATGCATTGGCATGTAAGTTGTGTAGGGAACACCCTCATCTTGCAACGCATAAATCAGACTTTGTCACAGGTAACATACAATTTGAAAAAGATACATTGGTCAAACACAATAACAGTTTGTCTCACATAGCATGTATGACGGCAGTTTCAAATCGAATGAAGCGCCCGTTACCAAAGGCGGCTACTAAACATGTTGAGTCATTAGACAAGGAAACGCATGAGGATCTAATGAGAAAAATTAATCTGTCTTATCATTTAGCAAAAAATGAGCTGCCATTCACAAAATACCCAAGCCTTCTTATAACGTGTGTTAACAATGGGCAGAAATTAAGTGCTAAATATTGTTCAGAAAAAAGTTGTGCTGAACTTATTGCTATAATTTAAGAAACCATGGAAGATGCCATAACAGAAAAGATCTTGGCAAATAAGTTCATAACTGTTCTTGCCGATGGGGTAGGTTCCTTGATGGAGGCATTCCAGTAAAGCATGGTCATGCGCAAGGTGGTTATCAGGCTATTGTAGCTGCCTTTGAAGGTGCAGGTATTTCACAGATGGAACTGGAAAAAAGACTCTTCTCTTTTTGTGCTGACGGAACATCTGTGAATATGGGAGTGAAGCAGGGAGTGCAAGCCATGATGAAACAAAGTAATCCCAAACTTATTTTGGTGCATGCCACATAAACTAGAAAGGGCCATTTCAGAGCTGATAAAATTCTGCAATGCTGCTGAAGTGGCTATTGATATCATGCATTTGATATATATGATATATCATTATAGCTGTACGTCGAGAAGAGAACTGCGCAGTATTGCAGAAACCTTGGAGGTTAATGTGAGGGTGCCATCTCGGGTGAAAGGGACAAGGTGGGTTCCTCATGTACGTAAATCATTGCAAACACTTTTGAATTCTTCTGGCCAGTACAAAGCGGTGTACATTCACATGCAGCACTTAACATCAACACCTGTTAATGCAGACATCAAGGGTCGTGCCACCAAAGTGCTTCGCATGATGAAGAGCCAAAAGTTTGTGCTCATTTTACACTCAATCCTAGATGTTAACAATGAGCTGGCAGTCTTTAGCCTTGCCATGCAGAGCAACAATATGATCCTGCCAGTTGCAGTCACGACTCTTTCTGCAACTTTGTCAAGGCTGAGGATTTTGCAAACAGATCCAGGTGAGAAACAAAGAGAGTTTGAGGCATTCGTGGAGGCTTCTGCCTCATGAGAGCCAGCCTGTTTCCAGGGCATTGAGCTTTCTCAGTTACAACTGCAGGCTGCTGCTAGAGAGCAGCTGCTGCTAGAGAGCAGCAAGAGATAGAGAGCCACTGTAATTGGAGCCCTGGAAACAAGGTTTGAGCATCTGCTGAGGTCAGTCGAAGGAAATAATACGTCAGCTGCTGTCTATAGGTTATCTTATTGTTTTGATATAAACAAGTTGCCGGAGGAGCATGATCAACTTGTGTGTACAGGCTATGCCAAATGTGAAAATTTTGTGTCGGTTATCCGGTCTGAAAAACCGTCAGTCCGAATGATTTTCTGCCAGTCCGAACTTTTTGTCGTCGATGGACAATACAGCCGGACAGCGCAAGCGCCTACTGCAAAACAAACCAATAAATCGATATTATACTTTCAATATTCTCTACAACGTTCATTAACTCGATACCGGTTTTGTCCGACGAACAGATTACGTAATGTGTATATTTTTAACAACATGGCTGCCACTATTAAAGCCACGATTTTACGAGTTTTTTTGTATTTTGTGGATGTCTAGAAATCACCCTGGTCATCAGGACCGACTATCTTGAAGTAATAGTCGGACACGAGTCAAAATAATCGGTCAGGACCAACGGACCGATGGATTTGGCATAGACTGGTTGTATGCGAATGAGGAGATAGACTACCTAGCTAAACATTTTGCAGACCAGTTCATGTAGAGATGGCACAGGTATTGGCGATTTGCTCTGCTGAATGTGAGTGGAAAGTCAGTGTACAAAATCGCATCGAAAGAAATGAGAGAACTTGCCTTTCTGCCTAAACACTAACCCATTTGATCCGCATCACAAAGGAGGGACCGCCTGTCGAAAAGTTTGACCCAATTCCCGCATTGAAAAAATGGCTGATCTCGGGTGAAAGCCCAAGAAACTATGCTTATACTCAGTGGCCAACTGATGATGAGTGGAATACATATCTCATGGAAGATGAATGAATTAAAGAAACAAAAAATTATAACAGTTACTGTCCTTATTACATGTCTTTTAGATTTGTTGAACATTAAATTTAAACATTAGGAGTTGAGGTGTATTTGGAGTAGTCATCATCATATCTTGTCGCACTATATCTCCACCCACTGTTAGGGAGAATCCCTACTGGCGCATGTTGTCTCTTGTCTTTGCCACCTTAGCTCTTGCTCTGTTCAGTGCTACCCATTGTCTTCTCAGTAGGTCTACTCCAGGGGGAAGTGCCTCACTTGGTAGTGGTAGAGCTTTGTTATTGTCTTGGCCAGATCTGTTCCACTTTGCCTTTCTGAACATGTCAGTTGGTGTATCTTCACTGATAACCTTGATGAAGCTGTTTCTTGGCTTCAACCTTGTAGCAGCCTCGGTGTCCATACATAGGGTGGCGGGATCATTCAGATGTTTTCCTCTTTCTACCTTAGAGCTTCGCGGCATATGCGAGGTGGACAAATGCCAGCGAGCCTGTACAAAGAAGATAGTGGGGTGGCTCTCAAGTTTCCGGTGATTATTCGGCAGACTTTGTCGAGCTCTATATCTACCTTTGATGCATGGGCTGATCTTTCCCACACAGAGAAGCACAATGGTACTGTAGCCTGTTTGAGAGTTCTCGGGTCTGCTCCACAGGTGGAATTGGCAAGGTTCTTTACAAGGTTGATTCTGGCTGAAACCTTCCGTAGCTTTGCTGTGTGTTCTTTGAAAGACAAGGTTCTGTCGAGCGTGACACCATACAGGGTATGTTGTATTTTCCAGAGTTTTTCCATCCCATGTGATATTCAGCGTGATTTAAAAAAAATGTGGAGTAGTACGATCAAGTCTCTGGATGGCTTTTGCTATTGATAAAGTATATTTCTGAATTAGAAATTTTACTCATTACAAGAGTAGTGAATTTTCATGAGTCTTGTGTATTTTGCGGCTGGTAGCTATCAAATTATAACTCATTTAAGATAACCCAGTTAAGGGCTAAATTAATTCTGTGTAGTTGTTTAAAAACATCTTATGACATTGAACTGGTGCACGAGACATCTTTGTAATAGTAACTATTAAGAACTAATCTAGATCTATGTTATATTATTCAAATGAATAATCTTGAATGATTAAATGATTGAATGATTTCTGATTTATTTTCAAGTTTCAGGTATCAGAGCCATCCATCTAATAGATGCTTTTCTAAAATATCTTTAAATATTGTATCCAGGTAAATGACAAAATCTATATGTCAAACCTCTAATATCAATGGAACTGTGCATTCATTTAATTTAGTAAATAACAAACCTATCATTGGAGCCGAGTATTAATACATTAAGACATAAGAGTAAAATATGAATGTAAAGATTTGAATTTTACACATACTCCATGTTCACCAAAATGTACATTGAGAAGTCATACTGTACATTTGAAGTAGTTTAAGAATAATGTATATATTATTCATAGTTTCCGGCGGGGTCCGGGGGGGTTTCCCGCCCCCCCCCCCAGAAAATTTTGAAAATTGGATGCTCTGAGACTAATTCTGGTGCATTTTCAAGCCAAATAAAGATTTTTTTGTTATTTTTTTTTCAAAAAATGTGAGGGGGTGCTTTTTAATATTTTCTCTATTTCAGACCAAAATCTAGCAAAAAAGTGACGGGGCACATGTCCCACTGGCCCCACCCCTTGCTACAGGCTTGCAACAGGGATGCATCAACATTCCTTCCAAATCATGTACTAAGGGGCGGACCATTACTTAGTTGGGGGGGGGGAGTAAATTATTTTCGAACAATTTTTTTCACATGGCCATATCATGCAGACATTTTTTTCCACACGATGACCCTGACAAACATTTTTTTTTTCAATCGGTACTTTACTATCAACATTTTTTTTAGCATACAAAATTGACGACGACTTCTCAAATTTTAATTAATTAGTATTTATTACTACTGTATAGAATGCAGTGATCGCTCTGCAAAATTGTCAAACCGAGACACGTGTCTCACCCAATCTATGAAAATGAGACAGATGAGAAAAAAGCGAGACAAAATGTGGCAATCTTTTGAGAAATTGAGACATAATTACATATATTTAAAAATCTAATTTGAAGCATGTAAAATGTATATTGTGTTTTATTTTACCATCTCAAATGGGGGGCGGGGGTTGCACATAATGCATGCAGTCACTCTGGGACCCACCCTGGGGGGGGGGGGCATGGTCCCCCTGCCCCCCCCCCCCGGCTGCTACGGCCATGTATATGAATAAAAATTGCCAATTACTATGAAACCCAGCCGCATGGCTCCAAAGGCAAAGTGCAATCTATAGACAAAACTATAAATCTAGCTATTTTTTTAGTACCTATACCATGTTACTCATATATTGTGATATGTCAATAATTAGTTCAATATACTACAGACATATGATATAGTAAGCAGGAGTGGGGTGGGGTGTCACTCGGTAATAAGCTATTTTTATTTCTGTTCAAAGATCAACACACACACACACAGTCACACTTCTTTGGTGAACACCAACCCGGTGCTTCATGTATACGCTGATTTGAATTTGACAGCCAGCATCAGATTTTAAAGAGCGTAGTATTAGAGCTAATACTAATCATTGCAACATTTGGTTTCAGCTTCAAACCAAACACAGCCTAAATCATCATTTTCTTATAATAATACACATTTACTCAAAATATTTTGCTCCATAAACGCCTGCAAACATCACGATAGGATAGTAGCCACTCATCTTCCATCTTTGCTAAGTACGATTGGAAATGTGATTCGTTTCGTAAGCAATATTAGTTCTCTGACGTTCACATTTGATAAGCAGTTTGCCAATTGCTTTTCTTGTTATCTAGAATACAATATATAATTAGATGAGGCACAGGAGACGCATAATATTGAGATTTCAGAACAAAAATGTGACTAGTTAGTAGACAGTTCCTTACCGGCATCGACAAATGACTGCTTTCATTGGTCGAAATCAGGTCGCAGCCTCGATCAAGCACGCAGCGTAATGTTAGATTAATAAAGGCGCTATCCATATACAGGCTGGTTACATTGTAGCCTAAATCGAATGCGTTTCATAGCGATTTGTGCCGGTGGCGGCGCTACGATTGGGGTTTCATATGTAAACAAACATGGCTGCACCCGTGAATGATTGTAATATATTATTTCTTTTTATTTTGAAGTCTGATAATAAACCAAATAAACTGCGACACAGACGTCGCGCCCATAGTCTGGAAATGCGACAAGCAGTATTTTTATGTGGAAAAAGTCGCAAAATCGCGGTCCAGAGCAATCACTGAGAATGTATTGAAAATACTACTAATATTTATATGTCAATGTTGAAAATGAATCGAAATAAATTAATGCTATTCACATGTGAATCTTTAAAGAACCATATACATTTTTTACCTCACCTGTCAGATCACCTTTTGGCAGTCAACTTGTTCGGCTGTACGTCCGCAATTAATATTTACACAATAGTTTCTTTGTTTTTTATTCAATTTTCATCAATCTTAAACACAACTTGTACGCCTAATAGATTGTCATTCCATGGTTGAATCATGCCCCATGGCGGAATATTCACCGCGCAACCCAAGAGTCCATCAAAATTTTTAATACAAACCATAGCTGATCCCAGAGTTCGAAATTAACGGATGCTAAGATGTTGTTTCTCCCAGGTACAAAGTTTTACTACGAAATTCGCGTAGACAGCCCATATATTTGACCTTCCGGAAGTTTTCAGTATTTTTCTTTAGTCGAATGCGGTTCAATCACTCGGAACTAATCGGATGCTTCGTGCACTCGAGTCATGATCGAACATTCTGGAAAGTTTTTACCGGGAAACGCTCAAGAACATTGCCAAATATGGTAACAAAACATTGAAATCCATCCCATAATAGTCTGCGCACCTGCTATAGCACGTGATAGTGAAACCAAATATGGTAACAAAAACATGAAATCCATCCCGTAATAGTGAGCGCACCTGCAAGCACGTGAAGTGCTATTCGTTAACAAGACAAAAAAACTACCAATTGGATCCTCCTTCCAAAAACAATAAAAGTATGCAAATGGACCAGTATTCGCTATATGAGAGGTGTATTCGAATCACACGCCTAAGAATCTCAAGCCTCAGGGTCAGGATGTTCAGTTCACAATCCCACAGCAATCACTTTGGCAGTGATGAGATGCAGATCTACACCGGTGCTGATGGTGATATCGAGTAAACTTCACGTCTGTAATATAAGGGCCTGTGTGAAGTAGATCCACACAAATTCTGATCTTGATGTCCACGCCAATTTCTTATAGTACTTACAGTCTTTCCAGTGATTCCTTGCAGCTACATTTGGTACAAAAAAATGAAAATAGCATCCGACGCTACGCAATTTAATGGCGGTTCTGTGACCACGTCATCACATTCGGCAATCCTCGTATGTTTCCGCTACTCTCACAACAGAGTAACGTCATCATGCGTAAGTAGGTCTCAGACCACCAAATCGATACAAAATCAGCAAAAAAATCGGTCCGAACTCGCCGGTGCTGGAAGTTGATATTTGAAGAAAGACTCCTCGTTCAAGTATTTATTTGGGAACGATGGTACAGTCTGCAAAATACAATACATAAATAACCAAACAAATATACGATATGTACATGTAAATACAATAACCATCACAATTTACACTCACTCAATAATGTCCACAAATGTCCATATTCCACATAGTTACACAGGGTGTAAAGGCATACACTTCATCCTGCATGTGTTGCATGTCCACTACTAATGTTTCATACTGACATGCTTTGTGCAGTACAATCCTTTGTCAGGATTAGTTTGTACTGCATATCAGCTTCACCCTGTACATGGCTTATTCACACCTATTATTCTTCACCCCCCCAAGTTTCTACTCCATAGAAACTTCATAACTCATAGTGTTGAACTAGATAAGCAGGCTTCTTCCGCAGGCGGGATGAACGTCGAGGAGGTACAGGTGTTGGTGCCTTGCTGTTGACAGGCTCCATAGGCTCCTCTTCTTGGCTTTCAGATGAGTCCTCTGCAGGTGGCATTCCTCGATCATCTTTGTGGAGTAATGTCACTGGCTGTGTGGGTGCTTCATCTGATAACTCTCTATCACTAAAGATCTGTTGACCTGTTGTCACACCTGATGGCATGCTGGACACCTCTGGCCAAAGTGGAGCGTTACTGGGAGGTCCTGATAGGGCATCGGGCTCAAAAGCCATTATTTGTCTGAGAGCCTTGCGATTGCGGCGTGTGATTCGGCCAGACCCATCCACTCTGACTAGGTACTGGCTGTGTGGCAAAGTCTCTACAACCCTTCCTGTGCAGTCCCACTGATTGGGAACGGCTCCACGTTGATTCTGGATCTGCACTCTGTTGCCAGCATTAAGATCAAGAAGAGCTCGTGTATGTCTTCTCCTTGCCTCTAATTGCTTGCAGAACCGGAGCCTTAAAGCTTCCTCAAAGCTTTCCAGGTCTCCCTCCACACTGGTGCTGTGTGTGCATGCTCAAAGATTGTTGTGCCTGGGGGAATAGGGATGAGATCCTTCAACTTTCTTCCAAACAGGACCTGAGCTGGCGATGTCCCTGCATGAGACTGTGGGGTATTTCTATATTGCAGAAGACCATAGATGACTGCATCCTCATTAATCGCCCCTTCTGCTGATGTAGCACATTGTAGCAAGCGTTTCATTGACTTCACTGCTACTTCTGCCCTGCCATTACTCCTGGGGTTATATGCAGATGACAATCGATGTATGACTCCCCATTTAGAGAAGAATGCCTGTGTCTCTGCAGATACAAACTCAGGGCCTCCGTCACTACTAACTTCTTCCGGAATGCCGAACGTAGCAAATATAAATTTCAGACAGCGAATGAGCCCCTTAGCTCCCACAGCCTCATCTGATCCTGATGATCTCATCAAATGGGGCCATCCACTGAAACGATCCACAACTACTAGAAACTTGACACCTCTGGATGAAAAGTAGTCTGCTGCTATAGCTTGGAATGGATAACGAGGAGTGATTGATTCAACAGGAGGCAGGTGAGCCTGTGATGGAGCTATCCTGTTGCACGTCGCACATTGCTTGCGTGTGGTGCAGATATCCTCTGTCATTCCTGGCCAAAATACACAGGCTTGGGCGCGGTTGGTCATACTTGTTATGCCCTGATGTGTGGAGTGTAATGCACGCAGGACTTTCTGGCGTAGACTTCTGGGTACGACCATTCGCTGGCCAAGAAATATCACTCCATCAATCATGCACAACTCGTCTAAGTATTTCCTGTACTCCGAACCTTCAAATGTTTCACCAGTGTTTTTATCTAATATATACTTATCAAGTTCTTGGAGTTCTTTATCTGCAGCTGTTTCCTTCTGCATTTCTGCCCATGTAATGACACCTTGATGCCTTGTCTCTGTCTGGATATCTGCTATCATCTCATTTTCCATATCACAGTTTACCACCTCTAAGCACAGGTCATCCAGCATTGCTCCATCTCTATTGCTCTCTTCAGTTGGGTTCCTTGATGTAGCATCTGCCGCACAGTTCGACTTTCCTGCTACATGTGTGATCTGGAACTTCCATCTCATGGTTCTCAGCTTCAATCTGAAGAGGCGAGGATTTGTGATATCATCCAGGCACTTATCACCTAATATCTTGAGGAGAGGTTTGTGGTCTGTTGCAATGACTAGCTTATCACACCCTAATGTAAACCATCGTGTGTCCTCCAATGCCCACGCCACTGCCAAGCATTCTCCTTCAATAGGCGTAGCGCTTCTCTGCATCTCTGAGGAATCGTGAGCCAGCCAGGGTAACTTTCCATCCGCTGACACAGCACTCTGGCGTCTCCTCTTTGCAGTTGCAGTGTTTCTGCTTCAGCCAGTACCCAAGACCCTGTTTGGAGAAATCTGTCTGTAAGCATGTTCTGCGAGTCGCATCAAAGATCTCAACGCCCTCTTGTATGGACTGGATTATTGTCTGCTTAGATTCAACAAACGCTCTCTCCAACTCATCAGACCACTGAAATGGAGTTTTAGGGCTCAGCAAGTCCTTAAATGGAGTCATTGCCCCTACTAGCTGCCCGTAATGGGTCACTTGATTCACCAGTCCAAACCAAGACCGTATGTCGGATATGTTCTTGGGCTGTGGAAAGTCTTTAATCGATTATATGTACTTCAGCAGTGGTTTCACTTCAGTCATAGTTATCTTGAAAGCAGTAAAGAGCAAACTGAAACTTGTTTGGATTTAAGATCACACCATTCCTTCCGACTGTGCTGATGTATTCCATAACCCTTCTCCAGTGTTTTTCCCGGTCGGAGATATCATCATAGAGCATTACGTCATCCACACATTTTGTGACACGTGGCACATCAGCGATGATGAGATCATATCTGTGAGTGTACGCGTCCCCACTTGCCAGAAATCCCATCGGTGCACGGCAGTACCGGTAACGCCCATTCTCTGTGATGAATGTCAGTTTTTCTCTATCCTCTGTACATATTGGAATTGAGTGATATCCATTCCATGCGTCTGTTACGGTTTTCGGTTGATTTTGTGGTATTGATCTTGCTTGCTTAGCAGGAGGTACCGTGTGATGTGTCTCTCTGACTGAGACCTTATTCAATGCCTGCAGATCCACTGTGCGCCTAGGCGTTCCATCAGCCTTTGCTGTCACAACCATGTTGTGTAGCCAAGTTACCGGTGTCCCTGGTGGCACTCTTTCAATCACACCGAGAGCTACATCACGTTCTAACTGCTCTGCTACTTGTTCTCTCCAATGTGCTGGTACTCTGACTGGTCTGCTGGTGGCAACTGGCTTGGCTTCCGGTGATACCCGTATAGCCATTGGAGGACCTGACATTGTCGGCAAGGGTTGATGAGGACATGTGTTGAATGTTGAGGCTGCATAGCGGGTAAGTATCCATTGACGCATCTTCTCTGTGTTCTCTGCTTTTGCTTCAAATGGCAACTTCTCGGGGATATTTGGAGGAGGTGCACGAAGTGGGCATCCGCAAGGAGCTAGTTGTTGTGCATTGTCTTCGACTGCGGCTGCTGATCCTACTTCTGGGAATGCGCTTGATATGATCTTCAGCTGTTCCATTGCAGTTCGGCTGAGATACATCATGTTTACTGCTGGGGAAACATATACCATCACTGGTGCTTCATGAAGAATACCCTCTTGGCCATGGCCACAAAGTGTCAGGAAAACCGCACCATTGAGAGCAATGTCTTCATTATTTACTGCACGCATTTTCCTGCTCACTGGCACCAAATCACTCTCCTTTAGCCCCAACTGATTTGCTGTATTCAGACCCATTAGGCATGACTGGGCGCCTGTATCACTGATACATTGGAACATGGTTGGTTTGATAGATGGCCAGGTGTATCCAATCTGCTTGTATACATCAATGTCCACTCTGGCTTTCAACTTCACCATTGGCTGTGCCTTCGAGTTTTTCAACTGCCATCCCGTGTGTGGATCAAATACCAGGTTGTCTACTGCACCTCTTTTTACCGCTTTTGTTGGTTTGCCTGTTTCTATCGCCCCAAGCACCTCAAAAACTCCAGACTGTGACACTACTGCTGTCTTGTTAGGTTGCTCTTTATCCTCATTGCTGCCTTTCTTTCCTTTGCATTTATTGCGGAAGCACTCTGTACACAGCTTGTATTCAACCACTTTACCATGCCTGTTGCGACCAAACTTGGGGGTTGTTGATCCGCACTCTTTACAATTAATTGTGACATCTTTCTGTTCTTTTTTGTAGGTTGATACATCATGTGTTCTGGAGTCACCCATGCATGCTCGTGATGCTCGTTCCTTTGATTCCACCACTGCTATTGTGTCGGATAGGCCCTTTTTGTCGATATCAATAGTGCCGAGCACCACCTCTCTTGCTATGTCTGTTGATGACAAACATATGAGCACCACCCATTTGACCACTTCATCTGTATACGACACTCTTTGTCTGCATTGGCATGCCTTCTCCAATGCGCAGATATTCGCCTTGATGTGTACCTGTTAGTGAGAGGCGGCTTATTGCAAGGGTTTACTGTACTTTTTTAAGATTGTACCTGATTGTTCTGTTGGTTTCTTGCCTGACATTTCTTACGTACAACGTATAAGTTATGTATGATGATCATCATCCACTGTGCTACTTTTTGGTGTATTATCTTAAAATCACCTTATTACAGGAGTCTTAAATTGTTTCTGAGGGGGGTGACACAGGATAGTGGGGTAAAAAAAAATAGTGGAACATGGAACATAGGTGTAAATAAATAGTGGAACAATAAGGACGACATTGTATTGCAGTGTCGGTCAATATGATATCCTACACTTCATAATCGTGGCAATCCTCCATCCAATGTTTGGTTTCTACAGCATCAACCTAATGTGCTTCATTGGCTGAGTGAATAGGTAGTTAGACTTGTGATCAGAAGGTCGTGGATTCACTTGCCAGTCGGTTCTGTTTGTGGGTGTTGAGCAAACTCTACCTAAATAGTTGCACACTGCTCTGTGGCATCTACATGTTAATAAGGTACAGGTCATTGGGTTGAGAGTGAGTGATTGTGTGCGTAATTAACATAAGTGTGCCAATGACATATTGTAAATTGTAATGTTGTGAGAGCAAGACTTGGATCACAACTATGAACCACCACAGTTACCTTTTCCTCCACATTTTTACACTGCCCAAACAGCACATATACACTACAGTACTGTGTGTGAAGGCTCATAGACAGTTGCACCCCCTACTCCATAGCTTCAATAGGACAATTACGGAGTATCCATATCTATAATGGCTTTGCACAAAGGATCTGGGCTGGGTGGTAGAATAAGTCTTTGAAGGTTCAGACTTCCTCAATGTGTTTAAAAAGACGTATATGTTTGAAATTACAGAAGTTTTATATAAAAGAAAATTGATGCAGAAAATGGCTCAGAATTCACACGTGAGCACACAAAATTTCAAAATTTCCCTGGGGGAGCATGCCCCCGGACCCCTCTACCATAGCACAGTTATCACCATTGTTTGTGCTTCTTAACCCTCCCCTCCCTAACAACCTGAGGTGGCCCCATAAATGGATATTGGGAAAATTATGGCTACACACCCATAATATGGAACTGAACAGTGATTTACAAAGATCAATTGTGTCACTTCAAACGAAGCAAAACCAATAAAGGCTATAAAATATATTAAAGCTGTATTTATGGTTATCTTTTACTACTTCAACAAGCACAGAGAATGACATTCTTTTCAATTGCAGCTCATTTCATAAACATAAATATACTTACATGTTCATATTTAATTCACGGTATGTGCCGGTAAAACTATTTAACCCAGAAAGACAATGAAATTTATTACCTTGCAACAATCTAAATATCGTGGATAGGTTCCACTGTATAAAGGTGCATTATGAAGTGCATCTGCCTGGCTATCATACACTCCATCCAGATACATAATGGTGCAAAGAAAAAATGCTGTTACTATTGGCTGTATCAAACAAATGTGATTTAAAATCAATGTGCATGTTACTTGTCAGGCCCGTAACTAGGTTGAGGCAGTGGAGGCCTCCTTTAACTCCTCGCTTTTAGATTTAGCCTGCTCGCTTTTTTTGCTAAAATATTTTACAAAGATACTCAAATGAGTGGACTTTTAAAAATAATCCAAACAAAGCTCAAGCAATTAAGATATTTTTTCATTGTTATATGATTAAAGGTAAAGTACATTCCTTGTAGATGTTCCATTATATTTAGTCTTCCAAAATTCCAAAATATAATACAGTGCATGTTTGCATTAAAATCAAAGATGAGACACATGCTTATTGATTTCTTATCTACATTAGTTTGATAGATGATGGAGCCAAGAAAATAACTCCAAATAAAATACAGTCTGTGACTATTGGCTAAAAGAAGGATGGCATGTACTGATGTGCAAGGAAATGGAGAACAGAATGCACCCTTTTACAGTGGAACCTATCCACCACCGGTGGTCTGTGGACAACTTTTGTTGTTCCCGTTTTGTGATATTTTTACATGAAAATTTGAGGACTAAATAAGTTGATTAAATTAACATTAGGTCACTTCCTTAAGTTCAGAAGTAGTTATTGCAGATACAAAATATCAATGATGTGAAATATGTCCGAAAAACACCATAAAATCATATTTAAAGCTGTATTTATTTTTTTCACATTTTTTCCTCCACACACACAGACCATGCCAATCTTTTTTCTACCTTGATACAAGTATGGACCCACATTTCATAAAAAGTGCTTAAGAAGACAAAGTAGACAAACCAAACTACAATGTATCTGACATGCATTATTACAAGAACAAATTCACTTACAATGAGAAATTCTTTGATGCGGTTCATACAATCTATTCTTAAACTAAGCATTTATGTTTTATCAACATCACATGGAAAAAACTAAATCATGAGTGAATTGCATTTTGTTGTATTATTATAAAAGACCAGTAAAATTGATTTTGTTAGAAAAATCAAATACAGGTTAATCGAGATAAAAAACAAACTATTAAATTAATGTTTAACAAATTTTCAAAAACTAATATCAAATAGATTTTACTTGTAAAAAATGTCCATCAAATATGTTAAAATTACTTCTTAAGGAAAAAAAGAGGCAAAATAAAATGCGTATTCACAATTAATAACGTAAAAACTCGGGCAGTATGCAACAGATAGTTATCAATTATTAATCTATCGATTGATGTGGCAGTGTTGCACCTAAATAATTTGATGGATGTAGGTTGAAATATCAGTCTTCATAGTCATAACATCATCATCACCATCCTCATCTAGAAAAGAAAATGATAAAATACTAAATACGCAGAAATTAACATTTAAAAAATATTGCAAAATTATAATGAACTTTCATTTACAAGGTATATAAGAAACATATTAATGCAAATTGATTTAAAGCTATTTTCCTGTCTACTACTTAAAGATATTGCGGTGTGCAGTCTCTTGGGTTTGTAATAAACGGCAAGAAATGTTACTACAATTTGGAAATTCTATTACTCTAATTTCTGATACACTTATCATTTATAGAATAAAGATTTTGGAAATCACAATGTGGTGTGTATTAGGAGACTAATCAGACAAATAAAAAGTTTTATATGGTTCATAATATGTCCTCGGTAAACGTTCATGCATTCGGCGCTAATAACACAATTCAGTAGGGTGTATCATAAAAGACTTTTTAATTTGCTATTTATTCTCCTATAGTTTCATGGTACAATGCTTAATAAACCTTTTGCATACGAAAATGTGGTGCATATCATACTTACCTCCGTGACTCATAAGTGTGGCTCCACTCATGCTTATCATCATCATCTTCCTAATCTTCCTCAGTTGTTGGTTGCCTCTTCTGCAACAACCATATATTTTTGGCACTTCCCTCATTTCGGAGGGGGAAAAAAGGAAAAGGTCAAAAATTTTACCAGGGGCCTTTTTATTTTTTTTTCCATTTTAAAATGGAACCTTTTTAATAAAAGTTAAAAAAAAAAATATTAAAAAAACCTTCCTTCCAACTGGTGTTCCCCTTTTTTGCAAAGGACCCTTTCCACTAAAGCTTTTCATTAAGTGTTTTTTGTCTTTCCTTTTTTTCAATTTTTGTAAAAAAAAGGGTTTCATTTATATTTTTTTGGAATATTTTTCCATTTTTTTTAGTTAAAGGGTTAACTTGGCTTCCTTAAAATTTTTAAAAATTTTTCAAATAAACAAAAGTTTAAAAAAATTCAATTTTTTAAAAAGGAAATCACTAATTTCCCCCTGTTAGGTAGGAGGGGAAATGAGAGGTAATTTAAAAATAATATTTTTATTTCCTTCCCCCCTTTTTTTTATTTAATTTATTAAAATGGGGTTTTTTGAAAAAGGGGGGTACCTCCTTTTTGCTTTGTTCAAACCCGGCCAAAATTTTCCCCTATCCCTTTCTTAGGGTTTTTTTCCCCAAAAAAAAAAGGGTTGGGTTAATTAATTTTTGGAAAAACTTAAACCCAATAAGGGATTTTGGGAAAATCAAACTTGGGCGGCCTTTTGGTGGAAAAGGTACTTTTTTTGATTTGAAAAATTGGGGGACCTAAGGGGAAAATTAATAAATAAATTCCCCACTTTTTTTAAAAAATAAGCTTTCCCCAGAAAGGTATTCCCGTTTTGAAACAGTGAAATTCCCTTTTTTACCCTTCCCAAGGGGTGCCCAAACCAAAAAATACCCAAAAAAAAAATTTAAATTTTTTAAACTTTTAAAATTAAAGAAAAAAATTTTTGGGGGCCCAATCTCACGAAATTTGGGACTGATAAATTTTTTTAAAAAAAAATTTTTTCTAGAAAAGAACATTTAAGAAAAGTATTTTATTTTATTAATTTTTATTTGATGGGGAAAAA